>JALHBW010000176.1:0-121723 GCA_024339985.1 Tolypocladium endophyticum | reverse complement strand
TTACGGCGGTCCTAGAAACCAACAAAATAGAACCGCACGTCCTATTTCATTATTCCATGCTAATGTATTCGAGCATAGGCCTGCCTGGAGCACTCTGATTTTTTCAAAGTAAAAGTCCTGTTTCCCCGCCACACCCAATGAAGGGCATGGGGTTCCACAGAGGGAAAGGCCCGGCCGTATCAGTAAACGCGGTGAGGCGGACCGGCCAGCCAGGCCCAAGGTTCAACTACGAGCTTTTTAACCAAGACAACTTTAATATACGCTATTGGAGCTGGAATTACCGGGCATGAGGTAAGGCCGAAAGCCTTGTGGTCACGCGATTCGTTCGCCAGGGCGATAAAGAGGTCGCGTCACTTCATTTTTCTCTCTCGTTCCTCAACAGATATTGTCAACTACCACCTTCCCACGCATCACCCTTATCACTCACCCCGCGTTACATGAGAGGCAATAACGCGAGCCCATCTCAACATTCCCAGCCGGTTGGCGTAGTGGTTAGCGTATTAGATTTTCAAGTCCCTCAGTGGGTGCCTGGGCAGGTTATATCTGTGGAAAGTAACTTTGAGCCTCTGTTCAATACACGCTCCGGGGCCTGACAAACCCCAGATAAAGCAGAGAGGGCCTCCCACTCGTGGCGGTGAAATTTCAGAAGGTTTTGGGTTCCAGCCCCAGACTGGCCGTTTTTTTGTGCGCCATGAAGCGACAAAAGGAGCTGGAGCAGTTGATGCGTCTCCTACGGCTGAGCGATCACTGGCAAGACTCGCCCCTATTATCGGATTGTATTTTGGTATCGATTGACTTTGAGGTATCAAGGGAGGAGCGAGCGGCTTTCAGACATAAGGGCAACTTACCTCGTCTGCGGGAGATTGGCATCGCGACTGTCGACACGCGACATATTTTTACGCCTCAGTTATCGCCACTTTTACCGACGCACCGAGTCGAGACACATCAGTTCTCAACCTTGAACGCTTCAAAGGATTTCCAAGATTGTGACTTCAGCGATTTCCGAGAATGTACGTTCGCTGAGACATTCCGCATCCACCCTGACCAAGTTATTCCTACCCTTCATCGCCATATACGGGTAGTAGACGATAGACAAGGAGCCGAATCTAATAAGCTTCGGCAAATCGCTCTTGTTGGACATTCACCTAAGGGGGACTTGGATATCCTCCAGGCAATCGGTGCTGATATTACGAACAAAGCATCGATTGTGGCTGTTCTTGATACGCACTCATTGAGTCACCATATATTCGCTGGCAGTCACAAACCTACCAGCTTCACGCTCTCCGGTGTGTTAACTCACCTTGGCTGCCCACATCACTCGCACGAACTGCATAATGCTGGTAATGATGCGACCTTCACTCTCTATGCCGTTTTGCTGCTAGCTTTGAGATATGCGGAAACCCGGCCTCAAGGGGTTTCAGACCAAGAGGCAAAGAACAGAGAGAGTATACAGCTATTTGTGAATCACGAGATCAACCATTGTCCACGATGGAAGCCTATTCGAAAGGCTCTAGGTGCGCACGCAGTGCAAGGTCAGTCTTATAGCACAGAATTGTACTATTCAGATCGTCAGCCCCAAGGTTACTAGCTACCATATTTTGTCGGGGCAGCCCAGCAGACCCTGAACCCACAAGTTGCTGAGTCAGGCCCGAAGGAAGAATGGGAGGATGTGGACATATAAGAAGCATTGAGATCCTTAGGATCAGATGCTTCCACATGCGCTTTTACACATCACTTTTCATGAGCTCTTCGTAGTTCAATTGAGGGATTTGTTGCCCTCCCATTCTTGCTGAGATGGCCTTGGTTGCCTCTCGTTTTCAGTCCCGTGAGACTTTCTATGTGTGATCTCTACGACAAGGCCATTCATGCCTTACATCTTATTTACACGACCCTTCCGGTGTTCTCGCTTTCTGCGTCTGGGCCCTTCATTCAGCTTACAACAGAAGTCGTTGCTCTCGGCATTTGGTGTATTCCGTTGCCCTCAACAAAACATGTGACTGTTTGGAGGGTGGCCGCCTGAGATGCAACATGTAACATCGCTGTCGCTTGTGATGTGGCGCAATATAAGATAAATTGTGGCGTTGTAAAAGTACATACGGCCATACCTACTAGAATACACGGGATCCCGTCCGCTCTCCCTTAGTTAAGCTAGTAAGGGGCAGATTAGTAGTTGGGTCGGTGACGACCAGCGAATACCGGCTGCTGTATGTTTATTTATTTTTTTCAAATTTTATTTTTGCTTTTCATTGTGAATTCTGTTTGTCGAAGAAATTAAGATTTCGAGTACACATGTGACTGTTGGGAGGGTGGCCGCCTGAGATGCGACCGTATACATGGTTGTTTCCCAACCGGGGTACGAACGGCCCCCAATGCTTTTGGCAAAGCAAAATTGCCGCTGACGCGCTGCGATGGCGTCGGCAATGCAGAGCTCAGCTGAGTCAAACGTAGCTTAAGGTACCTCAAGGACGGAGAATACAGGCGAAAGAACTACCGTATGTTACGGAGTATGTCAAGCCATGTGCCGAGATCGGAGGGACGGCTGCGAGATTGACAACGCGCCGTGGAGGAAGAACAGCAGATTCTACTGGCCGGGACGAATAGCAGCCTGCCACGGCCTTGACTCTCCCAATCTTGGCTTCGGTCGGACAGAAAACTCAAGGAAGCCGGGCTCTTGGTAAGGCGGCTCGGCAAAGCTGAGCGCGGCAATCAATGGTCTCACGGATGCGTTGATTCCACTTGATCAGCGCGGGGGAAGGCACAGAAGCAGAAGGTCTCCAGAACGACGAGGTAGATAGTTCAAAGTCTATTTCTTTCACGATCATGGGGCCTGTTTGGGGCGCGGGGGCGGGGCATCTTGGCGAGAAACAGAAACGAACCCTCGTGGCGCCTTGTTTCAGTCACCTCAGCTCAAGGTCGATTACGTCTTTTGATGGAGTCGGAAGCAAGCACCACCCAAACAGAGATTGGTGTTTATTGGCGTTGATGTGGACGATGAATTACTGTTCGCACGAACACCGGGAACCAACCCATTTAGCGTGCTCGTATGCGAGATCCCGCAGCCAGGCGCCAACGGCCGCCGCCGCGCAACGTTGCCGGGCAATGCGCACGGCCCAAGCTCCCGTTCGAGACACCTCCAGGCTGAGGGCGCTTAACACACACACTTGGACAGACACTCAGATAGAGACAAAGCCCGATGACATGATGGATGTCGCACTCCAATCGCGATGGGTCCTTCAGACTAAAAGAGCCCCAGTCCCGGCTTACGGATATGCCTGGCAAGTGGCCGAGGATCCGCGTGTTGAGTAGGCGCTAGCAATGGCGTTTCTGGATCGGCATCTCGACTCCCGGAGGAGACTCGCTAGAGTGGAGGCTAGGCGCCCTTGAAGGAAGAGCTATGCCGTCGTGAAGCACCTCGACGTCCGGGGACTGTTCAAACTCAAAGTCCACCGGCGGGAAGTCACCAGCTCGCGTGTCCCAAAGACGACGGGTCTGTCCGAGACATCAATTGAGACCAGTCCCCGGAGCAATTGCGCGGTCCAGCTCCCGCCCCGGCCGCTCCCGTCGCCAGTGGGCCGAGGTTGCAGCAGTCGTCGGGGGGATGGGCGATCCTGTGGAGAAATATGCGGCTAGAAAGCACAGCAGACTGTCGCAACGGCTAGGCTGCCAGACAAGGCCGATAGCTCGTATTGAGCCACCGCCAACCGCGTGCAACGACGTGTCGGTGATGTAAATGGCGTCTGCGTTGAGCGCTACGCCGGCCTCCCGGCCCGCCGCCAGTGCCCTCGGGGCGGTGCGACTTACGAGACATGGTCCCATTCGGGATGCTCAAGTCGTCAGTTTACTCCGTCGGTCGGGCAACACGAGGCTGACGACGGGCCTTTGGCGACCCCGTAGTACGGAAATAGTTCACCTCGGCCCCGTCACAATGCGCCGTCGCGACGGCGACGACGTAGATCGGCAATAAGAAGATCACCCGAGAAGCATCCCACCGCCCTTTGCGCTGCATGTGAAGCACTCTCTTCTCCCGTCCGTAAAACGCTCGGCTTCTCCTCCTTCACGCCCCGAGGGATCATACTGTGAATTGTCGTGTCAGTGAGAAGGTATACAGTCATTTACCTTGGCCGGCTGCTCTCCGTTGATCCACCACCGGGTTGTCTGGAGTTTCTCACCTACTCGACAGCATCAGCCCTCGCTCGCTGCCATGTTCTCCAAAGCCGTTTCCGCCGCCGCCGTAGCCCTCGCGGCTTCCGGCCTCGTCTCGGCCCAGACGTCCACCAAGTGCAACCCTTTGACCACAAGTATGCTCGCGTCCCAGGAACCAAGCGGTGCCTCAGAGACTGACACTTGACACCTCTCAGCTTGTCCCGCCGACCCTGCCTTCGGCACCGAGAGAGTCGACTGCGACTTCACAAACGGCGCCTGCAGCGCGATCGAGCCCCTCGCGGGCACCACCACGCTGCAGTACACCGGCAACGGCGCCTGCTTCAGCATCCAGAGCCAAGGCCAAGCCCCGACCGTCGCGTCGCCCAAGTACATTTTCTACGGCAAAATCGATGTTGTGCTTCAGGCCGCCCCTGGCACGGGCATTGTGACGAGCCTGGTGCTGCAGTCTGATGATCTCGACGAGGTGCGAAGTTGGTTGTGATGGCGCCCCATGAATTCACGTATGTTGACAATCGCTTGCAGGTCGACTTTGAGTGGGTTGGCGGTGACAACGGTCAAGCCCAGAGCAACTACTTCAGCAAGGGTGACACGTCGACGTACGACCGCGGCGCTTTCCACGCCGTCGATAAACCGACCGGCTCGTTCCACACTTACACCATCGAGTGGACTCCCACCAAGCTCACCTGGCTGATCGACAACGTGGTGGTGCGCTCGCTGACCCCCGAGCAGACCAAGGGCGGCTCCTCATACCCCCAGACGCCCATGCAGATCAAGATGGGGACGTGGGTTGGCGGCAGCCCCGCCAACGCTCCCGGCACCATTGCGTGGGCCGGCGGTTTGGCCGACTTCTCGAAAGCGCCCTTCAACGCCTACTACAAGAGCATTTCCATTGTCGACTACGCTGGCTCCGACCAGCCGTGCTCTGGTGCCGTCAACCAGTACGTCTACGGCGATCACTCTGGCAGCTCGCAAAGCATCCAGAAACAATAGGCCGGCAAGGATGGTGTCTCTTTATAGTTGGTGATAAGACGTTGAGCAGACCCGAGCAGCATTTGTGGTTGCGATCTTAGTGCGGTGCTTGTGACTATTTTCACATCGTGTTTGGAATAGGGAACTCCGGATGGACATAATAATGGACATTTGTAAATGCTGCAGGACCAAGGCAGCTTAGTATAGTCACGAGCTTTAGAGCCATTAAACTTATGATGAATGAGAATATCGTAGCGCGTTCATATATTCATAGGGTTAACACTCCCATCGAAGCACCAATGAACACTGCACCTGCACCGACTCCAGACTGACTAAAGCATGTCAAGACAAAACGCCAGCCAATCACTCGTTGAGCATCATGCCCCAGCTCCTCCTTTTCCCCCAGTGGCCATCACACGCGGCTGTCCCTATGCTAAGCCGCGCTTTGTGTCCTTCGCAATCAGGCCCGTCAGGCTCTTTTCGGGCATGGGATACTTCGGCCGGCCGCCCAGAATATCCACAGTTTCGCGCAAGTCGAGCCAGCGCGCCACCTTGGGACGTCGGTTGGGCCAATCGGTCCCCTGCTCTTCAAGCAGCTTCATCGGCGTGAAGACGACCTCGGAACCCTGAATGCCGATAACGGTAGTGCTGTTGGGGTCCTTCTTAACACGGTTGTGCGCGTTGCGGCCGAAATCCTCGAGGTGTTGGATGCATTTTATAGCGAGTCTCACGGCTCGGCACCGGTCCATGGGTGAGGGCACGCCACCTTGCTGCACGTGGCCCGGGATGCTCTCTCGGCTTTCGAAGCGGTCGTGCGCTTCCTCCCGGATGATGTTTGCGATGAGTTTGGCGTCGTAGACTTTACTAGCCTTTTCATTGACCAGGATCAGGCGCCCGGCGCGAGACTGGCCTTTGTCCCTCTTGAACACCTCTTTGAGGTGCATGACGTCCGCGTTCAACATCTCGAGGCTGATTCCTTCTTCAGGTATGTAGACGGCCGAGGCTCCCACATTGAGTCCGCTCAAGGTGGCAATGTAGCCCGAGCGGCCTCCCTGGGTCTCGATGACGAAGACGCGCCGACGGGTAGCGGAAGCAGACTGCTTAATTTTGTCGCAGTAGTTGACCAATTCATTGAGACAGGTATCAGACCCCAGCGAGTACTCAGTTCCAGGGACGTTGTTGGAGATGGTGGCAGGGAGGAGGCAGATGGGGATGCAGAGCGACGGATACTGGTCTCTGGACTTGCGCAGCTGCGACACTGAGTGGAAGGCCTCGAACCCGCCGACGATGAAGAGCGCATCAAACTCGTATTGCTCAATAAGGTTGGCGATGAGCTCCATGCCAGACTCAGAAGGCAGTTCGCGGTTGGTACCGATCTCAGAACCACCCTTGCTGGCCCAGCCGTCGACCTCGAGCCACTCAAACGGACGAACGGCGCCGAGTGGCTTGTCGCCGTGATGTCTGGCCAGGCCAGCGAAGCCGTTATAGATGGCAAGGGGCTCGTGGCCTCGGCTGATGCAGTAAGCCACGGCTGCGCGCACGGCAGCGTTCATGCCGCCGGCTGGGGCACCAACGTTGATGAAGCCTATCTTCATGCGCTGCCGATGAATTAGCAATGCGTGGAGACATTATGATACGAGTACGGGGAGAAAGCATACGCTCTTTTCAGGCAGCTTGCGTTCCTCCACCATGGCGTTGGTGGTGGTGATATACGAGTGGTACTGATCGGCAAACTCGACGTCACGAAGCGACATGGCCCGATCGAAATCCTTGGAGTCGACGGCCGCGGCCAGGTCCTTGGTTTCCTTGATGGCCTGCATAAGGGGCTTTCTGATGATCTTGTTCTCATTGATGGCAATGAAGCAAGTCTCGGTCTCGGGGGTGGCTTCGAGGACAGCGTTGACGGCCTCGACGCCCTGGAGGGTTCCGAGCATGCGGTCGTAGGCCACGGCCGTGCCGCCGCGCTGTACGTGACCGAGAGTCGTGATGCGTGTGTCCAGACCAAGGCCGCCCTCGTTTTTGTCGGCCAGCAGGACTCTGATGTCCTCTGGGGTAATCTTTACACCGTTCTTGTCGCGGGCGCCCTCTGCCACGATGACAATAGTCTTCCGCTTGCCCATTTTCCGGTGCTAGAAATGGTCAGCGCCACAGCCACACCACCAATAGATCTAACGCTTACCCTCTCGACTACGACAGACATGTCTTTGCGCCAGTCATGATCCTGCGGACGCTCTGGGATGAAGATGAAGTCGGCACCAGTTGCGACACCAGCAAGGAGAGCCAGCCAGCCGCAATGGCGGCCCATGACCTCGATGACAAAAGCACGGGAGTGCGAGGAAGCAGTGGCCTCGATGTAGTCGACCATTTCGCAAATTCGAGAGAGGGCCGAGTAGCAACCGACGGTCGCATCGGTCCCAGACAGATCATTGTCGATGGAGCCAACAATGCCCACAATGTTGAGATGCTTGTACGGGGCCACCTGATCCGCAGACAACTCACCCTTGTGAACGAGCTCGTCGATCAGCGAGGGCCACTCGAAGCGAAACTTGTCGGCACCCGTCAGAGAACCGTCTCCGCCGCAGATTATGAGAGCATCGATGCCATGGAGCACCATGTTCTTGGCCGCCGTCAGGCGCCCCTCTCGCTCGTAAAAGGCCATGCATCGAGCCGTTCCGATGAGGGTGCCTCCCTCGGACAGCCAGCCGCGCACGTCGTGCCAGTCCATCTTCTTGATGTAGTCGCCGCCGCGGACCAGGCCCTCGTAGCCCTCGTAGACGGCATAGGCGTCGCAGCCGCGGTGGATGGCCATGCGCACGACGGCGCGCACAACGCCGTTCATGCCCGGGGAGTCACCCCCCGAGGTCATGACGGCAATCTTCTTCTTGGCGGCCATGGTAGCCGGCCTCGGATGCGGCGGCGGGACGTCGGTCGCTTTGGGGTTTTGATCGGGGCTGCCTTTTCCAGCAGACGGAGCCCGCCAGAAGGTTGTGGGAGGTTGCTCCCGAGAGATTTCGATAAGATGAGAGTCGAGAGAGAGAGAGAGAGGCTATAGGTGATCGTGGATGAGTTGGGTGCAAAGTGCAGCACGCAGGGAGACGAGGGGCACCACGATGAGGGGAATTCACAGCAGAGCTCCGATGGCTTATCGGCAACTTTATTCCAACACTGCGGTCACATCCCGCCATTATCAGCCCGCCGCGGGGCAGCACTAGCGAGCTACCCTGGCGAAGCCATGTGCTGTCGATTCGTTGAGCTTCAACTATTTCGCCTGGGTTCCACCATGACGGCGGCACGTCGGCCGTGGCGGGCCTTGGACCTGAACGACGAATGCAGTCTTTTTCCATTGACCCAGCCCACAATGCGTGATTATTGCACGCAGGATCTGAAGGAGTCACCTAACAGAGTACGATCCAACCACAGCGGGCTGTCGGGATGCAGTTGCCCAGAGACATTCCTCCGTTGGCTTGCGGACTCCTGGACCTACACAGCTTGCATCTGACCAATCGGGACTCGTGTTTCGAATCATCATCGATTGATTTCCCAGCTCGGCGCTAGCTTGTCGGGAGCTGCGGACGAAGAGCGTTGTAGAAAACGGTTATTATGGTGCTGAGGCACGCTGGAGCGGGCCCTGTACTCGTAGTGCTGTGGCGCGAAGCCCAAGCCACGGGCACCGGACAGCTTCAGCCACCGCAGCTGTTGTCCTCCAATCCAACTCCGCGAGGCTACAACATTCAACCCGTTCTTGACAGCCCGACTCCGCTGCGCGTTTCCCTCGCAACGACGCCGTACCCCTGCCCATGAAGCTGGCCCGTGTCGCGGCCATCTACGTATCGCAGTAGCCATGGCTCCCGACGATGGCCACGCGCTGTCCCTGCGGCCGTTTCCCATCGCCGACAAGGAGCCCAAGAATCTCGCCGACTTCATCGCTCGTGTCAACGCCCAACCCGGCGGCTTCCGTTCCCTGACCGAGGCGACGCTTCGCGATGAGCTTCAGGCCCGCGACGACGTGGATGCTGCAGCTCAAGGGGAGGATGTGGACATGTCCGACGCTGAGGACGAGGAGGAAGCAGCGCCTAAGGACCCAAACGCGGCGCGCATGGAGGTGCTAAAGAACATAGAGTTCGTTCCTCCGCACCTCATGCATTGCAATGTGATTGCTGATGGATCTGAACTAGCATCGCGGGCAACACGGCCATGCTGACCCTCGACTCTCTATCTCTCCTCCTCTCAAAGCAGAACCCAACCCAAGCCGGCTTGACCTTGTCCCAGCAGCTGCGCGAGATGGTTGGCATTGGCACCCTCGGGGCAGACAAGCTCGACGAAGCGAACACCAATGCGGCCAAGACAAAAGATCAAGAAGAAGTCGCCCTTGGTTGGACTCTCATGGAGATCAACCGGACCAGAGACGCCGCGCAGGAAGCCAGCTTGTTGTTGGAGAGGGAGGTAGAGACTGAGAGCAGGTACTGGGAGGATGTCATGGCTGTCAAGAAGGCTGGCTGGTCTGTTTGCAGGGTGCCCCAAGAGCGTCACACCCTGGGAGTTCGGTTTGGCTTCTCGGAGGGTAAGTCATTTCCTTTTCCTGTCCTCGCACCCCCACTCGTGGCTAACAAGAAACAGCCTCCACCGAGTTCAAGAATAATGGCCTGGCCCCCATGCGGAGAAGCGACGACGGCTCAGTCGAGCTTGATCTCGGCAGACTGGGCGGCGCTTCCGAGGGTCTGGTCGTAACGTATGAAAAGGACGGCAAAGTCGTTGGCCGGTCTGTCCCGCGTCATCGGACCAGTGACGACCCCTCGATGGAGGCACGCGTTCTCGAGGCCCGCAACACCATCTTCTCGCAGGAGCTCTGGCACGAGCTGACCCGCGAATCACGCACACTCGCCGCTTATGACGTACGGCTTGAGGGATCGCGGCTGACGTGCAAGATTGACGCAACGTCCACCATCGCCCTCGAGCTACTGCCGCTCGCGTCATGCCCCTCGTCTGATGACACACTGCCGGACAACAGCACCGCGGAGATGATATCCGCTTCACTGCATCTGCTGCTCAGCTACGCTCATCGTTACAATGAGCTCCTGAGGACGAGGCCTATACCGCCTCACATGTCCCGCTCCAGAGGGCAGCAGACTTATGCCCTGCTTCGACCCATCATAGCCCGCATGACGTCCATCCTTAGCATCCAGTCCTGCCTCAAGTACATCGGCGACCTCACCAAAACTCTCCAAAAAGCCGGATTCACATCTTCGTTCACCCTTCAGACTCCGCAGTTGTCCACCACCGAACAGGGCGCCAGCGGGCCTAACCAGCCATCTGGCGCGCAAAACCTGGTCCGCAACATGCTGCAACCTCTCGAGTCTACCATCAACTTTGTCATTATACCCGATTACACCCTCACCATCCGCGCCCGCACTTTCCTATTCCCCATGACGACCACATACTACAATGTCTCGCTTCCGCCGTCCTCCCCGTTGCAACGGTCTGGCGCACCGTACGCAGATGGCTATTCGGACCTTAGGGGCCTATTCGACTACCTCCAAACAGCAGTCGCCCGATCTTTGACAAGCCACTACATCACCAGGCTCTCCGAGGACCCCACCAAGACGCAGTGGGCCTCGAGCGTGCTTGGCACATCCCTCCGTGACACGGACAGGGAGAACATGGAGGTTCACTTTGCCGTCCAGGAGCAGCCAGGCGCTGAACTGGCGCTCGTCGTCTCGAGTGCGGCCACGGAGAGCTCCAGCCAGCACCAGCAACAAAGATCGTGGAGGTGGGCATCTGAGGACCCCAGTGAGAGTAGGGCGCTGGATGACGTCGTCGACGATCTTGTCGTTGAGGTCAGCAGCAGGTCGGCTTCCTAGCGGGAAGAACTTCCGCCGACGACGAGTCAACTCTGCGACCTCTGCATCTCGAATCGGGACCGGATCGAGGAGTGGTTGAACTCGGTAAGGGGGTCGGAAGGATTCAATGGACAGGGAGAATAGGCACGACAGAAAGGCTTGCTGCGCTGATGCCTTGGCTGAGGCATGTCAGGATATACCCAGTATTATAACGACAATATTAATGACTTTTTGTTTCCTATACGACGTCGCATTTCGCCACGTCGTCTGTAGCTTAGCACTCCCGGCATGAGCCGACTAGACAACTTTGGCCACCAAACAAAATTAGATACTGAACGCTCTGGGCTCCTCTAGCTTTCATTTTTCATCTACCCGAAATTTAATTCAGTTCTCTCTCCCTATTGGAGCCTCAACGGCGACCCCATTGTCGTCGCGAAGCTATGCGGTGGAGTAATCGTCATTCCTCATGTGCCATACATCATAACCTTGAGCCTCCTCGCGCACCGTATGCCATGCCTGTCAAAAGCCAATTTCTCGCAGCAGATGTGTCTCGCGCGGCTGAGCGTAATTGTCTATAATTTAGATGAGCATATAAAAGCATGCAAATCTGCAGAGAAAGCCTTGGTGAGTCTTCAACCCCGCGTGTTGAAGAGGAATTTGAGCTCGTTGACGTTGAGACGGCCAATCTTCATGCTCTCCGTTTCGTCGAGCGCCGCCTCGACAATCTCCTTCTTGCGGTCCTGCAGCGCCACGATGCGGTCCTCGACCGTCTCCTCCGTCAGGATGCGGTACACCTTGACCTCCTTCTTCTGGCCGATGCGGTAGGCCCGGTCGACGGCCTGCATCTCAATGTAGGGGTTCCAGAAAGGATCCATGATGATGACGTTGTTGGCCGCCGTCAGATTGAGGCCTGCGTTGCCGGCTCGGAGGGAGACGAGCATGATCTTGACGTTCTCTTTGTCCCGGAAGTCCTTGGCGACTCTGGCACGCTCCTCGCCGGACATTGAACCGTCGTACCGCTCGGGCTTCCTCTCAAACTTTTCGTGGTGCATGGCAACCTGCAACAAGTCCAGCAGGAGAGTCCATTGCGAGAAAACAATGGTCTTCTCCCCGGTTTGGTCAATTTCCTTGAGTAGTTTCATGCATTCGGTAACCTTGGCCGCAGGCATCCACGTTTTTCGCAGATACCGCATGTATCGTTTGTAAGCATCGCGGTTCTTTCTTGCCTCTACTCGTAGAGTCTTGAGCATCGAAGGCTTGATTTCAGCTTGCTTCTTCTTTCCCTTGCGCTTCTTCCTTTTGCCCTTCATGTTATCAATGTCGTCGAAATCGTCGTCTGCAATGACGAAGTCTTTCAGATTCCCTTTGCTGTCGAGCTCATCGTCGGAACCCTGCTCCGAGCCAGAATCTTGGTCGCTATCAGGGTCTTCTTCGACGTCAGACTCCGACGCTTTGACAATCGTTTCTGGCATATGAACGCTACGGAAGGCGTCATAAGTGAAGCATTTCTTCGGGTCGAAGGTCGATCGACAGACAGGGCACTTAGCCTTGTCGCTTTCGTCTCCAGCCTGCAGATTCATGGTTGCGGCGTTGTCGGCCAGGCGAGTTACGCAGTCGTTGCAGCTGTCATGTCCACAGGGAATGAAAAACGACGGCGACGGAACTGCATCAAAGCAGATGGGGCATTCGAAAGCTTGAATCGCCTTGATTCGCTCCACTGTGCTGGGTTTCAACGTCTTGACCAGCGCGATCAACTCCTCGTTTCCGAAGGAAACGGCATCCTCGACATCCAGATTGAGATGCGGATGGCAGCACGCCTGTCGCATCCGCAACAAAAGCACAAGAATGTTTGAGTAGTTTTGGCCAATGGACCCCTCGCGAAGATACTTGCTGAACAGCACTTGCGACTTTACTTCGAGTTGCTTATAGAAGCCACGTTCGTCATCGGACAGCTTGGCATAAATGATCGACTCGATCTTCTCCGGGAGCTTCAGAATGGGTTGTCCGTCTAGTTTCGAATCCTTTTTGCGCCGCAGCATGATTGCCTTGAGCAAAGCTCTCAGCCGCGACATGGCGACACTTTTAGCGTCTCCCTTCTGGCCAAACAAAATGCCAAATGCCTGGGAGGAGTTAGTACAGCTCAATGGCGACCGGTATGTAGCGTACCTGACGGAAATTCTCCCAAACGCAGTATGGCTTGATGCGGAGGAAATGCACCAGCGAAAAGAGCTCAAGGACACCGTTCATCATTGGGGTCCCTGTGAGACACCACCGATATGTAGTCTTGAGCCTGTGGCAACCATGTGCAGTCTTTGTCTGCCTGTTTTTGATACACTGGGCTTCGTCGAGAATGACCCTGTAGAACTCGGCTTTGGTTGGGTGAAGCAAGGGGAACTTTGCTCCAATGGCTCTATCGTTGAAGTCGATGTTTCTGCCCTTGTTTTCCTCCATGAAATTGTCGAGTCGTTTGTACTCTGCCGCAATAGTGCCATACGTCGTAAGCACAACGTCGTACTTGGACAGGTCCTCAAATGTCGCCTTTCTATTGTGGTAAATGAAGACTGACATTCGGTGAGATAACTTCGTCTTCTTCCCAATTTCCTCTTCCCATTGCCGTATTAGCGAGAGAGGTCCGATGATCAGGTTTGTCTACTGGGTGTCAGCTTCCACCACCACTCTGCCCGCATTTGAAATCCCGGTCAAGTCACATACCTTGGGCCGAGATGTTGCTGGCCGTGCCAACATGAGAGCGAGGGTTGAGATTGTTTTGCCCAAGCCCATATCATCCGCCAGAATGCCTCCCTTATTCGTTCCCATCTCCATGTTCTTCATCCACGAGAGAGCAAGTTCCTGATGTTGATACAGTGCGCTCTTGAGGCCTTCGGGCGTTCCGTCACGCTTTCGCTCGGGAATGTCCATGTCGGGACGAATATTCTGCAGAAGATCGTCCAGTTCCTTTTCTGTGACCCTGGGGTCGTGGAAAGCGTCTTCAAGAAAGTTTGTCAATCTGTCCGGAAGAGCATTTCCATAGGCGTCTCGAGCAGTGGAGTAGTCAAACATGCTAGTGTGGTTAATAGTATCAAGAAGGCTCATCCCACCGGCAGTGGGCAAACTCGGGGTCCTCCTGAGACCACCTGGAGGCAGGCTCCCCGCCGGTCTGAATCCTCCCCCTGGCGACCGTGGCGTTGCGGGTGCGGAACCACGGTGCAGGCTGTTAAATGGCATATTCAGCGCTGACGGCTCCGGCGAAGGCGCCCCAAAAGAGACCTCATCATCCCAGTGCCAGGCTCCAGGCATAGCTGGCGCTTGATGTGGGGTGGCACCGCGAGAATTGGACCGTTGGGTAGCCATCAGTTTCGCGAATGCATTTGTGTGAGCGATATTTGGATCAAAGGCAGTAAAAGCCTCGTCACGAGGCACCGATTCTTGACTCGAAAGCTGTAAAGCCAGTTCCCTGTCCCTGTTCTCTTGGCAGCGCCTGTTCTCTTGCTTGATCTGCTCTGCAACACATGTCGCGTCGTAGTCAACATCGTCCCTGCCATGAAGTTAGAGTTGAGTGAAGCCTTGAGAATCCAGCCGACGTACCCTGTGAGATCAATAATCTCAACGTCGCGGGGAACACTGGGACTACCCTGTGAAGAGAACGGGTCGGCTCGAGGCGTAGGAGCAGTCCGTCGAGACTTGCCTTGTCCGTTGGCAATATCCAGGCTCGACGAATCATATTGTCGCTTGCGATTTGGCAAGGAATGGGGGCCTGGGCTGCCCCAAATATCGTTGTCCATGTGGCGCTTGCGGGGGGTGGTGAAGGCTCCCGAAGGTCGACGTGTGCTGGCGGCTGGGGATGTGACAAATGTCAGTGCGAGTCAATGTAAGCGTGCAGAGGTAGAAAACAGCGGCTATCGGAGTAGAGCAATTTATGTTGTGAAGTTGTGAGTATGAATGCTGACAAGAGCACGCTCTTGCGTCAGATGGTTCAATAGGCAGAGAATGGCGAGCAACACTGACTTGCCGCGGCTAAAGGAAGATTGCAAGCAGAGGGGGAAGAAAGCATGCGAACGTGGATTGGGTAAAAAGAAAGCTTGCCACGTGTAAGAGCGTGTGCGTGCGTGTATGTGTGCGTGAAAAGACCTAACAGGTGGCACGGGCTCGGTCCATAACGTGCGACGGCCACAAGGAGTGTCGTGAGCAGCAGCCACGGCCACGACCGAGATGTAACACGAAAAAGCGCTTACCTTGTGGCGAGAATGGCTGTGCGTGGCGACTCTGTGCAGGGACGTGGTCTGGTGCCGCTATCTCCAGGTTAGCTTCGTGCCCACGTTTCTCATGTGAGAACCATGAGAAAAGAGAGAGATGGAAGGGCAAGGGTGTCCAGTTTCGTGGTAGCACCTCGTCGGCAAGAGCTGAGAAGTTGGAAAGCAAACCAGAGCACTCACCATCGGCACTATTCTGCTCAGCCTCAGCCTGCCTGAGCTGGGCCTTCAGGCGCTCAATCTCCTTCTGCGTCTCGGCGCGCTCTGCGTCGACGCCATCGAAGGTCTCGCCACGCAGCGACTCGAGGATGACCTGCTGGATGGTCAAATCCTCCCTCAGGGCGTCCATGCTCGGCATTTCGGTCGTTTGAGAGGGCGAGTCGTGCTCCCGCGGGCGGGCAGTCAGGGCGCGAGCATCCGTCCTGATCGGGAGAGGCGAGGGTGTGCTTTGCGCCTGCGCCGGCGCCGGCAGCCGCCGTCAAGGTCACGGTCCAAGTGCGGTGCCTTGCTGACAGGCTCCTGCTGGTGCAAGCTTGGATTGCCTAAGAAGGCGGTGCGGTGGCGGCTGCGATCAATGTGAAGTCGTCGCGACGCGTCGCAAAGCACGGTAGATTAACGTACGTACTTGGCGAGAGGTCGCCCGCGTTGAGTGCTACCTAAAGGGATTGCCACTGTGCCACTGCCAGCGCCCCCACTGTCTCTAACTGAATGCCGGCACAAGCACTGACGCTACCTCGCGGCGTTTGCGGCCAGGGTCCCTTGCCTGTCACTTCGGCACTCTCACGGGGAACGCGAACTAACGAATGCGGGAAGCAGCTGCAATTTGCATCGCCTGCATCGAGGCTGCTTCAGGACCTCCATCCACTGTCTCATAAACAAAGTTAACAAGCACGGTCAACCCTGCGGGACCTCGTGAAGCTCACGTCCTCCAGAATACACGTAAGCATTGAAGGGCCATGCGTGGGTACGGCAGCGCCTATTCAACCTCACAATGACACAGCCTAAAGTAAGCAACTCATTTGTTGCCATCAGTCACCTTGTCGACAGTATTAACGAAATATCAGCAGACGGCATGTCCCAGACCGCCAGTAAATGTCAATTAATCTAATGTAAAGTCGCTTATATTCGAGAACGCTGAAACGCCATCACGAAATGTTCAAACCAGTAAGCCGACGCGTGCCCGCTCAATCGGAGTCAGAATCATTGCCGGTAAGCTTGTCCCAAATGTGGCCCACTTTGCCCGTCAGCCAATCCCAGAGCTCCTTGACTGCCGAGCCAGAGTCCTCACCGTCATTGGCACCTTTGCTCTTGTCGTTAGCATCAGACGATGGTGCGGACTGTTGTGTTTGCGACGGCTTCGGAGGAAGGGTTGGCCGCTCGGGCTGTGCTGGGGTTCCGGGGCGGGTCGGTCGTTCGGGATGATCAGAAGGCACAATGATTGATGGCTCAGTCGTTGGCAGCACGGCTGTTGACGACTGAGGAGGATCCGCAGGCTGCTCCGGCGTGTCTCCCGGCTTGTGTGTGCCGATGGGCTTCAGTGGCAGCCGTAGTGTCCCGTTGTTGGCCTTTGGAACCATGCCAATCGAGTCGGCCAATATGTTGTACACCTCGGTGTTTTCTGAAGTGCATTAGTGACGGCCTTGTCTTCGTTATTCTCGGCAGACTTACGGAAAGACTCAAGCTGGCTGTTGGCCGGGTGAGGAAATGCAGGGCCGCGAGCAATAAAAATGGCTCGCATCAGCGGATTCTCATGGTCATATCCATGCAGACCCCGGGGGTGATATACGAGGTCCTTTTTCTTCCCTTCCTCGACGTCGAATTCCTCCTTGGCAACGATGGCCCAACCCGTCTTGGGTACGATCCACAACGGCGCGATGCGGTCGTTCTTGGAGAAATGGTACCTGGCGGGCATGTCCACATCGCGGAGATAGACGTCAAAATTGGGGTTCGTCTTAGATTTTTCCTTCAGCCCATCGTAAAGGCCTTGAAGATCACTGTCGTCCTTGGGTCGAAGGCCATACAGCGGCCAGCCGTCAGTGTGCGCAATCTTCGAAGTGTCGATGAGGTCCTCAAGCTGCATTAGCCGCGACGTATCAGTGGTGGCCATCCCGTGGTCGGACACGACAATGATGTTGACAATATTGGTTAAGTTGCGATCCTCCAGTCCCTGGAAGAGCTGGTCCAGCATCGCATCCACGCCGGCAATCGTTGATCGGATCTCAGTGCTGTTCGGGCCATACCGATGGCCGTCGGCGTCCACGTCCGGCACGTAGGCGGCAATCAACTGCGGCCGCATCTGCTCGACCTTGGCGGTTTCATCTTCCATGCCCGGCTTGTCCAGGAACTCCAGTATCCTCGCAACCTTGTTCGAAAGCTTCTCTTTGCCGTTGTACTTGTCCAGAAAGGCCGGCTCCACGTGGAGAATGTGAGCCTCGCTGCCCGGCCACATGTGAATGGCGGTCCGAATGCCCTGCAGCTCCGCCGTCGCCCAGAACGGTTCGCCTTTCCACCATTTCGGATCCATGCTCCGCTCGGGGTCAGTGTAGTAGAACTCAGCTTTCAGCTCTGGGTCCCAGAACGAGTTGCTCACGATGCCGTGGCTCTCGGGATACAGCCCAGTCGCCAGCGTATAGTGGTTCGGAAAGGTAACGGATGGAAACGATGGCAGCATATACTTTGGTGACACGCCTTCTTTGATGAGCGCGTTGAGCCTGGGAGTGATGTCCCGCTGCAAGAAATCGGCTCGGAATCCGTCTAGGCTAATGATGATGGTCGTAGGCGCAAATAGTGCTGTGCCGTTGCTGGCCAAATTCGGCTTGCTGCTTGCACCTTTGCGGTTTTTGGAAAGCTTCCAAGCGACCAGGACAAGGATAGCGAAGCCGATGGCGATCAGAGAATGGATCAGAAACCAGCGGCGCCAGCTGCGTCCTCGCTCTGCCTTGGCGCTGGCCATCATGTTGAGTCGCCGCCGATCTACCTCGTCGCTGTCCTCGCGGTCGGTGCTGTCGCCCGTCGAGCTGCCCTCCCTCATTCCGCCCTCCTCCATCTCGTACATGAGCTCTCCATCTTCACCGTGACGTGCATCCTCAATCAATCTCTCCCTCTTCTGCTTTCGCCGCTGTCGGCGCACCGCTCTCTTGTCGGGAACCAGACTCTCTCTGGATTGGCCGGCGCTCGATTGATTCGACAAGCTTTCTCTTCGCCCAAACATCTTCAGCGGATTGGGGACTGCAAGCCCGGAGCCGCGCCGTTGCCGCTCTTGTTGCCGCCTGGACGATGTGACAAGGCGGTCCACGTCCTCCTCTTCTACCAGCAAGATTCGGTCGTGGGCACGCAATTCGCGGCTGTTGCGCGCCCGCTGCACCAGCTGATCGTCATCGCTATCCGTGTCTTGATCGCTTCGGCTGTGGAGAGAGGCGGCGTCATCGTCGTAAGCGACAGGCGATAGCAGGGAGGCATTGTCGCGGTCCCGCGGGTTTGTGTCGAGTCTGTTGGAAGGCATTTCTGTCGAGGCCTCGGAGAGGTCTCAAAATGCGTTTCAGTGTATCATTCAACTTAAGCCAGGCCTCGAGGCGCTGTGCAGTAATTAGGTGGTGATGTTTTAAGTTTGCTGACAACAGGTTAGGGGCACGTCGAATCTAAAGAAGGGATAGCACGTTGGATGATCCGTCGCTCTCCGTCATGTTGCACCACCTACCCTACATCAACAGCAGCAATATCTCGCAGCATACTCAAGTGACCGAAGCAATCTACCACGTGTATTAATACTATTAATTTCTAAACTAAATTATCATTACCCAGCTATCTCAAATTTTAATTATTATCTGAAGTCCCTTCTAACATTATTTAATAATGAAACCTGTTCCAAACTTACTTACAAAATCAGTTACTTCAGCTGCTTGTAAGCGGCCTGCTAGCATTGTATTATTCGATTATTATTTTTTCTTGTTATGCTTTATTTTATAATTTATTCTCTTTCAGTTAATTTTTTGAGCACGCTTGTACGAGAAAAATGCTCGCATCGTAACACAATATTTTTCTTCTTATGCAGCATAGAGTATAAGTGCCCAGTCAGGAAGCTGAATGGCATCGTGCTGGTAAAAGCAGATTTGTCCCATCTTGCTATGTGTTTCATATTGAGGTTCGCGGAATAAAAGAGGAAACACAACACTGCGAATAGGCAGCGTGTGTCGAGAAAGATTCGAGGAATTTGCGATAGTCCCGGAGTTCGAAAGCAAGTAGAACAGCCTTGTCTGGTGCTATCCTCCAAGCGTATCTCTCTTTGAAAAAGAACCGGGTGTTCGAAGCCTCCCACGAATTCAGATCTTCCGTTATATAGTATACGTTCGTGGACTGATAATAGCCAATCGACTTTGAAAAGGTAGAACCGCCGTTGGTTTCCCAGTTCCCTCGTCGGTATGGTCCTCTTTTTACATCTGATTGATAATATGCTTCATCATATGTAGCATTTGGGCACAACCTCGATAAGGAAGTGGGAGTAAAACCCCTCCGCGTCTCTCATGCAACGTGATAAACTCTCATTCTTTACAACCCCAGATCCCTCTGGATGTGCATAGAGAACCAAGTCTTCCTTTCCCCAATCCATGGGGACGTATGAATGACGGACGCCCTCCTCAGGGGTCCATATAATGAGATCAAGTATTCTTTCTGCTCCTCTGTGTGGAAATACTTTCCAGGGTCAGCCACGTAATTTAATGCACCTTCACAACCATAGTAAGGACTGATGATATCGACGCCAGGAGCACATTGTGAAATACATCACGTCGCAGGGTTGGGATGGGCCAGAAGTAGCGTTATCGATGGGTTTGCATGCTAATACATTTTGATATGAACATGTAAACAAAACGAGGGCAGCCGTGGAGTTTCGTCTGCCTGTCAAGTGACGCTTATCCTGTCAAATGCGCTTCCACCCCAACCATGTTACATCCGTCTCTTCACATCTATGCCAACCTCCGTGGTCTATGCATTTATTCACGGGCGCAAAAGGTAGAAAAATGTTTTACAGAGTGGAAACAGCGGCGGCAACTACCATCAGGAGCGTGCCAGCGACGGCGAAGCCCGCCGAAGGACCGAGACTGCCAGCTGCGCTTTTTTGTTCTAGAGGGGATGTCAGCTGTCTTGTACGGCCTCATCGATAAATAGGGACACTGACCATCGACGCCGGCGACATTGGGAAGGTCCTTGGCGCCCTTCTTGACCTCGACAATGTTGGACTTGTCGGTGTTGATGTTGGCCTGGGCAAGACCGAGTTGCAAGTTGGCCATGTCATAGGCGACGTAGGCGGAGCGCAAGAAGGTGTCACCGAGGAGGACAAAGTTGTCGTCCATTACGCCATAGTCGTAGGCGGAGCCAATGCCGAAGATGCAGATGTCATCCCAGTCCTTGAACTTGGGGGCGTACTTGCTCCTCTTGAGCATTCTCTTCAGGGTGTCAGGGAGGGCATTGATGGCCATCTCAGTGATTGGAACCTTGATGGTCTTGCCATTGAACTTGAAGTTGAAATTGGTGCCCTTGCTCTTGTCGCCGCGGTACGCACAGTTGACGACCGGAGCGGATGCTTCCGGGATAGTTACGACGCCGAAGTGCGACAAGATGCTTTGGGCTTGTCTATTGGGGAGGAGGCAGATGGTGGAGCCGGAGTCGAGGATGGCACCGGCGTCGAGGCTGGGGAGCTTGAGGCCGTCGACATCGAGGTCTTGCAGGTGGATCTTGTAGGAGGTGATGTTGTTGTCCGATGCGGAAGAGTTGTCTGCGAGGAGCGGGAGGGTGGTGAGGTTTCCGACGTACTTCTGGGAGTCGATGCCGCCAAAGAGGATCGTGCCGGACTTGGCGTCGAGGTCGTTCTGGGCAATTTATTGTTAGCTCAAGGCTGGCCGAGAAGAAGCAACGCCAGTGAGGGATGGGCCGTACCAAGTACAAGCTGAAGACGGGGGCATCAATGATGCCCTGCGACACCATGTTGTCGATAACAGTGGGGTACTTTTTCTTGGTGGCGACGTTGGCGCTGAAGCCAAGGCCCATGAGGCCAGTCCCCCGGACTGACCTGAGGGCGTTGCCAAGTTGCTGGTTCTTGATCTCCTTGCCATCGATGGTGACGCTGTCGTTGAAGTAGTCGCCCGAGAGACGCCTCTGGTCCAAGTAGGTGATGTTGAAGCCGCCCTTGTCCACCACCTTATAGGTTGAGCTGTTCCTGGGGTTGACTGGGCGCATTCTTAGCAGCTGCGGCGCCGCGACCAAGGAGTCAAAGATGGAGCCACCTACACACAGCCAGGCACCCGCCTGTCCTCGCCTTGACAGTCTCGTCCTTGCAGTAGGCCGTGCTGATGGAGTTGGTCCAGGTATCGCTGCTGCCCGTGTCGAGCTGGAAGATGAGCTGCTGCGGAGGCGTGCCGATGCCGAACTGGGCATAGTATCCGCCGCCCGTGATGTTGTTGATGGCCTCAAGGTCGACGGTGCCGTCGCGGCGCGCGAGGGCCGGCGCGGGCTCGGCGCGGCGGACGACGGGCACGGAGAGCGTGCCCGCCGAGACCGTGGAGGCGCTGAGCGCCAGAAGGGCGAGGCCGCGAAGGGCAGACGGCATCGCGAGTGCTTCTGCTGCTCTTACGAGCGCGCGGGTGTGGTGATGAGGCGGAGGATGAGGAGGTGTACGCGCGGCCTTGGCGGCGGCCGCCGCGTCGTATATCAAGTTAATTTACTGTACCTTGGCACGAACAAAGGATACTGCACTGTGCTATGCGCCGCGTCGATGCGAGATGCGCCGAAGAGAGAAGGCCTCTCGGCGTGGATGAGACGGAACTCGGCGCCCGTCGCTCTCGAGTCTCGCAGCAGTTAGTGCAGCTGAACTACAAGGCGGCATCCGGCCCGTGAGGCTCTCTATCCTCCTCTTATTAGGACCTGCAAGTCGGCATGTTGGTCGAACGAAGAGCCCCGGCCAACACTGGGGCCATGACGCTAGGACGGGCGCCAAGGGGCTCGTCCAGGACTCCGCCTCGTACTGGGCGCCGCCGGGCGGGTGGCCTACCTACCTTAATGGACACGTCCCGCGGGCTAGGTGTGGGTGGGCTGAAGACGATCCGGAGGGGCGGCGCGGAGTCCCATTCGCCCAGTGGGCTGCGCTCGCTGCGACGGCGTCAAAGGCATGGCGGAGCGGCGATGAGGCATGGGGGCGATGATGCGCCCTGTCGGGGTTGTGCGCCGAAAGGGAAGGCGCCGAGGGGGCCTGTCGCGATGCAACCTGAAGAGCCTCAAGTTCTCGAGGTTGGCATTGACATGACGGCTTGCCTGCGCCGGCGCCACTGCCGATGCCACACTCGCCCGTGGCGTCGTTGGCTTCGACCCCAAATTTGCTCTAAGAATGGATGGTTAAGGTACCTTACCCACGTCACTCAGCAGGGAAACAGTATGCGGAGACGTCATTGCGCGCCTTGTGAATGGACTAGGCTCACTGACGACCTTGATCACACGTCTGAAGCAATTTGGAACGATTCATCTGCCTTTGCGTTGGGGTTAATTCTGTCTGCTACTTGAATGTCTTGATGATGCCGCTTAATGCGCATGAAAATGGTACTCATGGCTCCGGCAAAGCTCACGTCGTTGGTGCTTTGTGCGATGACGATGTCGCATGAGATTTGCCCTTCGTCATCGCTCTCAGCCGTACCAATCTTGCCTCGATTTAGTATTTGAGGCTTCTTCACGACAATGCCTTATCGAAGTCATGTCGATGCTGATATCCTTTCATACTCGTCGTGCGCCTTTGATCGTGATGCGGACGACGGCATGCCGTTTTGTCCAAGAATCTGACCCTCCTGACTGCTCGCTGGCGATGTACTTGCAGCCCCCGCGACGCTTCCATCGATGCAGTGGCGAATCATCCTACCGCGCAGGAGAGAACAGGGGCCCATAGCGTACTCCAACTGGTTCGATCTAAATTTGCCAAGCCGAACCGATGGCGCTGCCTGGCAGTCACTCGGGGCTGGTGGCTCCTGACAGCGAACTGGAAACCTCGTAGCATCGAGGAGACACCAAGAAAGGAGAACACTGCTTGCCAAACCTCAACGTAATGCCATAGACGGTGACCACGAGACAATTCCGCGCGCTGTCTGTAGATTTGATGTGTCTAAGGTAATCGAATAACTCTGCTTGCATGCATGACTCTGTCTTGACGCCAAATCCCATTCTAAAGGCCAAAAGCACACGTTCCGCTTCGTTCCAAGCACGAGGTCGCTCGGGGCAAGAGCACGGTGCACCTCGTTGCAATCATCGACCGCGCTCTACATCTTAGCGCTCTTCTCGCTCCCATCCTGCTGCAGCCTCACGACGCCCTGCAGCCAAAGTCAGTCAGTCTTCCTCGCACGGCACTCGGAGAGCAGCAACCTACCTCCTGCATGCACGTCGCCAGCAGCGTGCCGTCCTTGGAGAACATGCGCTGCATGACGACGCCCCGCCCGTCGCCCGACCACGGGCTCTCCATCTCGGTGAACATCCACTCGTCGGCCTTGACCTTGAGCGGCGCGTGGAAGTAGATGCTGTGGTCGAGGCTCACGAGCATGCCCTGCCGCGGCCGCCCGGCCCAGTCCTCGAGCCGCGAGCCCATGCCCTCGAACTCGTTGAACTGCTCGACCTGCCGGCGCGCCTCGGCCGGCAGCGTGGGCACCTCCTCGGGCGCGAAGGGGAACCGCCACAGCCGGTGGATGCGCGACACGGTCCCGATGAAGTAGCTGTCCGACATGTAGGCCAGCGCGTTGAGGTGCGCCTGGTGGCCGCCCCCCTCGGAGATGGCGCCCCGCGCGCGCATCCACTGCCGGCACTTGAGCTCCTCGGGCCGCGAGTCGACGTCCTTGCCGCCGAACACCTCGATCTTGCGGCTCTGGAAGGGCCCCGAGCGCGCCCACTCGGGCTCGCCCGCCCAGTCGTCGTCGGGCGCCTCGATGCCCGCGGGCAGCGGCACCGCGTGGCGCACCTGCTCCTTGCCGCCCGACGCCTCGCGCACGAAGCTGATGGTCGTCGTGAAGATGCAGCGGCCGCGCTGCCGCGCCTGCACCGTGCGCGTCGCAAAGGAGCGCCCGTCACGCACGCGCTCGACGTGGAACAGGATGGGCACGTCGGCCGACCCCGCGAGCAGGAAGTAGCAGTGGCACGAGTGCACCAGGAACGTGCTGGGCACCGTCTTCTGAGCCGAGGCGAGGCACTGCGCGATGACGGAGCCGCCGTAGATGCCGCGCGCCCCGGGTGGGTGCCAGGGCCGGCGCGTGTTGGTGAAGATGTCCTGCGGCGGTCCGTCAGCCGGGAGACGTCTATGACGACGACGGTGGCAAGATGTTGTCTCGGCGAGGAACACGGGCTACCGCGTCGGAGGGGGGATGGGACACTCACCGGACCTAGGACGGCCATCTCTGTCACCTCGAGGACATTCTCAATGGGCGCCTTGTTGGGATCCTTGGGCCCCGGCTTGAGCAGCGTGGCGCCCTCGTCCGACTCCATGGCAGAAGGCGGCTTCTTTGCAAACGGCGAGCCAGCGAAGCCAAAACCGCCCGTCATGTACGTGGTCCGTCCCGCGTGCTGGAGGATCGATTCGATCGCCGTGTGTCGGCGGCGTCGCGCTCGGAGTGGAACTAGGGGACCGGCGCGCAGTGATCCGCTTCCATGCAACGCAGCTGACCAGGCGAAGCTGCAGCAATGAGGACCTGTTCTCGCTCTTCTAGACGCGCAGTACGTGACCCTTGAAGGTTGCAATCTCTGGAATCACCGTCGCGTCCTTCAGGGCGTCCGAGGCCGAAGCGCTACGCAGAATTACCGAGGCTCGGGTTCACGGGCGGCCCCACCCTGACGACGGTGCGGATTACAACAAGGGATCTAAAAATCGGGCCAAGCATCGGCGCCGTCGGCAAGATTGCTGTGCCCGGGGCCAATCAACAGGCGGGCGCCTGGGTACGTGGATTTGCTGCGCCGTGGGGGCGGAGACAATGTATCTCGTCAGCTCCTTAATTCGACATCATCTGGACAGGGATGTCGACGTACGAAGACGAGCATGGAAGCCAATACTCTAGGCATCTATGAACCTGAAACCGCTTTGGCAATATTAATCATGCATAGTATTCTCTAAAGAGCACCGCTCTTACAGTGCCCGTCGGCTAAGCGAATGAACAACGCCGACGGCAACTACTAACCCCTAAGCCCGGCGCACTCTTGAGCCAGCTCGTCCCTCTCCTGACTTCTAAAGCTTGGCCTCCGGCGGGTCCTCGAAGATCGGCTCCAGCCCTGCCCATGCGGTCGGGTCCCCGCTGGGTCCCGCCTTTTGCCGCTGCTCCCAGTACTTGCCGTTGAACTTCCAGTAGTCCTCGCCTGTGATCTCGCACCGGGCCTTGGTGAACCACGCCGGCACGAACTCCTCGCCTCTCGACTCGCGCTCTCGCCGACGCCTGCGCTGGTTCTCTTCCAGTCGGTTCTTCTCTGTCGCTGCGAAATCGTACTCGCCGTCCTCCATGGCGCGCTGGTCGGGCCGCAGTCTGGAATCCGTCGGCGCAAGCCAGGGCTGAAGCTTGTCGTCGATGTGGTTGAACGTTAGAACAAACGGAGTCAGGTTGAATGGGATGCCGCTCGGGCGCGGATTGGCCTCCCAGACTAGGTACGCTCGGCTCGGGTCGCTGAGGCTGCCGGTGTGCAATGACCCACTGTCCTTGGGCTCGTCCACCGTCGCCTCGAACCCGGGCGTCAGCCGGGCATACAGCTTCGAGTTCCACCTTCCACCAAGGCTGACCCGAACGTTGCCGTCCGCATCCAGAATCTTGCCACCAATGTGGTACGCGCTCGACGCCTTCCACCCGCGCGGTTTGAAGTCGACATACGCTACCTCGCCGGTTGTCCAGTTCTTGATTTCCATGGTCCCGTAGTTGTCCACCGTTGGGTTGCCTGTGATGATGCCAATGACCGACGACGTCACCTTCTTCCACGTGTACAGGTCCTCCTTCCCACCAATCGTTGGTCTTAGCTTGAGGAACCAAGTGCCGAGAGGGTTGATGTCGAAAGATTTGCCGTAGAACTTGGATTTGACAGCCGACTCGCCCCAGTACGTCCAGTTGGGCGACTCTGCCCACGCTGCGCCAACTGGAGGATGATGGCTGACTTGCTCAATGAAGAAGCGATAATTCTTGTCCGGGCGGACGTACTCAAACGTCTCTCCGAGCAGCGGATTGAACGGTTTTGCGACACGTCCAATAGTGGAGGCATACTCACTGGCTGCAAAGGCGGCAACGTAGATGAGACGCTCAATCGAGTCGCAGCGCTCCGCAGCGCGGTCTAGCAGGTCTGCGTATTCCATATCTTCACCGCAGCGGTACAAGAGCGACGTCGGTTCGTTGAATGACACGGGCAGAGTCATCTTGGTCATGTCCTTACCAATCATCGATTTCAGAATACTCTGCTGCTTGTTAGCTCGTCTCGCCGCATGAGGTACGGTGCTCTGGGACAACATACCCAGAGGGAAATCTTGGGACGGTCGTCGGCATCCATCTTGAGCCGGTGTCTAATGCCATTCTCGTAGCCCTTGAATGAAGGACTTATGTCCAGGCCTGAGACGACAACGGCTTGGCCATCCAGCACGGTATGATCAGTGGGCATCTGAGAAAGCTCCACCTCGCCCGCATCCACGGCATCGAAGAACTCTTCCTCATTGTCAGATTCGCTTTCCGAGAGCTCTCCCAGCTGATCAAGAGCAGTGCCGCGACGCCCCAATTTTCTCACGGCCTCCCTGGCTTCCATATCAATCTCTTCTGCCACCTTCTCCGTTGTTGGCGTGTGGGTGCCCGATTTGGCTCCGCTTTCCATGACTTCCTTCAGAGCCTTCTTCGTCAGCCGGCGTTTCAGCTCCGCCTCGCCAACTCGTGCCTCCAGCTCCTCTTGCTCGCGCGCGACTTGCTGCATGCTTTCTTCCCACATTCGTCGCATGTTTGACTCTCGATCCAGACGGTACTGCCAGTAAGCGTCGCGATCTTTCGAGATGCGAAGCAGGTCGCCAACAAGACCTGTCAGGCTGCGGATGGCCGCGTCGTAAGTGGTCAATGCATTTGTGATTTTTGTGTCAGACAGTGGTGTTGCAGGGCTTTGCGACAGTTGTCCTAGCAGCGCCGCATGGACACTGGACATGGTTTCGAGCTGAAGCTTAGCTGATTGGGCAGTGATATTGAGAGCGTCCTTCGTCGCGCTGGGCTCTTCGGGCACGCTCTTGTCGTCGCCATAATCATCTTCGTCGTCGTTGTCCCCCGGGATCGCCACTTCTCCGTGGACTTGGACTCTTGATGCGTCGCCCTCAGTGCCAAAGTCGGTGAATTCGTCATCATCGATGCTACCCACGGTGCTGGTCCGTGTGAATTCAGGCTTCTGCGTTGAAATCTTAACACTCGACACAGATCGGCTGGGCACCTGGGAAATGCTTCGCTGAAGGTCAGACAAGCTCGCGGTGTCACTGTGCGTCTCATGCAGAGAAAGAGATCCGCTTTGCTCGGCCTTGGCTTGCTTAAGCCACTCCGCGCTCCGGGCGACCTGTCGTTGCTCTTCCTTGGCCTGATCCTTGGTCCACTGTATCGAGTTGTTGAGAGCCCAGAACCAGCGCTTTGCCTCGACCTCGTGGTTGGCCTTGAGGGTGTACTTGACCGAGGACTTTCCAATTATCTCGAACTTGGTCTTTTCGTCGGCGCTCATGTGCAGCTTCGCAATCTTCATGTTGATGGCGCCACGGCACGCCGAGCCGGCGTCGTCTTGGTGCTTGTAGTAGCTCAGGACGCCGTCCTCGAGCACAAACCATCTCAGCTGGTACCCTTTACGGTAGTTCGTCCACTTCTTCAGGTAGCCCTTCATCTCGCGAGCTTCCCTGCCGGCCATAGCGTCGCCAGGGCCGGCCGAGGCGGTCCCCTGCGAGGCGGCGTGGCCCAGCACGGCCTTCTCCTGGATGCCCCTCTGAGCCGCCACTGCCGCAGGCGATTTCTTTATCATGGCTTTGACTCCATCGTCGCTGGTAACGGATTGGGGAAGCTTGCCCTTTCGGTCGCGTCGGAACGGGTCGGCGCCGTGGAGCAGCAAGACCTGGATGAGCTGCGTGTCCTTTCGTCGGGCAGCTTCGTGCAGCAGAGTGCCGCCGGTCTGCACGGTGGCGGGCTCTGACGCGAACTCTGTGCTGTTTATGTCCAACACGGTCTTCAACCGCGGCTCCTCCAGAACTTGGGCAAGAGTGTCGTAGTCGCGTTTGGCGATGATTTCTTGGATCTGGGCCACCTTGGCCTCGGTGAAGAGCGATCGAGACAGCTGCAGGAGCTGGAAGATTTCAGGGTTTCGAGCCAGGTCTATGGGCAGCTTGCCTTGCTGGTTGGCAGCAGCGTCGTTGATATCCTTCTGCTCCAGGAGCAATTTCACCACAGGCGTGCGGCCCTGCGTGGCGGCGATATGCAGCGGCGTGTTGCCGTCCTTGTCGCGAGCGTTGACGTCGATGTTGCCGCTGCCATCGGACAAGACGTACTCGATGACTGGGAACTCGGCGCACTGGATAGCTAGGTGTAGCACGGTCGTGTCGTCGAGCGGGCCGCCGCTGAGGGTCGAGATGGACGACGTGCTCTGACGCGGGCCGCCGTCGGCAGTCTCGCGGATAGCCTTGGAGATGGATGCGGTATCGCCGCTCCTCAGCGCCTCGACTACCCTGAACTTGCGCACCGACTGCTCGAGAGTGGCGCCCTTGCTGTCGAGCTGCGGCGCCGCAGGCCTGGAGGTTGGGGGCGGCTGGTTCGACGGTATCCTGCTCAGGGCCGCTGAGGACGTCGAGAGCTTGGAGTTGTGACCGCGTGCGCTCGTCTGGTAGGCCATCGAGTTGCCAGCTTGCTGTTTTGGCGCAGCTCGACCGTCTTCGGAACCGGATTCGTCCTCGCGGGTGTCCTTACGACGGAGCAGCGCGAGAGCCGCGGCCGACTTGGATCGCTTGTGAGTGCTGTTGAAGAAGCAAGAGTCAGCGAGCCGACGTTGAGTGAGCCTTGGAATGCGTCGTCTCCACGGCAAGGGGGTGAGGGGGCGCGGCTGCAGGCCCAAGCAGGACTCGGAATACAGCTCGACGCAGCTTTCATTGGCTTCCGCGAGGCGGGCCCAGGGGCCGCCGAGACAGGGTCAACGTACCTCTCGCCTGTGTCTGACATGTCGGACTATGCGCGCTTGTCGTGAGATCGCTGGGGAGCTTGCTCCGCCGCCAAGAGTCGTGGCAGGTCGGGTGCAGCGAGGATGGGAGCCTGCGTCGTAGGGGCGCGCCGACGCCGCGATTGCTGCTGCGAGGGACGGATTTGGCCAGCAATGTAGGGACGATTATCGAAGCAAATTCGCAGGGCCGGAGTAGGATATAAGCGACGAGGATTGAAGGCCAGCTGTTCGGGTCGGGGACAGGAGAGCTACTTGCACAGGCAAGGTGAGGTGGGAGGTGGGGAAGTGGCGGGGATCATCCGAGCCAGCCATGACTTCGGTAACTTGGGGGCCAACGAAGACGCCAGACAGCACCTCGAGCAAATGGCCCTTGGAAACGCCATTTTCCAAGCGGGTGGCCCGCGCTTAGTCACGGCAGCAAGCCATGATCTATCACGGGCTATTTCCTTTCTTTACTCGTGCTGCTTGTACGCGGAGGCACCCAAGTGACATGTTTGCACGAAGGATGATGAGCGAGGCCTCCACTAACCCCGGGCCAGCGTGTACTGCTAGAAGGATCCACCACAGCTACGGATAGGGAAGGCCAAGCAAGGTGCATGTGAATTGCTTAGTGGCGGTCGCTGTCCTTGCTTAAATCACATCCTCTCTCAAGACAAGCTGCAGCACACACCAACATGCGGCATCGCGTGGCTTGCTGCGTCCAGCGGCTGTCTTTGACAGCGGGAGCTTGGGGCCGTTGTGGCTGCATGCAGGCGCCCAACGAAGCAGGTACATGCTCCCGTCGGTCGACATCCCTGGCCGAGGTGCTAATTCGCACCCCTTCCACCGTCCATAACCCAAAACACGTCGTATTCATTGGGTCATCATGCGGCCGACTGTTGCTCTCTCGATGTAGACCTCTCCGCGTCTTGCAGATCGTGATGCGGCGGCACAGCATTATACATGGCAGCCATCAACAGCGCCGCCGCTGCGGGCCCAAACCACCAAATCCATTGATCTGCAACATCGTGAGACTCCACGCCACTTGATGTCTGCGCCTTTCGCATACCTGAAAAGTTCCCTCGGGCGATTGCGAACGCAAAGCACCTCGCGGGCATCATCTGCGCGCCCGCATACCCCGGAGCAATGCCGCTCGTGCCAAAGCTGACCAGGCCCACCGAAAGGCCGACCAAGAGCGGCCCGAGACGCGGTCCGAAGAGTACCGCCTGACGAGGATCCAGACCTACCCCGTAAGCGAGGTAGAGGAGGATGAAGGCAGCGAAGAACTCGTTCAAGAAGGCTTGGCCTTGAGTCACCACTGACGGGTCGACGAAGCAGCCACCTCCATGAACACTGGCTTGTTAGTTCCTTGTCCAGCAAGACACGGAGTGCTATGCCCCACGTACCTAATGGCCCTTTCCTCTCCCCAGACGCCCCTCAAAAGGCCACCGGCCAGAGCTGCACCTAGCGTTTGGGCACACAGGTACAATACACCTGTTGCTTCGTCAGAAACGTCAGATTTAGTGCTCGCCGCAAGTACAGACCTCTCGAAAGAGGACAGATCCCTGCGAGGATCGAAGAAAAGGTGATCATGGGATTGATGTGGCCGCCCGAGCCCGGCGCAGTGGCGTAGATGAACAGCGCGATGAGCGCTGTGTTGGAGATGCCAATGTAGGCCCCCAACTGAAGCGTTCGATAGCTTATAAGCGTGGCGGCTATTTGCCCGGATAGATACACCAGACATGTCGTGGCCACGCCTTCAACGAACTGCTAGGGTGGTAAGTAATATGCCGTGTAAGATCCGGGAAGTGATGACTCGCAGCTGCTTTCCATATCGACGGTTGCAACCAACCACTGAGAAAATACGACCGGTCTTTGTACCAAGGCAAAATACGGGCCTGGGTCGGCCTCGCAGACGGGGCAAACGACCCGGCAAAGGACGCCAAGTTGATCGCCTGGTCCAACGGGCCATCGGAACTGGGTCTGTCTGGCGTTGCATGCGCCGGCATTGCTGCCGGCTTCTCCTCCGCAGCCATTCCTGATCAATTGAAGAAGAGATGCCAAATAGACGGCATGCAATGCGAACAATGAAGATCACGTCGAATGCAGCAGAATATAGTTTGTTACTTCAACTGAGAAGCGATTGATCACGTGATGGCGAAGCTTGGTCTTCATAATCGTCTGTAAGCAGCACCCTTGGTCCGTAGACTAGACACTAATGACTGAGTTCCGCTAGACCTTCACCTTGCATATACCCAATTGGGCGACGGCCCACGAAGACACCGATCCTAAGAACACTCTCTCACGTAGAGGCTTCCAAAAATACACGAGTCACATATGCCAACAACATAGGTATTTGACCCCGTCGGGCGTTGGGATTCATCAGGCAATTAGCACTTCTGCCGTAATAATGCATATTGTCAAGGTTACCACTTTCTTGAGAAGTTTATAAAGGCCATGAAGTCATATAATTAGAGGTGGAATTTTCACCGCGAGGCCCTCGCAAGCATATCGCGTGAGCTCGCCCAACCTACTATATTCTAGAAAGATAAAAAGAAAAAAAGGCTGAGTGCATAAGATCCGCCCACAAAAAGTCCGCTCGCTACCTTTACAGAGCAAGCACCTGGAGAGCCACCATGGCGATCAGGCCAGCCAGGCCCATCGTCAGCGCGGAAGCGCCAGCATGGACGGGCCCGGTGGGAACGGCCGAGGAGCCGACAGGGGTGCCGGTGAGGCTTCCCGTGGGCTTGGCCACGCCCGAGGGGCAGTTGGGACCGGGGCAGACGGAGCCAGTGCTGTTGGAAGCGCCGGGGCAGCCGGGGCCGGAGCAGGCAGGGATGCTGGACGCAACGGGGCAGCCAGGGCCGGAGCAGCCAGGCTTAGACGTCGCGGGAACGGGCTTGGTGGCCGTCTCCAGGGTGCTGGCGCCAGACACGGTGACGGTCTTGTAGATGGTCTTCGTGGCCGAGGTGGTCGTGGTGCTCTGGGAGGGGCTGACGCCACCGGGGCCCGTGGGAGCAGGCTGAGGGGTCTTGCCAGTCTCCGTGATCGGGCAAACGGTCGTGTACAACGGGATGGTCTCGGTGACGACCTGGCCCACGGGGCAGTTGGTGACGTCCGCGGGGCACTTGGTGATGGTGTACGTCTTGGTGGTGTACACGGTGGAAGTCGTCAGGGGTAGAGGCGTATCCGCGGGTCCGGTGGCGGTTGGCTTAGGGGGCTGGGCCTGGCCGGCCGGGCAGACAGTAGTGTACAGGGGGATGGTCACTACGACGGTGCTGGCCTTCGTCTTGTAGGGGCAGTCGACGACGTACGGGGGGCAATCGGTGATGGTGCTTGTAGAGGTGGTGTAAACAGTGCTCGTGATCATGGAAACCGTGGCAGAAGAGGTGATGGTCGAGTTGCTCCACTTGCCAGTGCTGGAGACGATGCCGGTGCTGGAGGCGGTGGTGGTGGTGCTCACAGTCTGCGAGCCCGTGGCACTGCCCGAGGCGCTGCCAGACTTGGCCGAGGTGGCAGAAGTGGCAGAGTTGACGGAGGTGGCCGAGGTGGTGGTCGAGTTCGTGCCGTGGGAGGTGACCGTCGTGGCCGTGGCGGACGTGGCAGACGTGACCGACGTAACGCCAGCGGAGTGGGTGGTCTCGCTGGAGGAGGTCGTGATCGTGGCCTTGGTGCTCGAGCTGGTGGTCGTGGTAGTCGCCTTGGAGGTGCTGGTGCTGGTGGACGAGGTCGAGGTGGAAGTCAGGGTCGTCGAGGTGCTCGTGGGCACAGGGTCGCAACCGTACTTGAGCGCATCCAGGATGTGCTGGTTGTAGCTCTTGCCGTGCACGATGTTCTTCTCAGCCAGGGTCAAGTCCCACAGGGAGACACCACCGAAGTGCTTCTTGCCCTTGTACTTGCAAACCAGCTCCTTGGCAGCCTTGGGCGTGATGTAGCCGGACTGCGGAGTAATGCCATCTTGGGCAATCGGGTTGGCGGGGAGACCGATGTACAGCTTGGCGTTCTGGCTCTTATCGCTGTTCTCGACGACATTAACCCAGTCATTGTAGTTGAATGTGAGGTCGTTGGTAGCATCGCAGCCCGGGTTGTTGTAGAACTGAACGAACAGGGCATCAAACTGGGCTTTCTGAATCATCTCGCCCATGTCGTGGATGGGGCTTACAGGGCACTGGGGAGCGCCGGTGATGATGATGGACTCGTCAAGGGAACGGAACTTGTTGATCATATCAATGTAGGGTTGGTTGGCTGCAGACACTTGGTCAGTCACTTGTGCAGGGTTGTACATGGATTCTGGTCCGGAAGGAAGTTAACATACGAAGCTCTGCCTCAATGTCGAAGTCGAAACCGTCAACATGAACGTGCTCCGAAGAGCTCAGGTCGAACGGTCGGGGTCCGTCCCAGTTCTTGTTGTACGGGCCGAATGCATTGTACAAGAACTCGGCGAAGTACTCGCCGTTGCCGGGCGAAACGGAGTAGTCGTTCCCGCGTGCCGGGTTGTACTCGCCTCCGATGCTGAGAAGGACCTTGACACCCTTCGACTGGCAGTAAGTGATATCCGTCTTCAAGGTTTCGCAATTCTTGTACAACGCAGACTTGTGGCCATTGGCGTCGTTGAAAGTTGTGTCCCAGCAATAGCCAGAGAGATTGATGCCGGGATAATTCGAAGGCTGGTCGTGCTCCGGGGCCAAGTTAACGAAGGCCACCGAGGCATACTCGATGCCAGTGTCGCAGAACGACGCCAGGGAAGGGCCCGGATAAGTTTGGCCCTGATGCGTGTTAGTGGAGGTATTCCATTACGACCTTGGACGAGAGCACACGAACCCAGTAGCCATTGAGGCCACCAAAGGGGCCAACGTGACCGACGGACGAAGCCATTAGAACAGCGGTACGGTATCAAAGCGAAAGAGATTGTAAGTTGGCCGAAGCCAGGTAAAGAGTGTGATGATACTAAGATCAATGAAAGGACGCAAACAAAGCGTTCGCAGGCGGCCAGGAACCGAAGCCGTTCTCTGAGTGTGACAGAGCAGAGTTGATGACAGAAGAAGAGTAGAACGAGAGGAGAGGAACCCTCCCGGTTTTGACGCAAGCCACTGGCCGGCGCCTCGCAGCACGCCGGCTCACATCGTGGACTCACTCGGCCACTTCCTCTTCGGAATGGCTTGGCGGAAAGAGGCTCTTAGCCGCAAGACTTAACCCACCCCGCCGCACCGCTGGCTCAAGATGAGATGACCAGGCCTCGCCCAGTCAAGAGCCAGCGGCGACGGGGGGCTTCTGCAGAGCCGACGTGAACTTCAGGAACAGGCATAGCGTCGGCGACGGAGGTGTGGAAGACGACCCACGGCCATTGGCCTAGAGCGACATCGTGGGCCGCGCCAATGCAAAGGGCCTCGTCGTGAGCCGTCCCTCCCGGGGATAGTCAATATCACAGCAGCCTTTATTGATGCTCTGAGCCGCCCGTTGAAATGCAATCTCACAGGCGCCTTCTTTATGCAGTCACCGCGACGCCAAAGGAACTTTCCCCCGAGCAGGGGTAGAGAATCGGCCACTACGAGTAGCTGCATGAGTCTGCAAAAAGGGGCGCGTCTCTGGATTCTCGAAGTTGTCCGTCTCATAGACCCAGAAACCTGGCTCCGGTTCTCTTGAGTCTCCGCCCTCGCATTGTGACCAACAGGCTGTCCACGTTGCCGGCGGTTCTTGTCCGAGCGGCGGGCCAGCAAGCTGCCGCACTATCGGGGGGCTTTGACCTCGGGCGGCGCTCTCAGGGGTGGGACGCGGCAACGGCTCGTGGGGTGGCGAAGGATTTGGAAATCGAGGACGCACATCCGGCCGACGCCGAAACCTTCAGAGATCGGTCGTACGAGTACGAGTGCAGGTGGTACTCGTACTTGTAGAGCCACCGGGCAAGCCGGCCCTGACCCTGACCTGGTCGCCGATACCTGGATCCTGGTATATGATCGAAAGCGCGCCATTTGGACAGGGCTGAGGTTGGTGTGAGATGGACCACGCATGAGCCATTGGACGGAGAGACGGGCGAGGTCCACAAATCAGCCCTAGCACTCGCCCAACCCTGGTAAGCCAGCAAGCCAGCATGGTCTAGGCTGGCCCAGCTCGTGGGAGCCCGATGCCCGACTTGCCGTTCGTAGAACTTCTCTCCGGCTAGATGACCGGGGGTGAAGAACACGCCCAAGGCAGTGAGCTCCATCCGTCTGGGGAACTCAGCTGGTGCGGCTGTAGGTGAACTTGGACACACGAGGCGTTGCGTCTTGCTATTAGTACTGAGCCTCTCGCACCCGTTCATTTCATCGCTGCTCGGCATCTACAGCCACGGGACAAGCACTCGCGACGTGTCCACGGACGGCCGTTTCATCCTGTCGAAGCCCTCGCCACCGCTGCCTCGCGGGGTCGACGGCCCGCATTATCGCAATATCGCCGATAGTTCGTCCGAGCCGCTCTGCGAAACTCTTCACGCGGTGTCCACCGCGGCTTGGCTCTGCCAGGCACACGTTGGTTCCGACTCCAAACCAACAGCGTTTGGTAATTACCTGATCCCAAAGTGGTTCCCCGCGTCGCGGCCGTTGCCCGAAGCCAGCAGAGCGTGCCATTGCCATTACGTTAGCTCGCGGCGTAACGTCGCTGCTCTGTCGCTTCCCGTAATTTCGATATGCATGTCAGGACGGTGAGGCTCTGCGCGGATCCCATGCCCCGCTCTGATGGTGTCAAGCAGGTCATCCTCGCTGAGGGCATTCCTTTGTGCTTGTGTTGGATCAAGGCTGTGCGCAACCATGCGCCCGCTAGAAGCGGTGACGATGCCCTTCCGACGCAGAGCCTCAATCTCTGCCAAGAGCAGACGGCGTTGCTGTTACGAGATGTGCCTCCAAAACCACCTCTTGACCCTCCTTTCTTATCTCTGCCTTCCCCCCAACCTCGTAACATCCAGCGTTTTCAGGCTGCCTCCAAGGCAGGCAACCGCCGAATCGCCTGAGTGAATTCATTAAGGTACCATCGTAGGCTTCCATCGCGTGCGACGGAGCCGACCCAAAGCTTGAGTCATCCGATGGCAAGTACGAGGATGAGCATGCAGACTTCCGAGTCTAATTTGCAGCTTTAATCGACTTCGCGATGAGCAACGAGATCCTCGCAGCTCAAATTAAACTCCGCGGAGCACAAAGAACGCCCACTCGTACGCCGCATGCATGTCGTGCACGTTGAGCCAGGTGGCGATGCGGTTGGGCAATTAACCTCGCAGAGGTCATGCAGGTACATGACGTGCTGCAGAGCGGCAGAAATGAGACGGCGTCCTCGTCCCAACACGACTGCGGATGCGAACTATTACGCGGCGGACTCGGGCAACTCTACTCACAACGGAGCGCGCTCTCTTCGATGGTCGCCCAAAGCACGCGTCAAGCGCGCAGCTACCAAATTCCCGTCGGCTTGCGGAGGTGCGAATACCGAACGGAGGCGGCGTAGAGTACGACTAGGAGAATACTACTCCGTAAGTTACTCTGTATTCCGTGCTGCAGATCCTCTCCTCGGCTCCAAAAACGCAGACACGGTCTCATTCCAACCCCCCATTCAAACCTTGAGCTCGTGGGGAGGCCGTGAGAGAGGCGGCTGCAGCTCAATCGCGAGGACAGCAGCGAGTCCATTGAGCCGGGTGCCGACGATGGGATCGTGTCGTCACTTGAGACAAGCGGGAGCGTAGACGCGGCGAGAAGAGGCCATTGCAACTATGTCCATGGTGGCTCGCGGGGGACCGCGATGACAGGTTCCATCCAACCTCTCCCGGTCTGGTTAGCCATGCACACTGACACCAAGCCTCCAACACCTCGCCTGCGCTGGCTCGCGGCTTTCCCGTCGTGACGTGTCAGTGGAGTCCGTAGCTTGAGCTTCACGATGGGCAAGCGTAGTTTTCTCTCTACTAGCGGCTAACCTTCTTTGCTCCTCTCGTCCTCCGCCCAATATCTCGCCGAAGAGGACGAAGGGCGTGTCTCAGCCTCACATCGTCGGGATCCGATCGGCTGGAAGCTGCGCCGATGATGATGCAAGTTGTGGCTGGGGTCCGGGGATTTTTTACGTCGTCACCTGTGCTCGACGTCGCCAAGCGCGACCGCATTCTTGTGACACTGCAATGGCAGCTGAAGCATGGCCTTCTGGGCTGTGCCAGTTGAGCTTATCACCGGCATTCGTCCGAGGACGTCTCCATCGTAACACGCGGCGAGCGTTGAAGACGACCCCCTTCTAGCCTATGGTTACTCCTTTTGGCAAGGAGGCTGGAGGCTGGCCATTGAGTGCGCCGCCCTGCTTTTCAACGGCCAGCCCTTGCTTACAGGCGCACAGAGCACGACTGTTTGTGTCACGCCATCCATTGATGTTTACCTGGCTGGCCCCCCCACGCAGCCTCTTCCCTGCGCAGACAATGCTCGCCCTTTGCCTCGGATTGAACTACTTGCCTAGGTAACTCATTGTTTCTGCGTCTCGAGGGATCTCCAACACGAACACGGACCGCTCACGTGGAAAGCACATCCTGGCCCGCCTGGCGATCGGGGCAGCTCTTGGCGAGTGGCAAATACAGTGATACAGCCACGTTGAGGTTGCCACTCTCCCACGATGCGCAGCTTTGCAGTCAGAGCCGCCCGCCATCGTACACGCCGGTGGCTACTATGATGGGTGCCCAGCTGCAGGCTTCATGCCAGCAATCCCAAACCCCCCACATCCCAGCAGCGAGCCTGCCCTCACGATCTTGGCTGGGGCCGTGGACCGGACGTGCGAGCAGCTTCTTCCCCTCCCCCAAGGAATGCGCTGCCACCGAAGGGGCTGTACAGTCAATACTTGGGGACGATGCGCGCCACCCAAGCGGGTGTAGATGCCCCACGCGGATGTCTTAGAAGGGGTTGACATTTCTGCGAGCAAGTTGTATCTGTTTTGGGACGCCGGCTCGTATATCATGACCTCCTGCTGTCCCCCACACGGTCATATCCCTTTGGGAACTTGTTATACCTTTGTTGCTTGCTGTAGTCAACGCTCAAGCTTATGCTACTGACTTTCCATGCAATGGAGCGCCCCAGCAATCTGGCAGATCCCATGCTATTATCGAGACATTATGCCGTCGCCAACTATTCATATCCGCGGAATAACAACGCGGCACCATACAGCGCCAGGTCGTCCCTGATCAGGTCCGATAGGTCGTCGTTGGGCTCCGAAGGGTCGGCCCCGGGCCTGATTGACGACCGAACGGACTCCGAGGTTTCAGGGGACGACGACTATCAGTATTACGCCCAAATGGCAGAGCTATGGGACAGCTTCTGGCAGTCCGCCTCAGGTGGGAAGATGGAGGAAGAGCCCGTGGTGCATCCGAGAAAGCAATATCCTGCCTTGCTTCCAAAGTCCTGCAACCACAAGATACGCCAGCCCGCCTTGAATGACAAGTGTACGGCGTGGCCGCTGCCCGACGGCTCGCCCCGGGAGCGCAACAGGAAGCCGGCGGCAACCTACTCAGCCTTCCCGAAGCCTGGTCCGACGTACTCTGCAACTCCGAAATCGACAAACCTGCCTCCCAGAACCAGTTCGAGACCTCAGGCTCGAGCCAGCCCTTCGGTACCAAGCACAACGCCCTCTCGGCCCCCTCGCCCCGCGGATGAGCTGTTCACGCCATGCCTACGACAACCGGTGGTGGTCCCGGTCCTTGTCACCCCTGATAGCCTCGCACCATCTTCGCGGACGATGGACCGGCGTCCATGTTCACCATTTGTTCAACGAGCGTCAAGGTCTCTCGACGAGGGTTCATCTAGGCCGATGGCCGCGAAAACTGAACTCTACACTGTCGCTTCCCGTTCATCTACACACCTGCCTCTCTCCAGCGCCGAGAGACCCTCGGCCCGCGCGCCTCGCCACTACAAGTCCATTGCGCATCTCGCCGCTCCTCAGCCTCTGCCTCAGGTTCAGCCTGTCCCTGAGCCGCACTCCGTCTTCGAGTACGATGACTCCGAAAACGAGGGCGAGCATGGTCGGTCCTTTTTCCGCTTCCACAAGCGCTCTGACAGCGACCAACGTCGTACACCGAAACCCGCCGTCCAAGAGCCGAATGCCACACGGCCTCGTCGCAAGCGTGCTCTCACCGCACCGTCCTCGCCGATGCGCCAGCAGCCAGATAAGCAGGAGACGAAACGCCAGGGACACGATGTCTTGGGTCGCATGCTGGGACGACGCAGCAGGTGCTCGTAGTACCGCCGCTGCTTTGCTGGCACTACGCTTACGATTGATTCATGCGGCATGATCTGACGTTGATTTCCCGCCGCGGCATACGCAGGCGCACACTCTTTTTACTAGCAATATGGGTGGGTCGGAGCGTTTAACTTTACTGTACGGGTGCATATTCAAGGAGTCATTTGTATTTCTCAAGGCGTTCATATTGGCAGGGTAGAGGGGGCAACACAATGGTTCGCCAACACACAATGGTGAGGGGGGCGAAGCACATTCCAGAGTGACACGAAGACTGGTGTAAGGAGGTTGGTGGATAGGTAGCTGTATCGTTTGGTATAAAGTCATGCTTACATGGAAAGTTACCTCCAACTATCATGTGCACAATTCTATCTCTTGTGTCAACAGAAAAGACTTTCGTGCAAGGTTCGGTCCCGTTTTCTTCGTACACATGAGCAATCCGAGGTTGTGAGGTTTTGACACGCGTCCCTCCCATAACACGGGCCTCGTAGCAACTAACACATTCCAGCCGTTTCCTCGTGAACCGGGCTTGCCGGGACGTCGTCGACGCCGTCGCGGGTAAAATCAAGATCGCAGAGATGAAATGCCGTTCCCAAAACGCCGATGCCGTGTGCATCGCTCATGCACATCATGTAAGCAACAAAGCGCATCAGATCTCCGCTTTACACCATAGACCACGCAGGCCTCGCAGTGTTTTCCGTAAATCGCTTCATTCGCCGCACGCTGAGCCTTTGCTCATCCCTGCCAGGGACGAGGCCAAAATACCACATGCTCTCCTCGCGAGGGTCATCCCGCCCCACGCCCAACCGGACCTCGACATCGCGATGCGAGCGGACCGCTCGAAATGCCGCGTCCTGGACGAAATCGTTCGCGGGGCAGAGACTGATGATGGCCGCGGCCGAGGTGACTTCGTGGGGCAGCATGAATTGTCTGCGGCGGGGCAAAAGAAGAAACAAGCAGCCCACGTAGAGGAACAGGAATGCAAGGAGGACGCCAAACACTGGCATGCTTGGGAACATGCGAACCTCCTCATCGGTAGTTGTAAGGGCCATGAAGAGGCCGCCTGCCAAGACCGGTATGAAAACAAACAGCACTGCCAGGAGCGACGTTACCGCCACTCTCCAGTGCCCGTTGGTGAGTGCCCTCCACGTCGCTTGCAACGGCAGGCATGCTGCATAGTCGGCCAGGATAGATCGTCGCGCTGTCGCACCGCTGACCTGGACCAGATCGGCCCATGGCTGCAAAATACGCAACGACTGGTCCAGACTTTGGAACAGCAGGAATAAGACCATGCCCACCAGTGAGGGGATGAAGCTGTAGAGGAAGTTGGCTGCGGAGAACGCCGCTTGATCGGGCCTAGAAACCAACTTGGGAACGAAGCCATCATCCAGGCGGGTTTGAGGCAAAAAGGACACGATGAGCAGCGCCAGGAGCAGTGCACCTGTACTGATGGCGAACGTAATCAGTGGCCCATCCCGAAGACACCAAGGTAGATGGCTGCCACCCCCGGGTCCAATGCTGGCGAGGTCTTGAGAGCCGATCGACAAATCATAGCTTCCCCTTTTGGCCATCTCCTCCGCTTCAGTCTCAGGCACATGGTCGGGAGGCATCGCGGAGGTCCCAATAGAGTACCAGATGCCCCCCGACAATACGTCCTCGGCTTGCCAGTATCCAAGTCTATCGAAGCAACGATCGCGCAGCTGTGTCTTGAAGTCGAGTTGGGACTCCGAAAGAGTTCGGCGCTGGTAGCTGCGCATTGTATTCGTCCGGTTCAGCAGCGGTATGAGATCTGCAATGGATCGGATGTCCCATCTGAGCCCTGTCCACTGACGGAACCAAAATGCCATCAACATGATGGTGGACAGAAAGAGGAATGCGTACAGTCCAACCAGGGCCCACACCACGGCTCGGGTAGTCGCCCAAACCCATTCATTCTTCACATAAATACACGTAAATGCCGCGCTCTGCAGCGGGACTATAAAGATCCCGGACCATGTGGCCAGATCAAAAGCCATCAGCTGCCACGGCCCAACCAGCTGTGGGCGTAGAAAAGACTTTGGGTATAAATCTTGAAACAAAGCAAGATATCGCTCGCGAGGATCGTCTTTTGCCATGATTGCGAAAGGAAGAACTCGAAAGGACGCCGTAACAATGCTCTGAGCATAAATAAGAATTATTGCCGCGAGTATCTGAGGCAGAATGCGGAACACGAAATATTGCCCAGAGTATATGGTCCCAGGGTATGGTGTCAATCCATTGTTCTGATCCGAGAATCTGTCGCAGAAGATGAGAGCGGCCATCATCAAAAGGCATAGCATCATTAAAATCATCATCGAGAAAGGTCGTAAGATTCGTGGTTTAAAGGTGAGAGGCGGGTAAGTTCGTCCGCGGGGGTCGATGGTCTGCAGAGTGTTCTTGTCCACGGCTATCCATTGGCCTGACAGAGATCTCCTGTTGTTCGCTGTGGGTGTCGCAGGTAATGCTGATTCTTTTGGCGCAATGCCATTCTCGGCTAGAACGGGCCCAGACGCGAGGAAATGCGTCTTGGCTTCAGACCGTTGCAAGCCGTCAAAGGTAGGCTCAGGCTGTGTCAGAGTCGCGACTGCTGGCTCTTCATGGGGAGGTTTGCGCGGTTCTTGAGGCTCATAGGCTGGCCTTATGGGGCTGTTGAACGAGCTCTGAAATGTTGAACTGCTCCCCCGTTCGCGCGTCAAAGCTTCCAGAGCATACTGGATATAAGGAGTGTCATCGACCCCCGGCGTGATTTTCCCAGCAGCAGTCGCCAGGTCGTCTCTGAAGCCCCCCATTCGAGCTGCATTTTCTGCTGCCATCATGGCTAGTTGGGCCTCGTCGAATCGCACTACGGGACTTGATGCCCTTCCCCCAACATCCTGGTGCACAGACGAGCGCTGTGGATTAGTGGCTGGAAAGAGTCGCTTGGACCCGTGCAGCTCTGGGTTTGAGTCAGGCCGCGATTGGGACGAACGTGGCAGCTGGGCACCCGTGAGTTGAGGCGTTGGCGAATTCGGATGTGATGAGATCTGTTCTAGGCGGCTCTGCTGGCCACGACTGAAGTGAACTCGTGATTCAGAGTCGTTTCCGAGGCTCTGAGAGAGCCGGCGAGGAACGCTCTGTGTCGAGCCTTGGTCTAAACCCAAACATTAGTTACTGTGTTCGATCCATGGTAGTCGCCGCTTCGTCGGGCCTCAGTCTCGACGTACGAAGAGTATCCACATCGTGGAAGTTGGGTTTGAGAGAATCCATCAGGCATTCCACTGCAAGCCAGCTCACTCCACTTAGGCAAGCCAACCAGTCGCTCGGAAAAATTCAGAATGCAAGAAGGGTGCGCAACATGCAGAGGCTTCGGAACAAGAAATACACTTGGAATTGGGGAACTTCTTTTCAGAAGGCTGGGCGTGTCATCTTGGACATCTGGTTGACCATTTCGAGACTTCGACCAGCCACCGGAGAGACCCAGCAGCCGTCTCAGCCCCACGCGCGGGAGCTAACGGCCGCGCCCGCCTCAGAGACAAGCAAGAGCCCACTCACCTAATAACGAGACAATGACGATGCAGTGCGTGCGCACCGATACGGTTATCTTGCAGCAGCGCGAATTTTCTCCCTTTGCGAAGAGACGACTATGGAGAGGGAGAAGATGCGGTACTGCAAAAGTAGCCAAAGCGGCGCTTGTGCCTTGCTAGTTGTGATGCGCTGGCCAGGCGCACCTGCAGCATTCAACGGTGGCGCAGGTGGGTCCCGCTTGCCTTGCGGGAGGCTGGCAAGGGCTGGGACCTCGACTCAGAGCCTCGAAACCTCGAAAGACCCTGCAGTCCTGGACCGCTTGCCCTCGCAGCGATCCCGAGCAATCACTGCCACGCATCCATGCAGAGGTATCGATTCTCCGTTAGCGAAAGCGCGCCCCTACATGGTGCGGCTGAAGAAGGGAGAGTTCGCGGCGGCCCAGCCTTGTTCCAACTTCCAACCTAGCGTAGCACGCAGCCGTGTCACCATGCTCCGTGCCGGGTACGGATTGAAGGAGTCTGGATCCTCAGGCCTCGGCCATAGATTCTCTTCATTCACGTCTTTCGCATTTCGACGTACTTGTTCGCTGGCTTGCAAGTGTTTGGAGGAGGTCGATCCCGACGTTGGTATGAGCCAGGGTGCGCCATGGCTTTGTCCTGCTCCCTCCATCGATCAGGGGGACCGCAACGCTCCCTGCATAGTGTGTATACACTTGATTTCGCTCTTTTGTCTTTGTGCGACTGTGTTTTTCAATTCGCATCGCGTACTCCGTATGTGCCTTTCACGTTGCCCGGATTCGCGCGCCATGTGTTCTCTTCTTTGAAGGAATGGAATCACGTGAGACGGTCGATCTGTATTGTCAAGAGCTGAGGCCATGATTTGAGAGGCTCGAAACGCCCGTCAGTCAGCATGATGTAATCTCAGCCAAACCTCCCGAGCCGCCCACAACGGGTCCCGTCGCTGCCCCGCCCTGCCCCATTAGGAAATGCGCAGCTTACAACGTGCTGAAGAATTGTTAGGTAACGCCCTGCAGCGTAGTAACCAACAATTTGCTCCGGACAGGGCTTTGAGTTTGGGAGTATATCTTGTAAGGCTGACCCTCCCATCACCAATGGCATATCTTGTTGCAAGAATATTCTCGGCGTTTCCGCATTCATAGGTATTTATGACGCGTTTCACTCTCTTGTCTGCAATTCTTGTTGCTTCAATTTCCATCCTTCTCATCTACACGCCCACGTACACATCCGTGATCACGAAGACGAGCAGCAGAATTCGAAGCATATTCTCCACAGGAAAACCCGCAAACATCTCCATCACGGAGCACGAGCAGCAGCAGCAGCAGCAGCAGCAGCATCCCATGCTCAAGTCAGCTGGAAGCATGTCTAAGTCTATTCTTCGGCAAGCCAAGATCACACCTCACCGCTCCAGCACCCGGGGCCACTCCGACCATGGCTGGCTCGACAGTTACCACAGCTTCTCGTTTGCCGATTGGTATAACCCAAACTTCACGCACTTTGGGTCGCTAAGAGTGTTGAACGAGGACCGGGTCAAAGCTAACTCGGGGTTCCCCACGCACCCTCACCGAGACTTTGAGATTTTCAGCTACATCCTGAGCGGCGAGCTGACCCACCGGGATTCCATGCTCGTCAAGGGAAAAGAAGGTGGCCAGTCGGACAAGTTCTATCGTATGCATCGGGGCGACCTGCAGTTCACAACCGCTGGGGCTGGCGTGGCCCACTCGGAGATGAATGAGCACAAGACCGATACGGTGCACTTTCTCCAGATCTGGGCTATCCCTTGGAAGCGAGGCCTTGCACCGAGATACCACACCGCCCACTTTAATGACGAAGATAAGAGAAAGAGCTTCGTCACTATCCTCAGCCCGCTAAAGGGCGGCGAGGACGCGACGGCGCAGCAGGAAAGCGACGCCGAGCCCATCATTGCTGGCTCAGTCCCCATCCACGCCGACTTTGCCATGGGTGCCGGCATCATTGCGCCTCAGACCAAGTTTGAATGGACCGTCGGAGCAAAGGCCACCAGGGAGACGAAGAGAAAGGTCTTTGTACACGTGCCTATGACCAAGAACGGCAAATCAAAGATTAGACTGGATGGCCGCGAAGACGCGGAGCTTGCGGAGGGTGACGGTGCTTTCATTGAAGGTGTCAGTGCTGGGGACAAGCTCGCGGTGGAAAGCATTGGTGAGGTAGAGGCTGAGGTCATTGTGCTGGACACTGCCTGATGTAACGATTCAATGCCAGGTACTTAATCTAGTGCATTCAAAATTGTAACTTGCAAATTAAGTCTATATTTTGCATCAAAGAATCTGCGTCGTCGTGCGCTCTCGTCGACCTCTGTCTAAGGCCCAATTCATACAATCTTTGGCTGGGATGCTTGACAAGGTTTTTCTCGGACAGTAAAAAGAGTTTTTCAAAAAAGAGAAAAACAAAATACTGATGAAAGAGATTTGGAAGTCAGAAATCTGGCAAGAAGCACAAGTGTGATGACAGTGAGTTCGGCAACAAGGTTGTGTGGATATTGAGACATATACATGCACCTACCCTACGGTTGGATTTTGGGGAGACTGTGCCCATGTATGAACGAACTGATAGATGGCAAATTTAAAAACAGAAGTTAACTACCTTAGTGCTTTTATTTCTAAAAGGGGATTCATAAAGTCAACCTTTGCGAGGAAATGTCGCAAGGTTGACGAATTGATCTTGGGCAGCCTGAATTGTCCTTTCGGATCCTGCGCTTCGCCCGCGCCGCAGAGCAAAGTCAGCCAGCATCCGAGACTTCAAACAAATTGCAAAGACTCAGTTCCATCAGCACCAGACCTTGGAAAATGGCCAAAGTCAGCTGACAGTCAGGTGCTAAGCCGTGCATGCAGCTCTCTAGCTATTAATGCCTCTCCCCCGTTAAGCGGATACGACACACGCATGCAGCCGCCTGCCGCAGCGCGTCCCGCGAGCAGATCATCATTTCCTGTGGCTACACATGCGGAAACAGCTCTCTTGCATGGGTTTCTGCGCCGAATGTGTCCTGTCTGCGATTGAGCCCGAACATTCAGCACGATGAGCATAGATGTCATGGCGCGAGGCGGCTGGAGCAAGGCCCGGCAGACCCAGATTCAGGGCCTTGGCCAGGGGCAGGGCCACGACCAGGGTCGCGTCTACGCCAGCGACGGCGACACACCGGCTCCGCAGTCGAACAACCTTAACCTCCACCATCGAGAACCCGCCCCAGACATGAACTTTGCCGCGCCACCCAACGACAACGTCGTCGCCAGCCAGCAGCAGCAGCTCCAACATCACCAACAGCAGCAGCTACAAGCGCAGGCCAATCGCCAGTTCCCATCCCAGCAGTTCCACCAACAGTCCGCCCTATCCCACCCACAGCAGCAGCAGCTCAGCCAACTCCAACTCCAGCAGCAGCAGCAGCAGCAGCAGCAACAACAACAACAGCAACAGCAACAGCAACAGCAACAGCAGCAACAGCAGCAGCATCACCAATACGCTGCCATGAATGGCATGAATGGCGCCAACATGGGCGCCATGCCCGCGCCCGCGCCCACACCTGCCGGCCACCAAGCCGAACTAAACTACATCTATGGCATGGTCGAGGAACTGAGCCGGCAACTGGCCGACAACAGGCGCGTCACCGAGGAAATTGTCAGTGGCCTGGGCAGAGTGCGCAACCGAGCGCGATCGCAGGGCCTTGCCAACGACGATCTGCTAGCCGCGGCCTCGGATGATCTCTCAGGTAGGCATCACACTGACCTTCATCTGGATAAGGATCTCGTGCGCTGACAGCAAAAACGAAACAGCCGACAACCAGAACCTCGATGCCCTCGTCTCCATACTCTCCGAGGCCCTCGAAAAGGCCAATCACAGCCGCGATGCCAACGCCAACCTCCTCGCCCAGTACGCAAACGCCCTCGCTCTCATGCTCAAGCAATTCCACGAGTACAAGGCCAAGCACGTTGCCGACGTGGCCGCCTGGCACCGTTCCTACCGCACCCAGCTCGACGAGGCCCGCCAAGAAAACAGCCGGCTGCGCGAGCAGATCTGGGCTATGCAGACACACGCCGGCCGCGCAAACGACAGCCTACGCGGCTTCCGCCGCCGCTACGACGACGACGAGGCTCGCTGGGCTCGCCGCGTCGACGACACCGCCGCTCGTCAGGAGCTGCGATTCTGGAAACGGATGGCCATGCCCGAGCTCGACGACGACGACCCCTACTGGAGCGCCGATGACGACATCATCGACGCTGCTGAAAAGGAGCGGCAATGTGAGCTTGAGCACCGCGCCGTACAGGAGCAGATGCTGGACAGCCAGACCGAGGATGAGCGTGATGGGCAGCCGCCTCAACCGCCGCACCTGGCCATGCTGGGCGGCATCGCTATGCAGCGCGACGAGTCCATCGGCCGCGCCATGCCCATCCCACCTCCGCGGCCACTGAGCGCCGCGTCGAGCACGGGGTCTACAGGGCAGTGAGCGGATGCGCGAACAAGGTTGTTGATATTTCAGCGATAAGCATCAGAAGGTAGGAGAGGGATACCCAGTGTATGAAATTCGTCTGATGGCACCATGTGTAATGAACCTCATGTTGGGGACGACTGTATTTAGTTCGAAGAAACAAAAGAACATGGCATAGGCTTTGTGCCGTGTCTAAACTGTTTGCCCCATAGCGAATGGGCTGCTATAAACCGACGTCACCCTTGACCCTGATCCAAGCCAGCAAGTACTATTACATATCACGTCGTGCCGCTATCAATCCCAAAATCTCACCGCACATCATCACGCAGTATCTTTCATTCTGATCCAGCGTCATTCTCTCCGCAGACCATCATTAATAGCCGCTCTGCTCGTGTCGGCCATCATTATCATCATCCTTGGACGAGGCGGCAGCTTGTCCCGCTTCCTGGATGCCCTGCTCGTCGCCTCGCAGCTTGGCAAAGTACGCCTTGATATCCTCTGCGCCGACGGCCTGGCCGCTTTCGGCGAACTGCTGAAAGAATGGCTTGAGACGCTCCTTGAGGTGATTGTACGCCATGACACCCTCGATGGCGCGGACGCGGTCGACGTTGCGCAGGGCGCTCTCGCCGCGCTCGAGCAGGCTGCCGCTGCCCTGCGTAGAGCCGCCGTGTTGGGACGCTCCGTCTTCGGAGACGGGAGGCTCGTAGACCTCTTCCTCTTCCAGAAGCTGCGGGTGAGGGTTCATTTGCCTGTAGCAGTCGGAGCAGCGGCAAAACTTGTCCCGAAAATCCTCTTTGAAGAAGAGCGAGAATCGGCCCTTGGGAGCAGGCGGCAAGTTTGGCAGCTTGCAACCAATTGGACCATCTTTGATAGGCTCCTCCTTTATAGGAGTGTCGGTCGCGACGTGGACAGGGGCCTCGACAGGGACAGGCTTGGCATCGCCAGCTGCATCAGTCGCTCTAGCTTCGCCTTCGTTCTTAACGCGTTTTGCCCCCGCATCTTCCTCCGCATCATCATCAGCCTTGCGCTTCTTGGAGATGGTGGCATCTGCCTCTGACTCAGGCGCAGATTCGTTTTTGTCGACGAAAAGCGGAGGGAGGAAGCCGGAAGTACCAGCATAGCGTTTGATCCAAGGATAGGCCTCGACACATTTGTAGCACAGAAAGCCTTCAAATATGTCTTCTTCTGGGAACCCCGGTGGCATCGGGGGTTCGTCCTCGTCATCAACAATGGCTTGCTCTGCTGTGTTTTGGCCTTCTTGCTGTTCCTCGTTTCCTTCGGCGATGGTAGCTAGGGCGTGACCAGCCGAGGTGGTATCTGGCTGCTTGACCTTGTAGCCCTCCATTTTCTCATACCACTTAGGGCCCATTCCGACCAGGCAGCCCGGGTGGTACCAGTCTTCGCCACATCCTCCTGTCTCTTGGCTGCCCAGCCCCAGACATTGGAACATGGTTCCCTTTTGCTGAAAGGGGTCATAGTCGCACTCGCATCCGCAGAAGCGGTTGTGAAAGTTTTGATTGTACTTGTTATTGGCGTCTGGCTCCTCTGAGTGCACGCCTCCCTTCGTATTGGTCTGCTCGTTGGTGCGCAGCGCGCAGGGGCTCGTGGACGGGATGCGGGTGGTGCCGCAGTCGCACGTAAAGTTTCTCTTTTGGAAAATCTCGACGAGGGTGTGCTCGCCGTGGCATTGAACGGAGCAGGCATAGCAAACGCCAGCGGGTGGTGACGGCGGCGGGTTACATGTCAGGCAGGCAAAGACGCTCTGTCGCAACGGCCCCAGGATCTTGGTACAGCTTTCGATGCTCTGCTTGAAGTCAGCAAATGCTTCACCGGTACATGGCAACGGCACCTGCACGGCTGCGCCGCGTTTGGCCAGGCTTCCTCACATATGGCAGAGCTTCGCGCGCATCGGCTTCGAGGAGTTCTTGGCTGCGAATAAACCTATTCGTGGTCAGATGGACATCGATGGTGATGGAATAAGGCTGGCATATACTCCGCGGCGGTCTGAGAGTCACCGGAGGTGTGCGACTGCTGAGAAAAGCTGTTGCTTCGCCCCGTCGCTGCAGCTTCGCCAGCTACACCGTCTGATGCTGCTCCTGGAGGTGGCGGATCAGTCGACATGATGCAATGGAGGGCAAGGCCAATGGGCAGAATAAGGCAGTTGACGAGTAAGCTTCAGGGAAATGACTGATGCAAAGGCCGATCATCCAGCGAGGGGCGACGTGGAGGTTATGGCAGTGACGGTTTTGAGTGATGTGATGGTGAACCAATCCAATGGTTCGGATGCCGGAGCTCTCGACGTTGCCTTGGCTGCTTAGCGCGCTGGATGCACAGCCCAGACAAAATAATTGGAGCATGTTGGTTGCATTACAAGGCGAAAGATTTGCCACTTATTTCGTCTGATAGGTGCAGGGCAGCAAGCACTTTACGCGTCGCCTCCAATGAGGTTTAGCGCACGGCCACTCAACGCGTCGCCTCGCGTTAAGATGAGACGCGAAATCACAGCTCCCTTTTCGCCCGCCCTCATCCAGACGATTCACGCCTCATCTCGACTCCTCTCGACTCCTCACACTTCAAATCACACCCTCAAATCCCACATCCAGGACTGCGTCAACATACGCAGCCCATCAAGGACGAGGCAATGAGGTTCGTTCCGACATCCTGCTGCAATAGACCATCGTTGCCATACCTCTGCTGACCGCTTCCTGCAGTTCTCCTCTCCGCGATAACCCGGCGTCGGCCAACCGCGGCGTGCCTCCGCGATCAAGCCGGAAGCGCTCGCGCGCTACTGGTGACGATGCCACATCATCAGTCGGTCCGGGGTCGAGCCCCATGCCTTCCTCCCCCCCAGCGCCGTTCACACACGGAATCGAGGATGACGACGAGGTTGAAGAGGAGGCCGAGATTCAAGATGACATCGATGACATCGACGAGATGGCAGACGACGACGTGGACTTGTTCCGCGAGGGCTTCGAAGCCGACTACAGAGAGCGGGAAGGCGACATCTATGAGGGCGAGGACATTGACGACGAAGGCGATTACGATGACATGGACCTTGGCGCCAGACGCAACCTCGAGGCCCAACTCAACAGACGAGACAAGGAGGTTGCTCGCAGGCAGAGGATCCCCGCTGCTTTCCTCCCTGGCGATGATGAAGATGGTGACATCGACCTGACGATGCAGCCACGCCGCCGAAGACATCACTACGATGAGGACCCTGACGAAGCCATGGACGCCGACATCATGGACGAGGAGCTGTCCCTTGAGGCACTCAGCGATGTCAAGGCTTCCAACCTGACTGAGTGGGTATCGACGCCTCCAGTGCAGCGGACCATCAAGCGGGAGTTCAAGGCGTTCCTAACGTCCTACACTGATGCCTCGGGATCCTCTGTCTACGGCAGCCGCATCCGAACTCTTGGTGAGGTCAACGCCGAGTCCCTCGAGGTGTCCTACGAGCACTTGTCGGAAAGCAAGGCTATCCTTGCCTACTTCTTGGCCAATGCACCAGCCGAGATGCTCAAACTCTTTGACGAGGTCGCCATGGACGTCGTCCTGCTTCACTACCCCGACTACGATCGTATCCACTCTGAGATTCACGTTCGCATCTTTGACCTCCCTGTCCACTACACCCTCCGTCAGCTCCGCCAGTCACATCTCAACTGCCTCGTCCGCGTCAGCGGTGTCGTCACCCGACGCTCTGGAGTCTTCCCCCAGCTCAAGTACGTCAAATTTGACTGCACCAAGTGTGGTATCACTCTGGGACCTTTCCAGCAAGAGTCAAATGTCGAGGTCAAGATCACGTTCTGCCAGAACTGCCAGTCTCGCGGCCCCTTTACTCTCAATTCGGAGAAGACGGTTTATCGAAACTATCAGAAGCTTACTCTGCAGGAGTCCCCCGGCACCGTTCCCGCCGGTCGCCTGCCCCGGCACAGAGAGGTCATCCTGCTCTGGGATCTCATTGACAAGGCAAAGCCTGGAGAGGAGATTGAGATCACTGGCATCTACCGAAACAACTACGACGCGCAGCTCAACAACAGGAACGGGTTTCCTGTCTTTGCCACCATATTGGAGGCAAACAATGTCGTCAAGGCTCACGACCAGCTCGCGGGCTTCCGGATGACGGAGGAAGACGAACAGGAGATCCGCAAGCTCTCGCGTGACCCCAATATCGTGGACAAGATCATCCACTCCATTGCTCCTAGTATCTATGGACACACTGACATCAAGACGGCCGTCGCGCTGTCGCTATTCGGCGGCGTTGCCAAGACGACCAAGGGAGAGCATCACATCCGTGGCGACATCAACGTCCTGCTTCTCGGTGATCCCGGTACGGCCAAGTCGCAGGTGCTCAAGTATGTGGAGAAGACGGCGCATAGAGCAGTGTTCGCCACGGGACAGGGAGCCAGCGCGGTCGGTCTGACGGCTAGTGTCCGTCGCGACCCGCTGACGAGCGAGTGGACGCTCGAAGGCGGCGCGCTGGTGCTGGCCGACAGGGGAACGTGCTTGATTGACGAGTTTGACAAGATGAACGACCAGGACCGGACATCTATCCACGAGGCCATGGAGCAGCAGACAATCTCCATCTCGAAGGCGGGCATCGTAACCACGTTGCAGGCTCGCTGCGGCATCATCGCCGCCGCCAACCCGATGGGTGGCCGATACAACTCCACCATCCCCTTCTCAGCCAACGTGCAGTTGACGGAGCCCATCCTTTCGCGTTTCGACGTGCTCTGCGTCGTGCGCGACACAGTCGAGCCATCCGAGGATGAGCGCCTGGCGCGCTTCATCGTCGGCTCGCACAGCCGCAGCCACCCCTTGTCACAGACCGGCCAGGAATCCATGGCGATCGAAAACGGCTCAGAACAGACCGAGACCCAGGGCTCAGCCGCAGGGACGAAGAACGGCGAGATTCCGCAAGAGCTTCTGCGCAAGTACATTGTCTACGCGCGCGAGCGCTGCAGCCCGAAGATGTACCACATGGATGAGGACAAGGTCGCGCGGCTATTCGCCGACATGAGGAGAGAGTCGCTGGCCACGGGAGCCTATCCCATCACGGTGAGTCCCTACAAGGAGGGCAAAACGGGGAAGAAACACATCAAATGCTAATTTGCGGTTGCACAGGTCCGTCACCTCGAGGCCATCATCCGTATCAGCGAGGCCTTCTGCAGGATGCGACTTTCAGAGTACTGCTCCGCGCAGGACATTGACCGCGCCATTGCAGTGACGGTCGACAGCTTCGTCGGTAGCCAGAAGCTGAGCTGCAAGAAGGCGCTTGCGCGTGCATTTGCCAAGTACACCCTGGCGCGGCCAGGGGCAACTGGGCGGAAGGCTGGCCAGAGGCGCCGGCCCGCGGCGGCGATGGCGTAGACTGGGAATAGATTTGGGTTGGGATGGGACATGACACTATGGGAGTTGGTTGTGTGCATATTTCTCTTTTTGCGACTTGTTTGCCGCCACATATGGCTTCGTGAATGATGAGCTCCCAGGGCTCGTACGAGAGAGGTTGGTCTGGGGCGTGCCGATGGCCATGATGGGGATATCATAATGTACATGGGATCAGGAGTATATGAGCCGTGCACGTATCTTAGGTATGTACGGAGAATGAACGATAAAATCAGACTCTTAAACCAACGAGCCTACCTGGAAACGTTGCAGGCCATCACTGTTGCCATTAAGCATGCTGCTATCTAGTTATGCACCATTACTGCCACGTACAGGCCCCTCTACTATCAATCTGTGTCTCTATATAGTGACCTCCGTAGGCGCAAAACAGATTGCACCCTCTCTGGCTTCCGAGATGGAAATCATATCCGAATCGGTTGCCCTCTTGTTAACATTCGGGCCGTAATTTCTCTTCTGATTTTAGCTCAGGATCGTGGCCGTCCGGGGAATCGTAAGCGGAGCCGAGAATCTGACGAGCCCGTTCTTCAAATTCGGCGAAGTAAGCAGGAGCTAAGTCACTCGCTTTAAAAGAAGCTGATTCTTCAAATGTATCCGTTAACCCTTCGTATAGGTCGACTTTGACAACTTGGTCTTCCATGTACATGTGGATAGCATGTCTATCCTGCACGGTATCCATGTAGGCGTTGTAACGACCAAGGTCATCGGCATGGATAGCGTCGCTAGCCTTAAGCCTGGCAGGATACAGGTGACAGCGGGAAGCCATTGACAGAAGCGTAAGAAGGTGTGTCGTAGGCAAGAGAGCATGTCATATTGAGAAGTGTGTTTGCAGCATCTGGTTATACGTAGTAGTCCTGAGGCTGGGATCACGCAATCGTCCTCTGGCGGCCAACAGACAGGTAGGCTTTCGGAGCACATACCCGGGGGCCAGCAACCCAGCCGTCCTGTCGGCCCCCAATATGCGCCCAAGGTCGTATTGCGAGCGTCGCGCTCAATTTGCGCTGCGGGGTGGGAGGATGCAGCCGCAGCCGCGTCGCAGTCGCTGCCCATTGCGGCGCAGCTGGTGCGGCGTAGACGACCACGATCCTCCACGTACATCCAACACGCCGCACATTTCCAATTGAGGCTCACGTTTGCCGAAAAGACGTCAGCCTCCCCCGACGACGTTGTCTCACCAGCGGCACGTCGCCAAAAATAGGCGCCAAGTCGGCGCGCCGTTGGCTCGGCGCGCCGCACAAGCAGCACAGCCACCCCGAACCTGCACGTTGGTCGCCATCTGCTGTGCGACTTGCAGGCCGACGACGTGATGGGTTTTCGGAAGCCTGCTTCGGGAGGGCCGTGCGCTCGCGTGGATGTCCGGGATCGAGGATGTACATGGCGCGCGACCCGCGCGGTTCGCAGCGCGGTGAGCGGGCGAGACGACGAGTCGGTTTAAGCTTGAATGGCGTAGCGATGCCTTGGCCCTGCGGCCGTCGAGGACGTTTTCTCGTCCAGCCTAGCCCCGTCGCGCAGACCTCATGCGCGTTGGCTGTATGCCTTCGCGGAGGTAGTGGCCCCTGCAAAGAGCCCGACTGCATGTGTCTGTGTTCGCCGCCCCCCCTGCTTGGGTGTTTGCTCAATCCTTATCTGTCCCAGCAGATCGTTATGCCTGTTATGACCAGGCCAGGGGATTGACGATGGTGGGGACGGCGTCTGACAGCCTGCCGCTTGATACAACACTGTCCTGTTAGCCGGTGTTACCACTTCTTCTGGAGCTCCTACCATGTCCAAGATCTTCTTCCCCAGCATCTCATCTCACGCCCGAAATAATTTCAGCTATACCTGGGCAATCGCCATCGATCAGTGATCAATTGATCTCTGCCTTCGCCCCCAAGGACCCGAGATCGTGCGATGCTGAACTCATGAGTTTCTGATCGTCTCAAACGTCGCCGCGGCCATGGCCTCCAGACCCCTTAGCCCCCTGGCCGAATCAGACGAAATTTTCATCTCCCCTCTGTCCGACAGCTCGTCCACGTTCAATGCCTTCACCCCTAGTGCTCTCAAGCGCAACACGTACCATCGCGTGCCTTCGAATGGGGCCCCGGCTGCGGGCCTGAAGGGCCTTGATGAAGACATAATCTCGCCGGCCGAGGGCCTCGGAATCTTTCCCCAGCGCGCCTCCGTCCCGTCCCGCAAGCCGGTCGGCTCCGGGGCCGCCTCTGTCAGTCCTCCGGGAACGCCATCTCATGCCGCCGCGCCGGCGCCGCACGGGCATATCAGCAGCCCGCAGAGCTCCGTTGCAGCCTCGCCCCAGACGGGCCTCCTTTCAGGATCACGATCGTTGGCCATCTTGGATCGTGTGAAAGATGCACTGATGCTGAAAAGAAACCGTCCCCCGAGGAGTAAGGCGTCAATTCAGAGGCCGCTCCCGACCGAGGCCGACGTGATGGCCCCCCGCGATTCTATCTCCTATGATGAACCGAAGGGCGTGGCCAGCAAGGAGGCATCGACAGCCATGTCATACGAGTGTGAGGATGGTGATTATCTCATCGACGATGACATGTTCAAGAAGAAGTTCGGTGCGCGTTCCCGCGTACATGCTTGCCTGAAGCAAATGTAGACTAACACTCAACAGCCGAACCACCCACGTACTGCTGGTCGAAGAAAGATATTGTCAAAAAGCGCAACGGCTGGCTCTCTGTCATAATATTTGCCCTCTCCATCTACTCAACCGTCATGAGTGCCATCTGGATGGTTGTTTCTTTCGTTCAGCCGCGTTGGGGCTACAAGATCTCCTCGCATGGCGGTCTACTCCCCTCGACAGCAACGCTCGTCACCGCCCTCGTGGCCAAGACCATTGAGCTGTCGTTCGTCACCGTCTTCATCGCCTGCATAGGTCAAGTGCTCACGCGACGGGCGATCGCACGGCGCTCGCGCGGCATGACTCTCGCCGAGATGACGATGCGCAACTGGGTCATCCAGCCAGGCAGCCTCATCACCCACTGCGAGAGCGTGCCCTACGCCGCCGCCACCGTCCTCGGCGCACTGTCGCTTACAGCCAGTATCGTCGCCATGTTCTACACGACCGCCAGCGACGCCATGGTCGCGCCGAAACTCAAGTACGGCAACTGGGAGACGGCCACGCTGCAGGGACACATCCATGCCTCCTACGCCAACGCCGGCTACATCAAAACAATCTGTCCGTCGCTGCTTGAGGTCCAAGACCCAGAACATGCGGGGGAGTCGTGCATGAATGTGCAATTCTCGGGTCAGTCGTATCGCAATCTGATGGCTTTCATGGAAGAATGGACCAACATCCAGCGAAAAGGGTCGAGCAGTGGAGACGGACTCGGCGACCGGCCCAACGGCACGACGTTGTTGTACGATAACACGACCATGACGTCCTCATGGATTGAGATGCAGTATAGCAACGTGACGGCACAAGACGAAAAATACAGACGCATAGTCAACAATGTTACTCTGGCTATGCCCCACCCGGGTGTGTACGCGGCTGCCAGGGACAGCATCAACGGCATCCTCCAACCTGACGACCTCGCAGGGGTGGGCGAGTACGCCATAAAGGCTGGCGTCGTCTCTCCCTCGCTCAACGTCATGTGCGTCAACCTGAGTCCTGCGGAGCTGGCCCCTCTGATATACTCGGAATGGCCTGGAAAACGCAAGAAGGACGCAAATGCGTGGAAGGCAGACATCCCAGGGTGGCTGGACAAGGATGGCAAGGATGACTACCTCAATCGCACGGTTGTCGACGACATCTTCCGCTGGGGTCCTCAGTACGCGTCCAACGGATACGTCCGGCGACCGCCCATTTTCTTCCGCGTAAGTGACCATGTCCCTCCCACAGCACCATGCTGGCATGCTGGCTAACAACGGAGCCCTTCTATTTCTAGTACCCAACTGACTACAACATGGTCACCAACTCAACTGTTCACCCAGGAGCCGACGCTTTCTACATCCTCGGCAAGGACGCCGGTCTTGCAAACTATACGTTGTGCGAGATGCGTTCATGGGTGTCACCCGCTTGCTCCACGTACTTCAACATCTCTGGAACTGCTGGTGCTAACATGCGAGCTCATTGCGAAGATCCCAGCGATATGGACGCCTATCATCTCTCGGCGGAACGTGATGCCAAGTTTGATAAGCAGTGGCCACCTCCTTCGCTGGACTGGAAGGTGAGCCAATCCCAACCTTCGTAACCCTTATTGGTTCAGATGCTGACACCGTGGTAGTGGATTGCCGCGCAATGGGGCCTGGCCATGGATCTCAACAGCGGTGCCACAGATGGCAACGCCTCCAACGCCCGAATCCTGACCCAGCTCGCCCTGAAGCAGCCCAAGCTGCCGTCGTACCTCCCGTCCCTTGCCGAGGCGCTGGCCGTGTATGGAAGCGCCACGCTAGTCATCAGCTCAATAGGCACACCCTTCATACACTACTGGCAATACGACCTCCCAAACAACATCATTCCCGACACGCACGGGCGGTTGGACGACTTCCATGCCTCCGTCATCACGCAGCAGTACACGTCCGGGCACATCAACGCGTGGCAGAACATCTTTTACATCGTGCTCGTGCTTGTCTTCGTTATCAACATATGCTGCGCTGTCTACTTGATCCTGCGTTCCGAGCAGGTGACGGACTTCACAGAGCCGCAGAACTTGTTCGCACTGGCCCTCAACAGCCCGCCCAGCGCTCAGCTCAAGGGTAGTTGTGGCGCTGGACCGGAGAACCGAGATCTCGTGGTACCGTGGCGGGTGGGATACGCGAAGGACTCGAACCATTACTTCTTTGAGGAAGCAAACGAGAAGCCATGGCGGGGCAAGTATTCGGAGCAGGGTGTAAGTACAACGAGGGAGTACGGCGACATGAAGGGGACCAGTTACAGGAGGCTGAGTTCAGGCAGAGGATGGCTTTGAATTGATAACGGGGTCAAAGCGAGACATGTATTAATGGGACTAATGGCCGTTCAATGAACACATGCAGCATACGTTTGCGTATAAGTAAACAATGCGCCCCTCGCTTCAGCATCTCTCATGCATGAGGAGTGACAAAGTGGCCGTGGGTGGCTCAATTGCGAGCTCAAGGTGCTGAGTAAAACTGTTCGAGAGTCGTTGTGCAACAGTGTTACTTGGCACTGCTGGCTACAATTTAAACACTCTGGGCATCTGTTGAGCGTTGCTATCCTCATTTCCATTGCTACGTGGCAAGGTCACGTGTCGTACAAGAACGGGAGCCCTTCTGCCGATGAATGCAGCGGACTGCGGCTCATGGCGCCGTGACAGAGAGTGCATACTTGTCAGATACACAACGGACCGAGGCAGGGCCGAGGAATGACGAAGAATTGCCGCGCTGAGGTGACTGGGCAAGACCTGAGAATTTCTTGTTGACTGGTTGTGCAAGTGAACCTCAACGTTGAGCAGCATATCAGAGGGGTGTAATAGTAATCGCAATGGGAGTCGGGGTTAAAAGCCGAAGGGCTCGGAAGTTAAGTTAAGGGTTGCCATGGTTCCACAATCTGGCCGAGCGGGTTCCGGCATGGCGCCGCGGGCAAACCGGAGGGTATAGATAATGGCAAACGTTATGCGGAGTTCACTCCAAGATGGAATCACTCTGAGTCGGACCGACAAAGCTGGACGAGAGAGGTGATTGGGTCTCGTCAGCACCATCTGCCTTACATGAATCCCAAGGAGCATGCACTTCGTCCGTGTGCTGCTGAAAAGAGGTCTCCAGACCTGTTGGTATAGAGGCTTGAGGTAGCATTCAGAAATGATGGGATCTTTCATGGAACCAAGGGTCGCATTGTGAATGTGACTACGCGCAGGCCCCTCGATGGCCCCGTCATCATTCCGTGGTGCTGTACAGAGTACGTTACCGGGCGCTCCTTTCAGTGTCTCACAGAGTCGAGGTGAAGAGGGCTGATTTCACAAGGCGTAGCTCACCCGGCACAACACGCTCACATGGGAATAAAGGAGGACGCCGTTCCAATGGAGGCAGAGAAGAATGGGTCCCAGTCCCAAGCTTTCGGCCCCTCCGCCGATGACGCCGGCCCATCCGGGGAAGCGGGGTCGGCGGGTGGTCCAGCCTTCCTTAGCGGCCAAAGGTAGATCCATTGCGTACGTGTATGCTGGCCCTTTGCTCCAACGACGGTTTGGTCAAGCACAATATGTCGAGTTGTTGGATTGTTGCTTGAAAATTAATTTGTTCAGCTCCAGCTGAGAGGTCTACACGGGCGAGACGCGCGGCTGATGACGGGGCTGTCGCTGCCTCTTCAAATCGCCTACTATTCTCCTCGCTCATAGAATGACGGGATGAGGGACGAAAGAAGGCCCAAGTCGCATGCGAAGTGAAATCAGGGCATTGATGCGAGATAGTCCTGAAAGGCGTATGAGAGCTTCAATTGCTGATGCGGTTGTCCACGTCATGTTGCCTGTCCTCAGGCAGGGCTACGATGCTCGGTCATGGCGGATGCAGCCTGCGATCTCACTCTAGCAAGCAGAGGGATGTGGTCACAAGGCAGGACACCGTCAAATGCTCCGACACGGCAAGGCTAGTGTGCGCCGCCGCGAGGTCTCGAGCATTGATATGTCCTGAGGTATCCAGTGGCGCCGGACATGGTTCGATTCGCAGTCGTCGCTGCAATACGGGGTTGCGGTGCTGGTGCGTGATAGGGCAATGCGGCTGCCTCTGGTTCGGCACTTGTCGCTGTTAGCCTGAACGACCAGGCGGAACGACAGCGTGAGTGGGTGTGCGGCACCTGCGGGACTAGAATGAATGTGGATGCCAGCGCCGCGAATCGACCACGGATCTCTTGGAGTTGTCGATCTCCCGAGGTTCGCGACGGCAATGCAAGGGCGAGTGATGGAATTTTCGACACGAAAACGGGGAGGCAAAGAGCTGAGCAAATGTCGAAGTTCTCCTAACTCGGCGCGTGAAAAATGCGCATCGTGCTTGCCGCAGGCCTGTCGTGCAGATGCCGTCGCTACATAGGAGCGACTTGAGCTGATTACCGCATCGGGGAGGATGGCTCGTGCTTGAGGGAAAGTGTGGGGGGCTCCGCTTTCCCCAAGTCCCGCCAGCCCGAACCTTGATTTTAGAATCCCACCCCCGAACGATTCCACCTTTGAACATGCGCCAACCTTGTCCCCTCGTCTCTCTCTGGCCATCCCATTCGCGGGCTCGCTTTCTGGGCTTGGGCAGCTCGGGGCCGGCATGCGTGGGCCGAGTGAATGCAGCGGGTGGCCTTGGCGAGGAGGGCTCGCAGTAGCTACCTTACGATTCAGCATACTGCCACCAGCCGGATCGGACCCGAGATCTTCGTCATGCCCGTGTCGAGCTTTCGGTGGTACTGGGTGGCATTTTGGCGTCTCTTGCCAATTCTCTCGCAAAGGCACAGAATCAAATGTCAAACAATGCATGGTCCCTGACTCATTGGGGCTCGGGGCAGAATGCGCATGCGAAACGTGCTGCGCAAGCAATATCACGTCTTATGGATTGCATTCTGCGGGTCGTGTTATCTTGGAGAGGACCTAGAGGGACATCTGGCAGCTCGGTGTCATCAATGCCCTTCCGCCTCACTCTTACCCTCTCCATCTTCCTATCTCCTTGTTCATGATGATGCCCTTCGTTTCCATCTCTTCCCACAACGTCCGCTCCGTCTGCTCCGCCTCAAGTCCCAGCCCTTCTCGGGCCGTTTCCAACACCACCGCACTCCCCACCTCCACCATCAGTTAATCCCCCAATGAAGCCTTTCTTGGCCATACCGAGGTTGGCAAGCATCAGCGCACTTCTCACTTGTTGTACGTATCGGCGGCGCTGGCACTAAAACCCCACCATTCGGTTCCGCTGCCACACGGTGCCGCCACCGTCCCGCCACCATCCTCAACCCCATCTCGTGGAGACTGTTGCGTGCCCGTGACTCCGGGGAAGAGCTCCATAGCTGGGGCAGCCGCGTGGTAGCTACGAGCAGGTATCCGCTTGACCCCCTGCTACGTCAGTGCTGCCCGTCACATCCAGGGGATTTGCTACTTGCTTATAAGCCTGCCTCATCCCCATCTAGCGTCGTGCGCTGGCTATTGGCTTTCCTCGTGCACCGCTTCGGCTTTCTGATACGCTTTTCCACCAAAAGAAGCCTCTATCTCACGCTCTTCTGTCTCGGTGAACCGGGCTTCAATCTCTCGAGAAACTCGCTGGCCGAGCTCATCGTCTCTCACACCTCTCGCACTCGCCAGCCTTTCACCACCCATTTGCAACTCAACGCTGCAGCTGCAGCTCCAGCGCGACCATGGGTATGCTGCGCAAGGTCTCACTCTCCAAGCCTGAGGAGGTGGCTGGAAAATCGTGGCCGGGTATCGTAATTGGGTTCTTCGTCGCCTTTGGTGGCGTTTTGTTTGGGTTCGTGCTTCCCTTCATGACGACTCGGCGCCGTTTGGTCGCACAAGCTGATGCAGGCGCAGATATGACACTGGCACCATCAGTGGCATCATTGCCATGCCCTACTGGCAAAACACTTTCAGCACCGGATACCGCAACCCCGAAGGCCACCTGGACATCACCACTAGCCAAGAGTCTGCCATTGTCTCCATCCTTTCTGCCGGGACCTTCTTTGGCTCCCTCTCTTCGCCTCTCTTCGCTGACTACCTGGGTCGTCGCCCCGCTTTGATGATCGCGACGTGGATTTTCAACCTTGGAGTCATTTTCCAGACAGCATCTACTTCCATTCCCCTTTTCCTCGCCGGTCGTTTCTTCGCAGGATTTGGAGTAGGTCAGGTCTCCGCGCTGAGTAAGTCACCACAAACAAGGAGCACGCCAAACACTGCGCTTTCTTCTAACAATGTTTTTCTCTTTAGTTCCTCTATACCAATCTGAGACTTCCCCAAAGTGGATTCGAGGCGCCATCGTCGGAGCTTATCAGTTAGCCATCACGATTGGTCTCCTTCTTGCCGCGGTTGTCAACAATTCCACAGCGAACCGCAACGACACCGGCAGCTATCGAATTCCCATCGCTGTCCAGTTCGCCTGGTCTCTTGTCCTGTTCATCGGCATGCTTTTCCTACCTGAGACGGCGCGCTATCTGGTCAAACGTGGTAAGATAGACAAAGCTTTGAAGTCTCTCGGCACAGTCCGCCGCCTCCCCCCGGATCACCCAGTCATCCGGAAGGAGCTTGATGAGGTCATTGCCAGCCACGAATACGAGATGAGTATTGGAAAGGCCTCCTACATCGATTGCTTCAAGCCGCCGATCCTGAAGCGGCAATTCACTGGTATGGCTCTGCAGGCCCTGCAGCAATTGACTGGCATCAACTTCATCTTCTACTACGGCACCAAATACTTCCAGAACTCGGGAGTTTCCAGCGGTTTCGTCATCTCGATGATTACCTCCGCAATCAACGTCGCCTCGACCATTCCCGGCCTGTACGCCATCGACAAGTGGGGCCGCCGACCATTGCTCTTCTGGGGAGCCGTGGGCATGGCCATATCGCAGTTCATCGTCGCTATGTGCGGCACCCTGTCCACGGGCCAGCACGCCGATGGCACCATCTACGTGAAGAATCTCGGCGGCCAAAAGGCGGCTGTGTCGTTTGTTTGTATCTTCATCTTCTTCTTCGCTTCCACTTGGGGACCCCTCGCTTGGGTGGTCACCGGCGAGATTTTCCCCCTCAAGACCCGTGCCAGGTCTTTGAGCATGACGACTGCCACCAACTGGCTCTTCAATTGGGCTATTGCATATTCGACGCCGTATCTGGTCAACTATGGCGATGGCTTCGCCAACCTCCAGTCCAAGATCTTCTATATTTGGTTCGGCTGCTGCTTCATCTGCATCGCTTTCGTCTACTTCTACATTTACGAGACAAAGGGCCTCTCACTCGAGCAGATTGACTTATTGTATGCCGAGGTCAGTTCGGCGAGGCAGTCGACCAAGTGGAGGCCCACAGACACGTGGGTGCACCGCCAGAGCGTGGCTCACCAAGGTGCCGGCGCCGGCGACGACGAGTACAACAAGGGCTTAAATGGCCAGGAGCATGTGGACGCTGCGCACAACGAGAAGCATGCTCCCGCGTGAGAGTTGGATTCAATCAGACGTTCATTGACGTATCTATCACTCAGTGTGTGGTCATGGGGTATTCGGGCCAAATGTTTATAGGTTGTATGGGTAGTTATTTGAATAGTCGTCAAACTTACGCTGAGGGCACCTTCAGACGGACATGCCATCGTCAGTGAGACGCCAGCCAGAAGCCTTGAGCATTTGGCTCTGATGTCTTTATTGATCAAGTCGGAGAAAGACAGACCGAGAAGGTGTTTCATCCGCGTCGCCAAGGCATTTTAATCTCGCGGCCTATGACGGGGCTGCTGGAAATCTCTTGTATGAATTCCATGCCCCCTCTTAGACTTGACCAAAGTATTTGCAACGCAAACACATAATCAGACTTGCAGGACGACAACGAGATGAATGTGCTATATGTGACGTGCGGCTTGACCACAAAGACCACCTTTGGCATCATGCCTTAAGAGTGCACTGCACTGTGACGTAAGCTCGACCTACTCGGGGATCAATGGTATTCCCTTCGCTATTAGGTCATCTCTGCATTGCATTAATGCTTATTACGCGCAGCTTGTATGCTTCTTAAATGGGATTGGGATAGTCGTATCGAGTCCTGCTGCATCACTACATTTCTGAGTTGGCGCGCGTCGACGTGTAGTGGGTAAATTCTCGACATCTACGATGCAAGAACTCTCTATTTGATGTAGCGCTGCTAGTATAGTAGCGATAAGGCTTGTGGACAGGGAATATTGACCTAAAAAGTCCGAGAAATTATGTTACGATATTTTAATCCAGGTAAAGGTACATGAAAGAAACTTCTTAAGATAGGTGCAGGTCCTGATCCTCTGCAGACTTCCAAATCTTTTGTATCCTTGTAGCAATGAGCTCAAGATCACTCGTAACTTTGGATATCGGTGCCGTTGGTATCTCTGGGCGTGCCGCCTCGAAGGAGATATTTAGACACCTAAGCTGCCGGCTCTTGAAGACCACAGCCTGCTCCGTGGTAGGAATCACAACTTCACCTCGACTATAAAGATGAAAGTCAAGGCGCCAAATGTGGTGCCAGTCACTTGCTGGCGATTTTATGCCCGGAGGTACAAATCCAATGATAGGATTCTTGAGGTTGGATTCCAAAAAGAAGGACGGAAATTCTCGGAAGTCCCCAGAGGAATGTCGGAAGACCAGGAGCTCATTGGCATCTTCTGCTTGAAGCCCCCTCACGAGCGTCTTGTACGGCCTATCTTTCACGAGCGTCTTAGAGTCTCTTATATATGTCCAATTTGAAGATCGCTCTTCCAGAAACGTATAGCCACGATCAATAAGGTCACCTATGCGGATTTCCAGCCTTGAGTCCGCGACGGATTGTCCAGTATCGGCAGACTGGCTTTCGAGGGTACCTTGAACATAAATGTCTTTGACTGACAAGAGTTCAGAGAGCTGAAACGGAACTTCAACGGAGATCAATGATGGTGCGTGGAGTCTAGATTGGATCCCGTCTCCGTCTGAACAGTCGCGACGAGAGAGCAATATCGCGACGATCCTGCTGTGGATTTGGCAAAGCACTGGTACCACGATGACTGGTTCGTAAATGTACCAGTGCCAAGAATTGCGAGGGTTCAGGTCGATGGATATATTGTGCCGTCCACGAAGTTTCATCCGCTTAGCAGCTCTTGGGCGGGTTTCCTTGGTATCCCCCTCATCCTGCCCATGCAGCAAGTCGATGTACTCGTTTCCGTCGCTCGATTGTAGGTTGAGCTTGGGTATTTTTATGTTGGAATCCAGGTCTTCTGATCGATCTTCGTTTGCATCCTTCACATCACGCAGAGTTGGCACTCCTGCTGGTTCCACAGCCTGTTCTAGCTGCATGCCCATAAGGGGGCCGAGGACGGGCAGCCTGATACGCACAAGCTGGCGCACGAGTTCAAAGGTTTTGAGATAGCCTTGCGAGCGGTTGAGATACTTCGCGAAAGAGCTTCTGTCCTCTTTCAAGATCTTGGTGATAGCAGATGACCCACGAAAGAAGCCGGGAGATGAAGCCAATAGGCTTGACGTCTGGACATGTGACTGCTTCTCGACGGGGTAGCTCCAGGCGAAGATGCTCTCGTCATCCGTCTGCTTCATGATTTCTGTTTGCAGCCTGAAAAAGGCCCGCTGACCTTCGCCATAGAGAAGCGGCATGTTAACACCGAACAAGCCAAGGAGACAGTAAGCCTCGTCTTCCTGCCGCGTAGTTTGTCGATCCGAGGCCCACGACATCTTTTGGGCGACGCTGTATTGGTCCCAGGTTCGATCAACCAAGGCGGTCTGGTTAATATTTGTAATAGACGCAATCAACGATTGAAGTGTGTGCTTCGTCCCAATTTCTTCCCAGTCCGAGCCCAGGAAGACCACCTCTGCCGGAGCAAGTAGCTCCTGCAAAGTCCATCCACGACGGAACCAGCGGCTCTTGGAAAGATTGGAGCCATCCAACTCCGAGTCTCCGCAGCTTGCCACGTCACTCAAGTACGCAAAGCAGATTTCGCTATTGTAATACCACTGAAACATGGAGTTGATTGCCTCGGACAGCTCGGCACTGGAGGTCTTGTCGATGCAACAAGTGTCTATCCACACGTGGGTGAATCCCTCGGACGCAACGACGGCGCAACATCCCATAATCTTATCGCGGCCCTGTTCTTTATTTCTGTCGTGTTTCCAGCTGCCCGTTTCGAAGTCCGCCAGGGTGACCTCCTGATCTCCCCAGGTGTGCGAGAGGATAGCGTAAGGCGGGGTTTTACCGCTTCGAAACTCCTCGAGGCAAAACGTGGCGACATTGATGAGCCTCATAGGGAGCAGTATACAGAGGCCCCCCTCTGCAAGGTAATATCATCGAGCCTGGACAATATACTGGGAAAAGGCCCGATGCGCTGTCGTCGTGAGTCTCAGCAGGGATGCTGTCGTGGTATTTTCCCCAGGTGGAGCTCGGGAAACTTGAGATACATGGGTAATGGAGGCTGCGGCTCAGCCGCATGGATCAGCTGACTTGGACCATGCAGCGCAGCATGTTGGACTTGTACTAGGCTCAGTGGCCATTCTACTATAAGGGAAACACGAGCTGCTTCTATTGACGTACGAAAGCGGTGAAAAGGATTGTGTGTTATGGGTGTACTGGTCGCCATGCTCCATCACGGACAGAATTTCAATTAATGTATCAGTCTTCTCTTATATGTCTTGGCTCTTCCTCTGCAGTCTAATGCATTGGGCACGTAGCACGACAAAATGCACGGACACATCGAACTATAAGACTGCGAACCAATTATCGGGCAGGAGATACTCCTATAAATGGGGTATCCCAGGACGCTGAGTTCCAATTTAATAATAGACATGAACTTTTCTTATGTGCGTGAATAAGAGAGCACATGTCGTTACTACCTGAACGCAGCAGCTCACTTAGTAGTGGCTACCTTCCAGGCTATAGGCAGCACGATAAATGAGCATTCTCAGCTTCACGGTCCAAAGAGGCTGGTTTCGCTGCCTCATTGTGCCTCGGTCATGTGAATATACCGTTTCGTGTATAGTACTTTGTTGATTCCATGCGCAACTCGTAAAACCAGAAACCTGACCGCCTTGAACCTGAGTGCCTTACATATCGCTGCGATTTTGGAAAACTGGCTCAGGCTTCTTGGACTCAGCCAAAAAGGAGGCCGAATCTGAGCGCTCGGGGAGCCTCCGGCCGGCGTCCTCAGATGGCCCCACTCTAGACTCCCGTCCGGGCGGGTATGCACAAGCAGCTCTCGTCCCTCGTGCAATACTTTTGGTTTACATATAAATATATAGGCGTGGTGCGTGTACGAGTATTTGTGAGTAGGGAGGTTATATAGTCCAAGGCTATTTGTCAGTGAGTAATGCAAGTCCATGGATAAACCAAAGCAGACCAACTTCTTTTGCAACGCACAACTCCACCACAGCAGAATGTATAGCCTTCACGACGGCGCCTGACTATTAGTCGCCATGATGCTCTTCTTGCGATCCGTCGTCTCCCACACGAGCGTCGCGTCCTTGGCACTGTCATCCACGTCCAGCGCCTTGCTCCCACCCTCAACCGCGGCCTCGGCGTCGTCGGCACTGGCATACGGGTTCGGCCGCACCACGGCCAGTTGCACGGCGTCCGGAAGCTGGTGATACACGCGCAGGCCGACGACAATGACGGCATTCCACGGGTCGCGCTCGAACTCGTCGGCGTCGTCGTCGCCGCCCGGCGCGTCGGACGAGGGCTGGGCCGCGGCTTGGCGCTCGAGTTGCTCAAGGTGGAAGTCGATCTTCATGTCGAACTCGCGGTCCGAGAGCTCCGAGAGCTCAGACATGGTGTCCAGGTCGGAGTCGGAAGATTCACAGTCTGCCGGGTGGATCGAGTGCGGCGGCTGAGGTGCGGCTGCGTCTGCCTGTGGTACGCGTTCAGGGGGAACGGTGCCGTTGGTTGGGTGTGATTCGACAGCTTCAGCAGCTTCAACCTTAACTTCAGCGGTCTCCAGCTTTGCAGAGGAAGATGCCTGCTCCTGGTTCTCGCCGCCGTCAGCCGTCTTCTGGTCTCCAGATTCTTCTGCGAGCTTCGTTTCCTGAGTGGCGTCCGGTTTTCTCTTGGCGTTGGCCTCCTCCGCCGCCCGCTGTTTTGCTTGCCTCTCCGCCATCTTCGCTTTTCGTTTCTTCTGCGCTTTGCGCTGCCTCTCCTGCCCCTTCTTGTACTGCTTCCGTTTGAGATAGTACTCCTCCTCACGCTCTTTCTGGATCTTCGTCCTCATGTCCAGCCGCTGTTTGGCTTTGGCCTTCTTCTCGAACGCCTCCCGCGCGGCGTTCTCCTCAGGAGACTCGACGATGCGGCCCTTGCTGTGCGCGAGGTCGTACGCCAGCCCAATACGCGTGAGCTTGTCGCGCCGCTCCTTCGCGTTGTTGCGAACGACTGTCTCGACAGGCAGCACGTCCTCGAGGCGCACGACGTCGATCTTGACGCGCACGTCGTACTCGCCCGCCTCGAGCTCGAGCTCCACGTTAACGGAGCGGCGCATGCGGTACGGCGCCTGGCTGCGCACGATGTAGTCTTCGCAGCCCGACTTGTGCAGGCGCAGCGCCAGCTCGAAGATATACTGACCCTCAAGGCCGCAGAAGTAACGCTCATCGAGCTGCGAGAGCACGATGATGACAGAGCCGGGCTGAGAGACGCTGAGAGTGAAGTAGGTGTCGTGGTAATTGAGCATCCAGGGCACATTGAGCGTCGTCCAGATTTGCGCGACGCTCCAGTCTTTGTCGAAGAGCCTCGTGCGCTCAAACGCTTGATACTTGCGCAAGAGGTCTTCGTACGCTATCCAGAAGTCGCCATCGTCGCCGAAACGGTGGCCCAATTTCTGGAGCCATTCGGGCGTCCATTCCTTGGAGCCGTCGCCTTGAGGATGTCAGAATACCTCTGGAACATACAGCTTAAGGAAAGAAAGACTTACTCCATGGGCCTTGCCACTCCCCCTTGCCCCATGGGTTCTTAAGGCGCACGAGGCGTTTGCCGTCTATCTCGACAGCCCGCTGCACCGAGTACGAGTGCCGTTCCACGATGCCCTTGCGCTCGCCCCATCGTGAAGTGCCCCAGACGCCAGTGGTGCAGCCAAAAAGAAATTCCTTGTTGACTTTAAGGAGCTCATCCCAGAATCGCTCCTGCGATGATGTCAGTTTGCGAATCTTGCGTGCGAAGGGTTAGCAATCAGCGACTCACCTTGTCCAGGATGTCTGTCGTGAAAATCTCCGACGTCACGCCTCCGGTCAGGTCCTCAATACCCTCGCCGCCAAAACCTCCTTCTATGGCAGAATAGTCGCCGTGTGCTTTTGCGTAACACTTCTCAAGCAGCGGCAGCCACGTTTCTTGCGGGTGTTCACACTGCGCAAAGTACAACGCGCCGCTGTTGCTCTGGTAGATGCGGCGATAAGCGTCCTCGGGGTCAAGGCGCTCGCATTCGTTGAAGAGAATACGCCCGGTATAGCTCTCGTCATAGTCGGACTTTGTGAGGTAGAGCTTGGAATTGTGAGTCAGAGAATCCCTACGACACCACAGTCAGGTGTCAAACTCAAGGGTGCCGAGACTCACGAAGTCATCCACAATCTCAGATATCCACTCCCCGTCCCGATGGAAGACGAAGCCGTATACGCCCACGTCCTGATCGTGCGCCACGCACAGCCGCTCAATCAGCCCCTTCTTGTTGCTCAGCGTACACAGCGCCGACATGAGCCAGCAATCTCCGTCGCGGCCCTGGCGCACATCGTTTGCCGTCGGACCTTCGATGTAGAACTGCGGCTGGTCAAAGATCTCGGTCACACGCTTGGCGCTGCGCGGGTCGAAATCACTACCGGGAGGCTTTCCGGGGAACCTGGCTAGGCTCTGCAGCGTGTCGCGCATCTCGAGCTTGAGGTCCGCCTCGAGGTCGAAATGCGGGTCGCGGTACTTCTTGTTGACGCGGCGGCACTCCTTGACGATCTTGGCGACTTTGGCGGCACAGGTTTCGGCGGCGGCGGCGTACATGGCCGAGGTCGTGCGCGTGGGCGTGTTAGTTGAGGTCGTCGTCGTCGTCGTCGCCGTCGTCGAAGCCGTAGTCGGCGACGAGGAGGAGGATACCGTTTGGGCAGCTTTCCCTGCGACCTTGTCCACATACTGATTTCGAGGAATGATTGTCATGGCTTGTGGCATCTCGTTGTCAGCAAGGCCTCTTCAATCATTTCGTGTATTTTACTGTTGGCAATTGAGGATCTTATACACCCACCTTTCCCGGGCGTCTTGGTCGTAAACTTGGCCCAGAACTCATCAATGGCATCCTGCGGCGCCTGACGCCTCGCTGGCCGCTGAGGCAACACCATGGCGGAAATCGGTCCTTGCCGTGCGGGTGGTGAGGCAGAACGGCCTAAACGGGGGACCGATCGCGAAGCAACCGATCTCGAGCGCGAGCGGTTACGACGACCGATGTTGGTGCCGATGATGGCGGACATGGTTGACGGTACGAATGCGTGTTTTGCTCGGGTTGCTGAGGTCGACTGAATATCCGTGCGACTCGCTGTTCTTTTTGTAGCACGAGGTTGCTGTTCCTGTTCGAAGGTACCTGCTGCTATGTCGCGCCGTTGATGCGAGATTTCGAATAAGTTTCCAAGAGCATCACCCTCGTCGAGGATGCCTCACGTCAAACAAAGAAGCAAGCCCAGCCTCCGAGCACCATTCACCGCCGACCGCTGGTCATACTTATGCATGCCCGCCTCCCACCCTCGTCAGCCGCTCTGCCGAGCCATTGTGCACCGCCAGCTGCAGCCTACCGTCTGCGTCTATGTGTACGTTACTCCATACAACCCACCGTTGAAGCCCCCTCGCGGTGGTTGGCACGCCCGCAGGGATCTAGTCCACAGTGGCTGGCATCCAGCGAACGGAGCCGACACAGCAGGCTGCTTCGCCGTCAGCCCTACGGTGCGCGAGCGGGGCCGCGACGAGGCGTACGGCGATGATCCTGGGCCCGTGGGTTGGGCAGCCAGGGTCTGGAACATGGCGAACCGCCCAAATTATCAAGCTTATGTTGCATCTTACCCCGTCCTCAGCCTCATGGCCAAAGTCAGACGGCCCGTCGGCCGTCGGGCACCGATCACACACGCCTGCTCACGTTCGCGACACTGGAGTTTCCTTTGATACTGAATCATCTGCCATTCTCCACTCAGCAAGCGTAGTCATGTACAGCTTTGCCCAATACATCATTCTTCCGCGTCTGTCTCCTTGCACTCACTTGCTCCTAACTATAACCGCGCGCCCCAGCCACCTTCGAGCCGGGGAGAAGAGGGATTGAGCCCCTCATCTGTCGCCGTGTTCTGTTTCTCTTTTTCCTCCTTTCCTCGCCCCGCTAGTGTGTAGCATCGCAGGCGGAAGTGTCCTCCGTACAGCTTCCGCCTCAAGAGCCTTTCAACACTTTCAAACGCCTCTCATCCACCACCGTGTTCAACGCGCCACACCCCACGTCCGGGTTGCAACTCGACTGCTCGGATCGCTGGAACAGCATCGTTCAGGATGTCACGGTACGGCGAGACGTGTTTGCATCATCCCGTATTGCACGTTCGTAGCGACCCGTCACGGAGATGGGGTGCGTCGTTCCGGCTCAACACAACAACCTCAACACACAGCCTCGCGGGGTATATCCATCGCCGGTGCCTTAATAAATCTTTAGTCGTCAAGAAGAGCCTTGTGACAGTCTGTCGGTCATTTCAGCAGTACGTTGGTAGTTTTGCCGGGTGGTCCAAAGTCGTGCCATTGAAAGGTCGTGTGCGGAAGAGGACTTTGCCCAACGACCCAGGGGTAGCCAAGGGTTTCGCCGCAGAACTCGGTGCACATCTAGCATAAAAATGCGGTATAGAAATAGTGTGGCCGTGCCTCCCTCTTCCTAGCCACTCGTTCGTTCATTTGCCTTGTCGTGTCTTGAGGTGAGGTCATGCACAAGGAATTGTCGTCGCCCTCGTTTCTTTCTCGTCGTCATTCCAAACGCTGGGTGTCCCGTAGAGAGAGATAAGGATATAAAAAAATGTGAGATGACCGGAGACGCCGTGTAAAACCAATGTTTTGGGTAAAACGTGAAGGGCCATGCGTTGAAGATAGGAACGTTATTTAATGAGAAGACGGGAGCGGCGTGCAGCGAGTTCAAGCGCCCACGCCAGAATAGGGACTGGGGTAACATAAAGTCAAACAAAACAAAAAGCAGGCGAGAAACGGCCGAAGCTGAACACTCAAAGAGCCACAGCCCCAGTAGGACCTGCCCTCTCACAGCAGCTTTACTGAGCCGGTGAGACCCGGCAAAGGAGTGAGAGGAGCAGATCCGAGTCGATGTATGTCATAATTTATGCCACCGGGGCGATGGGGGCCACGGGAGCGGCCGCAACGTTGCTCAGATCAACCTCGACGGGGATCTCGGGGTTGGGAAGGCTGGGAACGTTCTTCTGAGGGCAGTCGCGGGAAATATGACCGGCCTCTCCGCACTGGTAGCAGGTCTTGCCGACGGTGTTGAGGGGACCGCCGTTGGGGGCCGTGCAGTCGCGCGAGATGTGGCCCAGCTTGCCGCAGGCGTAGCACTTCATGGCCTGAGCCTGGCAGTCGCGAGCAAAGTGGTTGGGGCCGCCGCACTTGTAGCAGGTGGCCGGACGGGGTCCACCGGCAAAGCCGCCACGGCCACCGAAGCCACCAGCGTATCCGCCACGGCCCATGGGGGCACCGCGGCCCATGGGTCCGACGGGGTTGGGGCAAGCGCGCTGAGAACGAGGTGTTAGGGCTCATGCGTTGATGGCACAGCTGGAGGATTCGGAACGTACAGCAAGGTGACCGGGCTGGCCGCAGCTGTAGCAGCGTCCGCTGGTAGGGTTTCCGGTCAGACGGAGGGTCGGGCAGTCGGCTTGAACATGGCCCAGGCCCTGGCAGTGGTAGCACTGCTTAGCCTCCGTGGTGCGGGGAAGAGGGCAGCCGTTGGACTCGTGGCCAGGCTGCTTGCCTGCGGGAGAGGTCAGAGAGACGAGGCAGCTTCGAGCAGGACGAGACTCATACAGTTGTAGCAAAGGCGCTCAGCAGAAGAGCAGACCTCGGCGTAGTGGCCGACATTGCCACACTTGTAGCACGCACGACGGGAGAGGGAAGACATTGTGTCGTTGATAAAAAGGTATCTGCGACCAGACAAGTCAGCGACGCCTTGTCCAAACAAAAGTGCTATTATTTCAGTGAGATTGTCCGTTGCGCGCGCGTCGCCCTGCCCAGTGTAAAGCCGCAATCCGATGTAGTCTGGCGTACGTCCCCGTTAAATGTATCCGCAATAGTCGTGATGGTTGATACGCCGCATCGCATGTGTTCGAGGTACCGACGTTGCATATGATCACAAGCAGCTGCAAATATGTTGTGCGACATTCGATGCGGTCTTCTAGAAACCGTTGAAGCCGACCTGGCGCCTCAACCTGAGCTGCGCTGGGGCTCACGAAATTCCTTTGCTGCACATCCCGCGGCGAGGCGATAGGGCGACCACTACCAGCGAACAGTCGCGCCGTGCAGAACGCCTTGCTATAGCGATCCGGCCGTAGTGCGACGAAGCCCTCTGCGACAAACGGTCCGAGGCTCAAATGGTCAACGTGGCCTCGCGGAGCTCATCGATGGCCAAAGGCCCGCAAACTATTTGTCGCTAAGCTTCGCTAAAGGGCGCAATCAAGCCTCAGTCGCCAGGATGGCACGCGCCAAAGTCATAAAGTCTGCGGCGCCATCGTGTGGTTCCGTCGTCGTTTGTGAAGTATCGCCATTGGGAACGGATGTCGTGGCGCGTGCGCCTTGCGAGAGCTTGGACAGTGACAAGGCTTCATCGACGGTTCCACGCAGGTATCGGCAACTCGAACGGCAGCGGGCAGGCAGCGCGCGCATTGCAGGACACACTCACGGTAAAATAAGGGGTCCAAAACGCACCTGTTCGTCGGTAGGAAAAAAGGTTTAAGCGAGCAAGGCGAAGAGGGGGAAATTCGGAATTTTCGTCCTTCGCGATTAGGTGGTCAGATCCTCCAAGAGCGACGTTCCACCAACGGATTCGATATTATCCTGTATTTCAGGGAAGAAAGATTGGTACGGCTAGGCCTTCGGAAAGGGGAAAATTTTTTCTCTCTCACGAGAATTATTTCGCGGGCCGCCGGGAAAAGGGAGGGGGATGGGGAGGGGGGCGGCGAATGCGAGGGAAAGATGGGGTTGGATTGTGGAGCGCGCAGTCGTCAGTGGGCGATGCTGCGCTGCGGGTGAGTGGCAGGAGAGCGCTAGCTGGGCTCGTTCCAGCGGAGGCCCGCTCCTTGCAGCTGACAATCGATGACTCGGGAGCTCGACGTTCTGGGCCGCGGTACCTGGGCTGCCAGGTGAAGAATGCTAGACTACCTGGCAAGTACATCACTCGACTGCGGGAAGGTGTGCGTCGCCTGCACGATTGGAGGGGTCGACAAGGTCTCCCGACCGTACTGCGCCTTCTTGTTCCGGTTAGTGGGGCGCTACGCGTGGTACCTCGCTTTGCCCCGGAGCGCCGCGACCTCGTCTGCCTTGGAAGCAGCCTCAGCTTCGGGCCAAAAGCTTGTGAGCTGAGCCTATCTAACGTTGCAATTCACGGGACGTCGTAGACATGCCTGCTCTCCTCACAGATTCAACGAGACAGGGGCGCTCTTTGGGACGCCAGGTAGGTAGGTATCTCGGCAGTATGGCTGAGGCTGATGTTTAGAGCAGAGCATTGGTTGGTCGAGGCGGATCGTTTGAGAACGACAATGCGAAGCCGAATCTCGAATAATTATCATACGACCCATACGTAACACCTCTTCCAGATCTTATCTCTCTTCTTGTATTCCGTGGCCCCGCCGTTTCGCCATGTTTACACCGCGCTCTGGTTTAGACATGTATCCCGCATTTCATAAACTCCGAATTCATCAAATGGGCCGAGTTTGGCGCCCCTTTTCTATACAACAAACTTCTCACAGCGTAGAAAAGCTACACATATCGGGTAGCCTGCGACCGAGGCGACTGGCCCTGAAGCGATCTCACCATGTCTGACGAGTAGACCGAACTCGGCGGCGGAGCCACCGAGCGCGGCCGAGCTTCCACCACGTACGAAATCCCGTCGTCAGAGGCATACGACGGCGGCCGCGGCCCGGTCCTCGTCTCTGGCCGTGCTGTCACGTCATTCGCGCCGGCGTTGCGCTGCCAGAACAACCTGTTGGGGTCCACTCTCTGCACATGCGCATCAGCCGCCGGACTTCAGTCCTCATCCTCAGCAGGTTCACTTACCACACTCTCGCGCCAGAGGCCGTACGCCGGGGGGTTAAGTTTCGTCGCCCCGCCTTCGATTCCCGCTGCTTCCTCGTCCCGTGCCAGCACCACGGGGATCGGCTTCGGCGGGACGACGTAACCGCCGGGTCCAAACCTGTGTGGGTGAGCGGTCCGGCGCCGACGGCCGCGGTCTGGTTGGAAGACGAGGACGCATAGCCGGATGATGCTATAGCAGAAGAAGGCCGCCGCGGCGAGGATGACGAGGATGATCATAATGGTCAGCTCACCCTGCTGGAGGTTGCGGGAAAGGGTCAGGCCCAGGTCTGAAGCGTGTCAGTAGGAGTAATTCGATCTCCGAAGCAAGAGGACCTACAGATTGCGACCAAGCTGCAGAGGAACCCGCCCGACACAATGGAGGTGAGCACTTGTGAGCGCACGCGCCGGGATTTGATCCATGGAAAGCAGAAGAGGAAGTGCTTCGGATGCGGCTTCCTACCGCTTTCCTCGTCTCCCTCATGAGTCGCTTCACGGCCTTGGCTACTCGCGTCAGCACTCGCGCTGCCAGACACCGCTGAGTCCGGGCCGTGAAGAGCCGCCATGTGAGGCGACTGAGTGCTGCCGTCGGGTTGGACATGGACCATATGTGTTACCGCCGGCTCCGGCGGGAATGGCAAGCTGCCCTGAGGTAGGAAAGAAGCTGCTGATGAAGGTGACGTCGCCGACAGAGCCGGAAGTTGGAGTTCACTATAATGTGAAGATGTCGTGGTCAGCGGCCTCTGAGCGAGGTCTGGCGACTTGGGTCCCTCGACGTTGTGGTTCCTGCTTCCAAAGGCTCGCGACAGTGAGTTGAGTCTTGGCAAGGTCCTCCATGGTTCCCGTGCGTCGGTGACCTGCTGCTCCATCTCGACCTCCTGCCTCGACGCTTGACCATTATCGGCCTGCGGTTCAGTAGTGTCTCGTCTGTCGCTCCGTGCTCTTCTGAGGAGGTCGGTCCGGAGCCTTTCCATTGTCCGCTCACCAAGCACCATCGTCGCCTTGGTACTCGCTTACGGGCGGAAGCCGTAATGAACGTGGCGCGTGTCAATCTCAACGCCGTTGCCGCGAGATCATGAGCTGAAAGTCGCAGACCTCTGGTCGCGAGCCGGAGGGGCGAACTTGCACCTCGTTCAACCTCAGATTTCTGTAAGACACGGATTCCAATATTTTGTCGGCAAGGAGAGAGACAATCAATTGTCTCGGCGGCCAAGGCCAGTGAGGCAATCGAGGGCAGAGAGGCCGGGAAATAGCCTTTGCGGCGACGCCAGACGTTCCACGTTTCGAACTATGTCCGTTTGCAGCAGGCACAAGGGATGACGAAAGGGTGAATGGCCAGCACAAGAAAAACGAAAAACGAAATCCAGTCCAGGGCAGCCCGCTGAAGCAGTGGATTGAATGTCCTTTTGCCTCGTTAGACGCAGGAGAGCGAGCGATGGCAATAATCAAGAAAAGCAATGACACACGATGGCTTGGCCCTTGTGCTTCCCGGGCACCGCTCTCGTAAAACGCGACGCGATGACCCGGGGGCCTGCCATGCGACCGCCAGAAACAGACCTCAGGGAGACGAGTGCATCTGCGCCAGCGTCTCAAGACCAACGGCGACAGCGCGCGCAGCAAGAAGGCGCTGCGCCGCCGATGCGTCTCTGGAGGGCGTGCATTGCCGCTCCCCTGATGGATTGATTGGGTTGCAGTGGCAGCGCCTCAGGTCGCTGTCACGACGGATGTGACACGGCTAGCGTGTCGCAGCAGGATGCCGCCGAAGACCTGAGGGCCAGTCGCGCAGTGAACAGGAAAGGAGTGTACGTTGGCCAAGGATATTCGCTGGGGCACGGAGGTGTGTGCGCGTTTCAGCATCCCTGCGCGCTGGCTGGAGGAGGTCGCCCAAGGTCCGTAGCTGACTGCAGATTCCAAAGTCGTCGCCGCGTCGCTCCGCTTGCACCGCGAGCGGTTGGACGCAGGAGCATATAGAATAGCCACGGACAATCCTGATTTTACATACTTCTTTGGTGATCAAGGGCGAGGATGGCGACGGTGGCTCACGCGAAGCAGGGTGAGAAATTGCTACACGCCTCTGCCTGCCAGCTTCAAAAAGAGGGCACGGAAGGCCCAGCAAGCAACAGACCAGCGCGGTGCTAACGCGTTTCACGACACATTGTAGACGTCTGGAACTGGCGCTCTTCAAAGATTAGGTGAATTACACTGCCGTGGCCTGTCCTGAGTTCCAGCTGCAAAAGCCCGACTTACAGCTCACCCAGGCTTGGTTTATGCGAAACCACACCGCGTCGATGCAGCCACTACCGACGACCTGGATATGATCTCCCCTGACATGCGAGCTTAAAGGCGTCGGACGGCCCTAATTAACTGTCAAGCCCCAGGGGCTCGTCGTGCTCGTAAGGAGCCCCCGAAGGCTCTTTGATTCAGTCCTCCCGCAAGCTTGTCTCGCGTCAAGCATCTCTTCTGGCCTCCTGCGTCCTAGATGACAGCCAGCAGGGGTGCGCGTCACTCACGTCCAGCCCCAGAGTCACCCCTCAAAGCCAAACGTGTCGAGCAACACGTCTGGCACATATTACTTGCCGCCCGCATGAAGCGTCGTCTGCGAATATGCCAAGCGTCGTCAATGAAGGACGCAACGGCATAGGCTCCCAATAGGCTCCCAATGGTCTGCTTCCCGCGGCCGGACAAACCGCTCATGACCCTTGAAGTTCGTTTCGACATCGAAGCGAAGGTGGCCTTCTCACTTTAATTCGCCGAGGAGCATCGTGCGGTCCGAGGACGCGGTAAGAACTGTTTGTGTCAGCCTAGCAACATCACTGGGGGGTTCCATAGGGCGGGCATTTCTTACGAATCGGTTCCTTGCCAGGCGCAAATTCAGCGCAGTTTACCGTACCCCTGTGGCCGGGAAGCTTGTATAGCAGCTTGCCTGTCTCGCTCGACCACACCATCGCTGTGCCGTCTCCCGATCCAGCCGCAATCTTCTTGCCATCTGAGTCCCAGGAGGCGCCTAGCAGATTCTTTTCGAGGCCCATCGTTGCTCCGTCAAACGTGCGAATGTGCCGCTCCGTCGGAGCAAAGGGACGAATGTCCCACGTTCTCACCGTCGCGTCCATGGCGTACGAGACGAGAGACTGCGAATCCGGCGACACTTTCAACGACGTTACGGTGTCCGAGTGCCCCAGCATCGAGTATACCACCGACTTCTTTCGGAGATCCCAGACCCGGATGTCATTGTCAATTCCTCCCGAGAAGATCTCGTTGCCAGCTTGAGAAATGGCCAGAGCGGTGATGGGAAAGTCCGTCTCGATATAGTCGACGGCGTTCTTTGATCTCGGGTCCCAGATGCCAATGGTCGAATCGTCACTACCGCTGACCAGCAGCTCCTCGCCACGTCGACTGACGTCCATGGTGTTGATAATCTCCTCGTGGCCAACATATCGTCGAATTCGCGTTCCAGATGTGAGATCCCAGCTAGCCAAATGCATATCTGCAGATGCAGAATACAATATCTCGGAATCGCGCGACCATTGCAGATCCAAGATCGCGCCCTTGTGCCCATTTAGCAGCCCGTAATTCTCGCAGTCGCCGTACGTTCTCCAAAGCACTGTTGGAAGTCAGTGAAGAATTCAGCTTCTTAATTGGAGTTTCAAGTCATACTGATGCTCCTATCCATCGAGCCCGAAGCGATAAAGTTGCCTGTCGGGTCGAATTTGGCAGCAAAGATCTCCCCAGAATGTCCCGTCAATTCCATGACAGGCGCCTGCAGGCCACTCGTCCGCGGACCCTTGAGCATGGTCAGCTTCGTCGCATATCACTCTTCGCAAACTACTCACTGCTTGCACCAAAGAGCTGTTGGAGGCATTGAGGCGGGCGAGAGCGCTGTCGGACGAGTTCACGTTCTGTCTCTTCACGAGCATCCGGGACGAGCCCGCATCGTCGTCCGCAGGGCGCTTCTCTGCCGACATAATGACGGCAGCAGTCAAGGGTTTCGATGTACAGGTCGTTCGCGTCGATTTTTTGTCCAGCAAGCGTTGGGAGGTTCAAAGTTGGCCGTATTGTCGCATTCGTGATTGTCTACCTAGGAAACGCGGCGGAACTTTTCGAGGTGCAGTGCAGGCAAGCTCTAGCGCTCGTAATTGGGGAGCCGCCTCTCATTGGCTCTCGGACCGTCGGTTGTTCCTGGATCGACAGTGTCCCACTCCAGCATGCTACCCCGACATGGCGCATCTGGGGTTCCATCTTCAAGACACTTTCAAGATACCCCAGTTCCCAACGGCGAGCTGTGTCTGCAGAATCCCAGAACAGCTGACTTCGCCGCAGCAACTGATATTAGTCGCCATCAGGTGGCAGTCAACCATCGTCGTCCACTCCGTGTGTCGATCCTCCCGGTGCAGCTCCAGCTGCCCTCGAACCCCGAGCGATGGCGGCCAGCAAAGCCTCGCGCGTGGGCGAAGAGTATGTCGCCAACCTACCATATACTTTGCCATAGACCGCTCACTGACTATGAACAGGATTTGGAAGTAAGCGGGCTGCACCTTTGCGAACCTCGTGCCGATGCTAATCCCAAAACCAGAACCCGCATCGACAAGGTCAACGCCGAGCTAGTGACGCTGACATACGGCACGATTGTCGCGCAACTATGTAAGGACTTCGAGAGCGACTACGCAGAGGTGAATCGTCAGCTGGATAAGATGGGCTACAACATCGGCCTCCGCCTCATCGAAGACTACCTCGCCAAGTCAAATACGATGAAGCGATGTTCCAACTTTCGAGAGACAGCTGACATGATAGCGCGGGTAAGAGCAGCACTTCCGTTCATATTGATATAAATTGTTAACGTGTGGTCTGGCAGGTTGGCTTTAAGATTTTCCTAAACATTACGCCGCAAGTAACCAACTGGACAAACGACAACAAGCAATTCTCCCTCGTGTTCGACGAGAACCCGTTTGCCGACTTTGTCGAGCTTCCAGACGACGGCCGAGCGCAGGATGAGCTTTGGTACTCAAATATTCTGTGTGGGGTCTTGAGAGGGTCCCTCGAGATGGTCCAGATGCAGGTGGAGGCTCACTTCATTAGCGACGTCTTGCGAGGCAACGACACCACTGAGATGAGGGTCTCACTGATACGCTACATCGACGACGAACTGCCTCCAGAAGATGATTGAAATCAGGAAGGCAAAGCAAATATCAAGGTCCATTAGACGGGAGACGAGAACGATGCGGGGTACAAGGCTTTCCAGGCCCTCGCACTTCACGGCTTCATCAACAAGATCTCCAGCCGAGTGCTTCGGCGGACCCTGGCCTCTTGTAGCAACGAGACATGGCCATTCGTGCGGCCGCAAGTTGACGCTGCGGCCCTGAAGCGAAGGCTCTTCGTCTCAAGCTACGAATGAAAGGTACCTTGCTAAGTGGGTGAAGGAAGAGACGGAGGTACGGCAAGCCTTAAGATGGAAATAATGACCAAGCCCGCAATGACATTTCACAAACATCTCCTTCCCACGGAACGATGGATGTGACATTTTCAGAGTTGAGCTGACGGAACAGAGGCGTATGTCTCGCATCGCCCGCATTGATGGTAGGAGTCTCCGATGGAATGCCAGACTTGCACGTGCTCATCACCTGAAATAATGTATTTGCCGATCTTCGTCAACGCTGCTGCCACTCCCGCCCACCCTAGATAAAAGCATTCGTGCAAGTCCCAATGTGGCGAGGGTTGCAATCCAATCGGCTTTCAAGAAACCTGTAGAACGGCGCATGAACTTGCATATGGCGGTGTTGCCATTCCACCAATGTCGGTGTCGTCATCAGGTCGCTTCGGAGGAAGAAATGGGCGCATGTAGGGAGATGGCAAACCCCGAAAACAGCTGATGTGACCGCCACATCACATGTATGCAATTGATGGGTCAGAGCCTCATTGCAACTTCGTGTCGGGCCTTGTATCAGGCTGCCTTGATTTAGACGTGCTGCTGTGGACTTGTCGTGACCTTCATGCATGACTTTTGGACAAGGCGAAGCAGTCGAGGACGTGCACGCTGCGCAGATAGATCTCGAGCAAAACATGTGCCCGCAACTTCGCCCAAACGGTTTGCAGAAAATACGTAGAGATGGGTCAATTCTTGGATGCGGAGAGGAATAAGTGAATTAACACGGCCTCCGGGACAGTATCGATACAGGGTACTCTGCTTCGCGGTCGAGCTCGGACGGCTCCACGACTTGGCTTGACAAATTTTATGCCATCAATCTGAATCAACAGCGAACAGTTGTGCCTCAAGGTCCAGTGAGATCTGACACAGATTAAGTCTCGATGCATAATATCCGTCTATCACATCAGAGAAGATCGCGGTGTCACTGGGCGCACGTGAGGCTAAGGAGGGCCATCAACGTAATGGCGGCATTTGACCACGAGTTACTCGGTATGGGGGTCGTACTGTGCCGTGATTGGGTGGTTTTGCCTGAGGCAGGAAACCGCGGGCAGCGCAGGCCAAAAAATACGCGACTGGTCTGACGTGTACGCCTGGGTGGCCCAGCAGGATGGTCCCCCGAACCGCTCCAAAACCCAGCGACAGCCCCCCCGAACTGGACCGTCTCACTGGGAATCGTGTCTGGCGGGGCCGGGCAGCATTTTCTCGCCAGTGCCGCTGGCAGGCCTGCGCACCGTATCCCACGCGCAGCCGAGCCCTGCAGTCCGTGCGCCAAATTCAGCGTAGACTGTAGCGTGCCGCAGGCTCCAGCACGCCGCTGGCCAGTCTGCACAGTGTGGCATCCGTTGGCTGCACTCGTCGCGCGCCCCTTTCTGCTCGCACCGTACGAGGCTCGTGGCAGCCAACCTTGCCTTGTCTTGGGACCATGCTATGTCGCTCGCTGCTTCATCTGCCTCCACAGCCTAATCTACTAATGTCCATCGCGACAATTGTCTCCACGGCCCAGCGCGAGTGCTGACGGAGACGCAGACCCCGACAAGGACGACGAGGCTCGACCGTGACGCTCCGGTTGGCTGCGCTCGCTCTGCTGAGGCGAAGCGGCGCTGGTGTCTAGTGCTGAGGCATCTCGCCTTTGCCTTACCGTACAGAGGGTGCGCTCTCGGTCCCAGCCCCCAGCACCGCTGCGGCAGCAACTCTGCATCCGCAACCCTTCCGCTTTCTCTCTCATCTGCCACCACCCTCTCTTTTGCTATCCGCCCACGGAGCGCATCCGACCCGGCGCCTTTTCTTTCTTGTTTCTCCTCCGGCGGCTGCCTTTGCAACGTCCGACGTCTGCTCCGACCTCCCTTTTGTTCCTTCCGACACCCGCGACGAGCCACCGACCATCTCGTGTACCGCAGCGGCAGCATCGCCCCTCTCGCCACGGCCACGCCGGCTCGCGTTCTAGCGCTACCGCGTTGCTGGCACCCGAAGCCCAGCGCGAGACAGAGTTTTGCTCGCGCACGCAACGCTCAATCGTCGCTCCCGGCATCTCCACGCCGCCGCTGCCATGGCCATGAACCCCAACGTGGGCGCGGCCAACATGAATCCCATGGGCGGGCCAGTCGGCGGTGCGCCAATGCCCATGATGAACAATATCGCCGCCAACCCTCAGGCCGCCGCCGCCGCTGCCGCCGCGAGGCAGCAGCAGATCAACGACAATCAGCGCGGCGTCCTCAACACGTACATCTACGAGTACTTTATCCGCTACGGCATGTATGACTGTGCCCGCTCGCTGCTGTCGAGCGACCAGCAGGTCAACGTCGCCAAGGACGGTGCCAAAGGCGGCAATGCCATCAACGGCGCCGACGACCCCATGGACACCGACACCAAGGACGACCTCGACGGCAAGTTGCCCGACGACCTGCCGCCCCCGAAGCTCCCCATGCCCGCCTCCGACACCTCCTTCCTCTACGAATGGTTCTGTCTCTTTTGGGACATTTACAATGCCCAGCGTGCCAAGGGTGGCAATGGCACCGTCAATCAATACGTCTCTCACACTCAGGTAAGACGCCTCGTCTTGTTCCCCCTCATTCATCCGCCTGCACATCGGGTGTGTCGCGATGGTCCACCAGACTGACCTGGTCCCCTCCCCCTATACAGCAGCAATCTCGGCTGAAGCAGAATCAGCAGCAGGAAATGCTCCGCCAGATACGTCCCGGCGGCATGGACCTGGCTGCGCAACAGCAGTACCAGGCCCAGATGATGCGGAATATGCAGAATGGCAATGTCCCCATGGGCATGAAGCAGGGCAACTTGGCTCGTGCTGCCATGGCGAACAATCAGAAGTGAGTTTAAGGCCTGAGCCGCCCCGCCCCCCCCCAGGTCATTTGGCTGACGCAAAATTCCACCGCAGCCCCGGAATGATGCTGCAACAGGCCAAGCAAAACCAGATGCAGCGCGACCCATCTGGCATGGATGCGAACCGCGACCGCCCCTCGTCCCCCGCGTCGGGTGAAAATGCGCCTTCACCATCCAAGAGACAGCGCATCGAAGGCGCGCCGTTCAATCCAAACCAACCAGGTGCCATGATGGTCAATGGACGACCGGGACAGGGTATGCCTGGTCAGCAGCTCGCTGGCAACCCCAACGCTGCTGCCGCTCACCAGATGCTCGCCGCCAACGGCATAAACCCCAACTCCCTCAACCCTCAGCAATTCCAGAACTTCGTCAACGCGCCTCCTGCTGCCCAGCAGAAGTCGATTGCCACGTACTCTCAGAACCTCCAGCAGCACCATGGCACCCAGATGGGCAACAAGCAGATGCCCAACGCCGGTGGGCCTCAAGGTCAGGGTTCCCCGATGATACCCCAGGGACCAGATGGATCCGCTCTCAACGCCTTTTACAACCCTGGCGACATCGCGGGTCCCGGCGGCATTCGACCGGGCCCTGGCGGCGCCCAGGCGGCTCCGGGTAGCAACCACGCCCTCCAGGATTACCAGATGCAACTGATGCTCTTGGAACAGCAAAATAAGAAGAGGCTGATGATGGCTCGCCAAGAACAGGATAACATGCCTGGAATGCCTAGAGAAGGTGGTCCTGGAGGCCCTGGAGGACCGCAGGGTCAGGGACCCAATGGGCAGCCATTCCCCGAAGCGTCCCCGCAGGCGATGCGGTCAGGCGCGTCCCCCAACCCTTCTGAGCAGATGAAGCGAGGCACGCCTCAGATGAACAACTCTGGCATCCCTTCGCCCGTTCCCGAAGGCGGGCAATCTCGCGGCTCGCCCAACCCGGCCATGAACTTCATGGGCAACCACGTCGACCCGAACATGGCGCCGCACTTCTTCAAGGGAATGGATAATAACATGGCGGCCGCTCAGGCGCAGATGAATGGCATGCGACCCCCTAGCTCGCACCCCGGACAACCTTTCAACGGCCAAATGAACCCCCAGCAGCAGATGATGGCTGCGCGACAGCAGCAGCAGCAGCAGCAACAGCAGGCGCAGCAAGGCCAGCAAGGTCAAGGTGCCCCGCAGCAGTGGCAGCAGGGACCGAACGGCCAGATGGTGCCACAAGGCTTGCAGCAGAATCAACCAGTTCAGGGAACCCCCCAGCAGCGATCTATGCCGCCACCTTCGGCCCCAGCCGCGAGCGGTAACAACGCGAATAGTCGCACCACTGCATCCCCACAGCAGGCTGCCGCTGCTCCACCAACACCCAACCAGTCCAACAAGGCTGCGCCGAAGAAGAAGGAATCCAAGGCCGCCAAGGACAAGGCAAGCACTCCTTTACTTACCCAAATGTCTCACAATACTAACATCCGTGATCAGCGCGCCGCCGCCGCCGCTCAGAAGAAAGCGAGCCAGAGTGCCGCCAACGCTGGGGCCACACCAGCTGGCGATGCCAGCGGCGAGCCCGAAGCGCCTGCGCCGGCTACCCCCATCACCCCGGTCAACCAAGGTTTCAGCAAAAATGGGCAGAACGGTGCCGCCGCCAATGCCCAAGCTACGGCTGCTGGGTCGGCCCCCAATGCCGCCGCGGCTGCGCCTGCTTCCCAAGCGCCGCCTCCCATGCCGCAGCAAGGCCAAGGAGATCCCAGCCAAAACGGGACTATGAGCATGGACAACTTTGGAACCATGGTACGTTGGCCATCACTGGCACCGAGAGTGGCTCCCCAGACTGACACAATCGTAAAGGTCGACTTTGGCGGCATGGAGCTGGCCAACCCCCTGCAGTCCGGCGACGTATTGAACGATTTCGATTTCGACTCCTTCCTGCATGAGGACGCCAACGAGCCGTTTGACTTCAACAATGCGTTCCCCGGCATGGAGGGCGGTGAGATTGGAGCGGAGTGACGGCAGGAGTAACGGTGAAACGCACATGCTCGGCTTCATTCTTGTCACGGTGGGACAATTTTAATCTGGCATCATTCCACACGGCGTTCAGTGGGACTATATCATGGTTCATGTGGCGATCAGGACTCGCGGGAGAATTGAACTTGATTGTCTGTTTCGTGGTTTCAGAGGGGAAAAGAAGGGTTTGCAAACGTTTTCCCACCTTGCCCCTCGGTCTTTTCATAGTTTATCCAGTCAACGAATGCAGGAAGGGGGTTTGGAAGTACGGTAACGGAGGCCGCCGGTAAGAGCGAACTTGTATTCCCGCACGGCAACGTTTGTTTGGTATACTCCATCTCGACAGCGATCCGAATATCATACCACTTGTGTTGCAGAATTTGAGCCTGGTTTACGTGACGTTTGCTTTGTCTTTGGACCAGGGCGTGGCAGTTCTCCAGCCGTTATTAAGCTTAAACTCCTGTCTCTGACTCCTCGTGTGCCTACGGAACTGGTTTGATGCTGAGGACTGGCTGTGCCTTAAACGCTATACAGAATGGCACAGGCGCTCACTGTATTTTTGTTTGTTGCAGAAACTTTGGCATTCCTTCAATGCAAAATCGCTGAACTAATTTTTTCTGTCCATTGCAGTGTGCCTGTTGTTGGCGTAGGCCCAGGACCTAAAGGCAAGGCGTTGGTTGCTTCTTATCAATGAACGGCCGGAGGTGCAGATATGGGCTCTTGGGGTCAAGGTACAGTACGCACTGGCACAGTACTTACTGTACTGTACGGTATCTGACGTTCTTGTGTAAAACCAGATGTCCCATAACATGCCGTCAGACTCCTCCCAGTAGCCGGCAAACCGCTCCCGCAGCACGGCGAGGCGCTTCGACCTCGTGGCGCCTGCGTGCGGTTAGTCCTTGCGTCTTGTATGCTGGCCCAAGCTCGCCGTTCTAGCCTCCGCGCGAAATTGACCGTCTCCTTGCAGACGAAGTTCCGCGGTGGGAAAACATGAGGGAATCATGCAGGGAAATGATTCACCACCTATCTGCATACTCCTCTCGAAACTTAAAACTCAAAGAGACACCACAGCTCCTACAATATTCGACCATCGACTTGCGATTTGCCTGCTGTTCCTTGCTCTTCAATCGAAAGGCGCACAGCAACAAATGAAGGACAGATAATAACGCAGTCTCCGTCATGAGGCCCGTGCCATGTTTTGCGTGAATATGATGTCGCGCCACACAGAAGGGTTTGTATGCACCTGCGCATTTTCATTGGCCAGAAAAGGTAGAAAAGAATCTTTTTATAGCCACAGGCAAGAGAATCACAAGTTGAAATCTGAAGCGAGTTGGTTGGCGCAAGCCTTCGTTTGAGGTACCTTGCCTCCGCCGTTCATCCCTAGGCCACTGTTGGCTCCAAATACGAAGTGTTTACATCTTAACGCATTCATTTGTTGGCCCACTCAGTTCAAACTATTGTCATGTATATCTGGACTTGGAACGGCTCACGGGATCCTGTTCTCGCTGGGGCCCATCTATATAAGCCCAGCTCGCTCGCCTAAGTACTGACTATCGTCGCCCCTTGCTCTTGCACCGTCTCCCGAGCGTGTACACTGAGATTCCATTTCAGGTACTTACCATGGTCAATCTCACATACATCCCGCTTGCTATTTTTGCTGCCATTGCACCGCTCGTTGCTGCAGACAATTGCTCAGATGGCTCCATATACTGTGGCAAAAGCCTTAAGAAGAAGGGTAAATGAGCACTTCTTGCACTGTCAGCTCTTTTTCCCTCACCCTGTACTGACCGCTAGGCAGGGGACTACGGGAGCATAATTGAAGAATTCCTGAGATTGCACGCTATGCCGACATCCTCGAACTTTACGGACAACTCGTTGTGGCAGTGCACGGGGAATAAAGGTGATATTAAGTTTGTGCAGTGGTGTTGGTATAATTGCGTGGATGGTGATACGGTTGAAGATGATTACTGCATAGAATCTGGGTGGACGGATACGCCCTAGTATGGTAATATCTGAGGGAAAGTGAACTGAGATTCACCCGTGGCATGCGAAACTGAAGTATCGCAGGATGATTAAGCTACCAACTGAACGGACGGATTTCCGAAAGTGTCTCAGCCATAACTGTCCATTAATGAGGCCATGAGGCCTTCCAGGGGCGCGGAAGTAGTTAGGCCTGGCAAGGAAGCATTGGGAGAATAGAGAGGCAATAGTTTCCAGCTTGAATCCAATGAAAGAAGCACAAAAATGAGTCTTACCTTTGGTCAAATGACTTGGCCGACGCAATGCTATGGATTTGAGCTCAAATAGCGACTGCGGAGTGGGTGATGAAGTGTCCATGCGCAAATGAAAACGCTTCCGTCTGTTGAATTATCAATCGCTTTCCCTATGTGACCTATCCTATCCTTTCATGCCTCATTATTTACCATCACATCTACCCGTGTCCAGCATTCAACCTCTGCTCATTGGTGCCACGCAAATCCAGCCTCATGAGCAAAGCACATCGTTGTTGGGGACATTTTCGCTCACTATGGGATCCCCCATCCGGACCCCTAGCTGAACGATAGTGTTCTCGTAGATCCTGGCCGAGTCCATGTGCAGCCTCTCTTCATCAATGTCCCACGTCACGGAACCTTGACCGCTTTCGTTGTTGCTCATGCCCGCATCGTAATCAGTATCCGTCTCGTCGTCACTATCCTCGTCATCTACGTCGCCGCTCATAATCTCTACCATAAGAACCCGCGTCTGTTCGACTAGGCTGCGGCAGCGGACCATGTCTGTGATAGTCATGCCGGCACGCAGACCACTCTCGAAGCCTGGAAGGGTCTCGTTGGAGTCGATGTCCTGGCCACGGAGGATACTGGCGAAACAGTGGTCCAGCTTGGCCAGTAATGCGAAGGTCGCTCGAGGTGCTGGCGGGAAGGATCTGACGTACTGCGTGAAGTCGCTTGCCAGCTTCAATAGAAAAGGTATTTGCAGGCTAGCTATAGTAGGGTTAATGTCTGCGGAGGAGATGGAGAAGTCGCTCGACTTACGTGTTCCAGAAAGCCATAGGACATTGATGATGCCATCCAACTCCCGGCATACTTCGCCAAAGTTGTGGAAGCCCACCACGGTATCTTCAGGATCTGGGTTGCCAAATTTCTTGACGTAGCGGCGAGATGTATTTAGAAGCCGTTCTTCGGCGTAACGCCTAACCATGCCTTCTTTGTTGGATCCAGGCCTCAGTGAGCTCTGTCTAGGGTGAGGCAGGCCGCTGGTGGAGCGCGTGGACGACGCAGATGGCGCCGGCGACGGAAGGCTGGTTTCTGCGAGGAATCCGCCGGAGCTTTCAAATTGAGAATCTTGTGCCATTTTTTGAGGCAGGCCGCGGTCGCGAGAGAGAGTAGAAATGTGGTGAAACGGCGTGCTCATAGATGGGTCGGCGCTCTTTCACACGCGATGCGCCAAAGACAGCGAGGGGCAGGAGAAGAGAAATATTTCATGAGCGCTCGCTTGAGCAGAGCGACAATGACATTCTGCATCCACTCTCACAGGCAGCTGAGCTTGAGCTATGCTTTCGAGTTGTTTCACGCCGTCGTTGCTCTATTGACTTGGGCCGCCTTGCCAGCATCATGAACCAAATCCGCTGACTAACTTTGCTGATGGAGCTGCTGACGTCGGGACGAAGGCATGGTAGGGGGTAGCCGTATGTACAAGTGGCGGGACCCGTGCACTATGAAATTCCCCGCAATTCCCCCTGCATGTCTGTTAGTTCATTTGTCGCGGGCAGCCGCTCCCGAATTTTTTGGCCATCCGCGCCAAGTCGCATCGCCGACCAGCTTCACCTTTTCGTCAACCGCCATCCACGGACCCGACAGCGCAACGCCAGCCCGCCACAACCAGACCTCCCTCAGTATGCCTCCCAAGCGAATGTACGTTGACGGCCCCGGCTCGCGCCGCGCGCCCAAGGGCTTCTTCGGCTCGACCTACGAGACCCTGACCTCGGCCGAGAACGCTGCTGTTGTCCGGAGCATTGCTGTCTTTGGGGTGAGCGCATGACGCACTTGCTGTGAAATGTAAAAATGTGACCTGTGCTGATCGCTGCTCCAGGCTGCCGTCGCTTTTCTCTCTAGCTCTTGGGGCGAGCTGCTGCTGCCTCCGTACGTTCCCTCTACACGCGCGATACTAATGATCGATCGACGCTGACCTTTTGTGTACAACAGGCAGTAATTGACTCCTCAATCCATCCGTACGGGCAGTCCGCAGTCAAGGATGTTCTCGTACCCAAAAGTGTTGGCCTCGAGACCACGAGCCAACTCGAAATTATGTACTTTAGCCGGAACGAGTGTACGTTAGAATCGGATAAGGAACGGAAGCCTTCGCGAGGGGCAAAGACCACAACAGGCTGCAACGGGCGCAGGGTGGCAGGGCGCGTGGACGCCCGGGTTATCAATCAAAGTTCACAATAGACGAATCATACTCGCCGCTTTCGACTCAGCCGTCTTTTGTGTCAATGTCGAAGTAGTGAAGGTCGTTGAGGCTTCGGGTAGATCAAGGTGCCTGTTGGAAGCGTCGACTGAGCACAGATGGCCTGCTGAGGATAAGATACAGCCGGGCGACCCTTCTCTATCAAGCAGAACCGTTCTCGGAAGGCACATCCAACAAACTGATGGCATCATCTGCCTTTGCCAAGCAGCCCCAAGTTCTCCCGCCGACGCTCTCGCCCAGTGTCTCGGCGGTAGCCTTTCTGTAGAAGCAAACCAGCCAGTCGAGCCACATGCTTTTTCCTAGTTCTACCTACGCCGCAACATGTCTGCCCTACCCCAATTTTCCAGCGTGCCGAGAAGTTCGAGCCACAACCAGCCCAATGTCTCCTATCGCGCCTCTCGCTTTCATGTCAGTGGTGCTGCGACCAGAAGGACAGGATTGGCTCATTTGGTTTCCAAATTCGAGATTCCCCATGCTACATCGAGGGATGCCGACGACGTTACAGAATCCGAAGCGGTATTGTCACGCGGCCCCGGAAACACGATTGTGACGGGGCCTGGGGACAATGTGAAGCCAACGCTATCCATGTCGTCGTCGAAATCAACAACGTCCTTGGCTTCGGCAGCGAGAATTACAGGGAAAAACCAAAGCGATTGGCTACCAGAAAACATACCGTTTCCTCGTGTGTCAGACAAAGGGCTTTCCTCAAAGAATTCACGGCCTGGTTTGGACCGCCTTTCGATGGTGGCTGAGAGAAAGCGGTTCTTCGAGGAGGGTCCGTCAGACAATAATCTCAGTGCGTACCCTTTGGCGCTTTGTCCTACCACAACAGTTTTTATGAGTCCTGTCTTGTACTGATGCTTTCAACTCAGGGACATCCAAATTCGCTCTGGACGAACAGACCAGCAACACTAGCAACCCTAACTACGCGTCTGAACGACCTGTTTCACGGGTTAGTTCGCCGTCGTCGGTTCATAGACCGAATCATTACTCTTTTCAAAAGAGCCCGTCGAAAGCCCATATTCCGCACGGCTTCTCCCAATGGCTTCCCTTCAGCAGGACTTGCCCGTCACTCAGCGACAGGCGGTACGGAAAGTCGAGCAGTCGATTGCTTTCAGATACTTCAAGTGCGGCTACCAACGATGAAACCAGCCTTGATCGGACTGCAGAGTGCAAGTCTTGTCGATCAACCAGCTCCCGCGAGACGCGCGACAAGTCTTCCTGGCTGTCTTTGAGGGGGGACCAACCGACGCCGTTGCCGAAGACATCAATGCAGAGCCAAAAGAACGCGCCTATGCACAAAGCCGCGGCAAATCGCTTGGGGGAAGGCAATACGGCCAAATATTCGACCGCTTCCCTTCCAGACAGTGGTGATGCCATTGGGGTCCGTGAATGCAATTCGCAACTCTCAACGAAATCGGAAAGAACCACACCTCAATCACCCACCGTTGTGAGCCGTCACACAAGTATTGAGTCTCCTCCGTCGGGAATGTCGTCGCTTCTATCCGTCTTAAAGAAGCGAGGTGAGCCGGGGTCCGCAAATTTACAATTATTAGCAACAGAAGGCAAGCTTCACGGGTCAATTCTGCCGACGCTAGTCGCAGACCCTCTAAGCTCTAATAGGCTCTGCAAGACGCAGGCAAATTATCACGAGGAGCATCACAAAGGACAGACCAATGCTTCAGCTGCTTCTGCTCCCGGCAAGGCAGCGAAACTTCAAGACATGATTGGCATTTTCGAGTCCCTCAGCCAGAAATCAAGAGCAGAAGGGACGTCTTTCAGTGCTGACCTATCAAGCATCCGAAGGCATGACACAGCTGGAATTCAGAAGGAAGCACAGGCCCAACAAAGGGGCATCGACTTACGGTCAACCTTCAGGAAGTATTCGGGGACTTGGGGCAAGAATAGGCTCGCAAGAGCCATGAACAAACATTCGAGCTATTTCTATACAAGACTTGATACCGACAGCGTCACGAGCAACCTTTCATCGCCTCATTTGAGCGACGCTGAACAGCAAACGGCCAGTATACTGCACAAAGATGATGTACAGGCATCCTTGATCGATTTGGTGCCACCGGAGGCGATCCACAGCAACCCCGTGATACCTCACACCACGTCGTCACCGTCCAAGGCATCTTTGACCTGCCCTCGTGGTGCAAGCGTCCGTCAAAAGGAAAATATGCACATGTCACGGATCGAATAGAATAAGACTGCTGACAACGAAATACCGGAAGACATCCAAGATACCATGAATATTGAGCCGGGTAACGCCAAAGAGTCTGATGATTCGAGCTCGGATCACGAAACGCACAAACAGCGTCGCAGCCGTCGTGTCTCGGGCATGCGGTGGGTTTCTCGGAGCAGCAGCGTACTGGTCGCGCGGGTGCAGTGCGTGCTGGAGCAACCGCAGCCGGTCAAAGCTCAACAGCTGATAAGTCTGTACAGGGACAAAGTAATGGGGCGAAAGGGTAGCGGCGCGCTCAAGTAGTGTTTACGCGAGACGGTTGTGCGTCACCTGGGCATGATTTGATCCTTACGAGCAAGGTATTGCTAGAGGCGTTGTGGATAATGATACAGATGGCCACGTTGCATTTCAATTATTTAGATCGCGGAGTTGTTAGGGGGCGGTGTTCAATACAAAGCACAATGCCCATGTACAGTTATCAAGAATTCATGAGAGAAAAGTCAAGTTGCAATGCGAATCTTTTATGCATTTGATATTGACGCCGTGAAATGCGCAGTCAGCCTGAGTCTGAAGAGCTGGTTCATCCAGCGTTGTGCAAGACGACGAGAAATCCTAATTACCATCACAACTAATTTGATAAAGGGCCCATTGCCTGATAGCGTATGAGTACCCTCTCCCTTCCTTTTCGATTTTGCAAATGCCGCAGTGTCGTGCAGGTTTGGCTTGCTCGTAGATGGCCGCGAGCGAGCACACTAGAAGTACCCCTAGACCTTCTCGTCGTGCTGGTCCCGAGTTGCGGCCAGCGCACTCGTAGAGTCGATGTGTCGCAACTCAAGGTCAAAATGGTCCCCGGCGGGGGCAAAGGTGCCCTTGTGGCCGCGCTCGCCCCTGGACATGACGGAACCTCGGCGTGTGCCGGGGCTGGAGCCGCAGCTGGTGGTCATGCTGGGAAGCTTGTAGGCTTGCAGGCCACTGGAGGTGGTGTTGATGACGCGAGCAGCGGAGGAGCCGGAACCGGAGTTGGGGTAGTAGGAGACATTTCGAGTATTGCTGGCGGAGACGTTGCGCAGGGAGATTTGCTGAGCGGCCATGGTTCCGAGAGGTAGGATGAGAGCGACGGAGGTGAGGGTGAGGGAGCCAGCTTCAAAGTTTTGGAAGGAGGCCCATTCGAGGCCTGCGAATATGACTGGAAATGATAGTCAGTTGCTGTTGACTCGAATAACACAGATGAATTCGGATGAGGGTACGTACCAGGCACAATCATGAGGATGCCGTTGGTCATGACAAGTAGTTCCATTGACGTCAGCGTCTTTGCTGAGGGTAGAACACCGCGGTTGCGGACGAGGTGCGTGACGAGCTTCAAGTTGAAGAGGGCGCAGAACCAAAAGATGGATATGGCGTTGGTGATGACGGCTGCGTGGACGACCCACATGTTGCTCATGGCCGGCGTGAGGGCCAGCACGGCCTCGTTCTGGAAGACGGTGTAGGCGAGGCGGAAGCCGATGGTCAGCAGCGTGACGAGGAGCGACGCCAACGCCAGGCCGTACTTTGCGGGCTCAGGCCACAGCGTAACCATGGTCCATGCCTGGTTCATGAGCGCGGCTTCGACCACGATGACGAGCACGATGGACATGGTGTTGCCGGCGACGCTCGAGACGAGGTAGCTCTGCGGCACGGAAGAGAAGTCGCGCGAGTACAGCTGGTAGAAGTGGACGACGGGGGAAAGGAAGTAGGCGACGAGTATGCTGTTGCGGATCATGGCGACAACGAGAGCGAGCATGTGCAGCAGGGCGGACGGCCGGCGCAGCTTCGACGACGGGGTGGTGACGGCAAGGATAACGAGCAGCATGATGAGGCAGGCGCCGATCTGGATGCTGTAGTTGATGGTGGTGCTGACGACCATGTCGTTGTAAGCGTTGATGGCTGGGATGGGCACGGCGATGGGCGTCTTGCCATCGGGGCCGAGGAAGCTGACGGTCTGCATGAGGGGGTCGAAGTGAGTCGGATAAGATGACGGGTCCATCTTGGGCAGCATGCTCCTCGGTCGAAGCTGTTGCCGATGTATGGAGCTGCTATGTTGGGTGATGTGTGACTACGGGTTGATGGCTTAGACAGGCGTTGAGGAAAAGGAGTATCACGGTCGCAGCGTGTAACACGGCGAGACGAGTGCAACGTGAGAGTTGAAGACGAAGGCAAACCCAACGATGAAGATGAAGAAACGAAGATGAATCCAACGATATAAAGCTCCAGCGACGGAAGAGCTTCGAGCTGCCGAAGCCATCGGAACCACAAGGCTCTTCACGACCCTTCAGCCCACGCGATTGTCCTGGCATCGCCCGGCCTCGCCCGCGCACAAGAATGGGCCGGGGGTCATTGTCGCCAACACGCAGCGAATGCTCCCACGCCACCCGCGCAGGCAGCGATATACGCTCGCTGTCGCGATGGGGGTGCACGGGCAACAATGGCCAGGCGAGCGGGAGTGGCGCCGCGCCGCCGGCCGGGCCTTGGTATTGTCCTGCGGGCCCCGCCCGGCCGCCTTAGCATTGTACTTGAGACACGGCGCCGGGGGGCCCCGCAGCGCGGCGTCGTCCACCACCACCAAGCCCGTCACCTCCACGGCACGCTGACGACTTACATGTGGTCGCTGTAAGCGCAGGGCCCTTCTCAGCCTTGTGGAATGCGCCTGTGCTGCGCTGTAGAATAATGGCTGCTGGGGATGGCGTTGACGGGCAGCAGCCCTGCGTATGCCTGCATGCACCCCGGTCAAGGTAAATTGTCGGGCAGGATAGCTGCCGCGGAGGGACAACAAGAGAGAGCATGTCGACTCTGGCTCTACATGCCGTTTCCGGGTCGTCGCCTCTTCCCATGTCCTTGACAATGCGTACGCCGCGTTCCAGCTGAAGCTCCAACGCGCTTCAACAATGCACAAATCTCGAGAGATGGGGCCGCACAGCAAACAATGTCATGAGGGCCGGGATCTCGTCTTTCATCATTCTAAGCGGAAAGCGGCCGACTGCAGACGAACCGCGGACAATATCAACGTTTGCTTCTCGTGGCTCGCCCACAATCTCCGGCCCTAGACCTCTTGCTGCCAGAGGCTTTCTCCCTCCATCACGTCTCTTTAACCGGAATCATGACGCCATGCCCATGCCCTGCCCAATCTTTCTCACGAGCGCCTTCTTCAAGTACCACTCCCGCGCGAGCGATCGTGTCATCTTGGCAAACACTGCGGGTGAGATACGGCCTCGCTCGACCGCCCGCCCCAGCATGAATATTGCGTCACCCAATGCCCGCTCCTCCGCCACCAGCGTGTACAACTGGTTCGACACCACCGTCGGCGCCACCAGCAGCTCATCGATGTCCGTGGGAGGGTGGTTTTTGGAGCCTTCGATGACGCCGTCGGCCTTGCGAAGGGCTTCGTGGAGGATGTTTGCGTTGGACGAGAGCACATTAGACAGCTGCGTGAGTTGGCTCTTTTCAGATTGCAGAACCGACACTGCCGATTGCATGGCCGTGCGCTGTGCCCGGAGACCGGCCATGCTGGACTCGTTCTGCTGCCGGCTACGCTGCCGAACCACCGCCAGCGTCTGGGCCAGCTGGCGTAGCAATGCGTCCTTTTCAGGGTTTGGAGGGATAGGAGGTGCAGCCACGACTGACTGCGCGGGCACCTCTAAAGTCAGGGGCTCGTCCAGGATATTCGGGGGTGGGGGCGCGGGCTGGGCTTGTGGCATTCCTGTTGCAGTTCCGTTCCATGCTGGAGGCGGCCCCTGAGGCCGCCATTGTCCCTGAGGAGGATATGCCGGCAGCTGTTGTGACCCGTAAGATTGGGTTTGTGCTTGAGGCATAGGGGGCTGAGGAGGCGATGGTACATTGCCCATCTGCTGCTGAGGGGGCTGATGTGGGTGTTGCTGCGCCAGGGGCGGGGGTTGTGGTCGTGGCACATGCTGGCTCGGCTGATGAGAGAGTGGCAGAGGAGGTGCTGATTCATAACGTGACTGTATTGATGATTGCGAAGGGCCAGCTCCAGAGGGAGCGCGAGAGGGCGGAGAAATGGACGCCGGCGAGCGAGGATCGTGATATGGCTTGGGCGGCGGTGGCGGCGGGCGGGATTCAGTCGAGCCATGTGGAGGCTGGCTCGCCGGGCTCGGGCTCGCGGCCATCTCCGGGGGGAGCGGCGGCAATGGAGGCGGCGTCTGGGTCGGTAGAGATCTTTGAGGGGGTCTTTGAGCCTGCCGTGAGATAACTGGGGGTTCCTTGGCGAAGACGTCGGAGAGGACGGTGAGGAAGTCTTCCAGCGTCGATTTCTAGATGCCCAAGAGATTCAGCAAACATTGAGGGCGCATAGAGCCTAGGGAAACTGACATCCCAAAACTCTGACCACCTCACGAGGTAAGGATGGTAAACTTGGCCCTGGGGGTCGACATGCTGCCCCGGGCGCACCATCATGGTCTCGGTCGGCGTCACATAGACAAGCGGGGGCTCGCGCGGGTACGCGTGCGGCACCCATATTGACAGCGGGAACCTGTAGGTGCTGCCGCGGAAGACGACGGGCAGCGTGCCCGATATATGCAGCAGCAGCGCGCTGGTGCCGTTGGGGAAGGCTGCGGATGGACGGCGTCAGCGGTCGCGAGCTTGAGCCCAGGGGCCAAAACAGGGCACGTACTGTGGACGTCGGTCCGGGGCGCGAGCGTCGAGAAGCGACCCAGCGCGCGAGCGACGTCGCTGTACGTGCGGTTGACGTCGTGGTATTCCTGCGGAGGAGAGCGCACAATGTTAGCCGGCGGGTGCGCATGGAGCTGACGACAGCTGCAGGCGGGGAGGAGCAGCGAGCTCAGGCACGTACGCTCGTCAGGACGCTGTACAGCCAGTTCAGGACGTGCTGCGGGACGGGCATCGTCGCGGAGGGACCACGGCGGCGAGCCGATGGCGTTTGGGCGCGCGCGAGGAGCGTGCTGGAGGCGGGTGCACGAGCGCAGGTGTCAGGAAGCTTGGTGGTGTTCAGCTGCTTGGTGACGATGGTTGAGGTGGGGTCTAGTGATGCGACACTGCGAACACGCCCCGTACCACGACCACCCTGCGAATGCGACGCCAACTATGGATAACATACATCTTCTAACATCCTTGAACATCTCATTGAGATTTGCGGCCAATATCTTAAATATTTACGCATATTCCAATCTCTTGGGGCAGTTGTCAGCATCTTAGGCCTGCTTTCGGTATGCCACAGGCACATCAACACACTGTAAGTCATTTCGGTGCTAGCGTATGCCTAAGGAGCTCGCCTTAATTGCTGTTGTAACGTGGTAAAACTCAATGACGCATACATATAAGTCTATTCCCTTTTCCACTTGCTTCCACTCCCTGAATTGCCTCTGTTCCTACTCTTCCCTGCATTAATGTAGTTCGTTACATTGTTCTGAGTTTCTTTTGACAGATGTCGTACATTCTCGCATCCGTATTTCTCACCAAGCCAGTGGAACCTCGACCGATCATCACCTGCATGAGTGAACTGTAAGAAACGGACAAATTCACATGCCATACTTTGGCCATTGCTCTTTCCTTCTTTTTGCGGAGTTGCTCAGAAACACGGAATAAGGGAGAAGACGAGTTATTGTGTCCGGCTCGACAGCTCTCACATGCCGGCATTTTCCCTTCCGTAGTCAATTTGAGCTACCCTATATCACCAGAAGACAGTGTTTCGCGATGCGACGCTCGAGCCTCTAATCCATGGAACAATCACATCTGACTAAAGTTATGCCTCTTTGTGCTCGAAAGTGAGTGAGACCAACAATATACAATAAAGAGCTTGCTCGTTCCCCGCCCATCAGCCCCGCTTGACACATTGCCTACACATCATCTTCAAAGCGGATAGGGTTGGGCTGTTGCGGAGACTTGAGGCCGTGTACGCCACATCAGGTGCAATTAATTCAAGGATCGTGCTGTCAAAGAATCGACGTAGTAAAGGGTCTATATTGACAACGCGGCTACGCACGGGCCAGCCAAGTTTCTACGACAACTTCAAAGCCTTCCGCAAGCAGCGTTGTCCCAGCTGCAGCTGTCTTGGAAACTCTGTGGCATTGCCACTGTCCCGACCGTTCCCTAGTTGCTCCGTTCCAGCGTCTAGTCGAGGTCATCACCCATCGCCTTCGATGGGCTGATGAAGAGGAGGCGGCTCCGTGTTTCCCGACCCGAAACGTCCGAGTTCGGCCGGCTAGTTCTCGCAGATTTCAAAGCCGCCCGAGACTATAAATTTATAATAGCGCAGGACTCCCGCACTACCGGGTCCGCTCCACCCGCTCACGCCACCACTCAAGAGACTCTTCGCACCAGCAAGAAACCTCGACTTTATTCCAACTTTGGTTTTGAGTCCCCAAACTCTGTCGTCGTCGCATCAGCAGGGCTGCTGCTCCCGCCCATCATGCTGTCCCCAATTCCCGTCCTCGAGGACTACGGGCTCTCGGCGACGAATGGCTTCCTGCCCGAGACGCTGCCTTTGACCCGGCTGCCGGACCCGTACTACAACAAATGGGAGGCCGTTGCCGCAAACCTCCAGGCCCAGATCCTCAGCCGGCGCCTGCGCGGCGTCGTCGACCGCATGCCGGTGCTGTCCACCGTCGGCCTGGAGCACGACGCCGAGTGGCGCCGCGCGTACTCGCTACTATGCTTCATCGCTCACGCCTACATCTGGGGCGGCGACTCGCCGGCGGACCGCCTACCGCCGCCCATCTCCGTACCGCTGCTCGAGATTTCCACGCACCTCGAGCTGCCTCCCGTGGCCACCTACGCCGCCGTTTGCCTGTGGAACTACAAGCCGCTATTTTTCGATGAGGAAATCGACAATCTCGAGAACCTCGCCACTCTCAACACCTTCACCGGCTCTATCGATGAGTCGTGGTTCTACCTGGTCTCAGTAGCCATCGAGGCCCGCGGCGCACCCATCCTCCCGCTCATGCTTACGGCCATGGGCGCCGCGCGTCAGGACGACGCCGCCACTGTCACACGTTGCCTTCGCGCCTTCGCGGAGCTCTTGACAGACCTGACGCTCATCCTGCAGCGCATGCACGAGAGCTGTGATCCCACCATTTTCTACCATCGCATCCGTCCGTTCCTGGCCGGCAGCAAGAACATGGCGGAGGCCGGCCTGCCCAACGGCGTCATCTACGAGGACGGTTCCGGCAAGGAGACGTACCGCCAGTACAGCGGCGGCAGCAACGCCCAGAGCAGTCTGATCCAATTCTTCGACATCGCGCTCGGCATCCACCACCGGCCTACGGGCGAGGTGCGCGACGACGCTGCTGCAGCTTCTGACGCGAAAAGGAAGCACAACTTCATCCAGGACATGCGCCAATACATGCCCGGCCCGCACGCCCGCTTCCTCGAAGACGTTACACGCGTGGCCAACATCCGAGAGTACGTTGAGGCGCACCAGGCAGACCGTGACCTGTGCCTGGCGTACGATGCGTGCCTGGCCATGCTGAGCGCTTTCCGCGACAAGCACATTGCCATCGTCACGCGGTACATCATCAATCCGTCGCGCGAGGCGCGTGCTCGCAGCCGGGAGCGGAGCCGGGAGCCTGCGGTGAAGAAGCTCGTCAACCTCGCGACGGCGTCCAAGCAGGCCAACGACCGTGTGCATCGGGGCACCGGCGGTACGGCCCTGATTCCGTTCCTCAAGCAGGCGCGGGACGAGACCGGCGAATCGGCCATCGAGGAATGGACCAGGCGGTTCATGAAGCGCAAAATGGGCGGCGATCACCGCGCGGACCTGCTTTTCGGGAAGCCCGAGCAGGTTGTCGTGGAAAAAGAGAATGTCGCTATCAAGGGCCTGGCTGGGTCATGGACCATGGACGATGATGTTGGCGGAATCTGCCAGTTTTAACGGGCAACTATTGAACTAGACGACTAATCTTATGATGAACGAGCGACGACCAAACAAACACGAAAACAGAGCAACAGCTTCAACGAAAAGCGCCACGAATCCTTCAACAACGCAGGGCGCGGTCAACACTTCACCACTCTGGCGCCGCCGGGAAATCCGCATCATCCCCTCTCACGCAACCAGTAATGGCGGTAAGCTGTGCCGGGCAACGGACCTGCCAAAAATCAAAGTTAGGATTGTTCGCGTTCTGGAACCAATCGAACCGCCAGAAGCACCCGGCCTGGAGCCTCTGTGGCATCTGCCAGCATTGGTCCCGCGACGACACGCCGCCCCAGCGGTCGCCCGGAATGCTGCCGAACTCTGGGCTGCAGCCGTCGTTGATACCGACGCCGCCGCCGGGCATCATCAGGTCGAAGTGGTTGTTGGCGAGGTCGCCTCCAGTGTTGGTGGACTGAACGACCAATGTCTTGCCTGCGACGCTGCCAGACGTGAACTTGAGGCTGGACGGAGAGGTTAGCAGACACTATGGCAAGACAGATGCAGAGCCGGAGACGGACGCATAACAGGCGCAGCACCAGCTCCACTCGGAGCCACCGTTGATTGCTGTCGCGGCGAATCCATATGCGAGGTTGTCATTGACGGCCCATGGGGAGTTGTTGCTGCATGCAAAGGCCGAGCCGCCGCCGCACCCGCTCTGCGTGTTGGGGTCGCCAAGCGGGTTGTCGTTCCTGTCGCACGTACGGACTGGCGCGCTGACGCTGGCCTTGCCGTTCCAGGCGCAGGAGGGCTTGCAGCAGTCCCAGTAGCGGGTGGAGTGGCCTGAGCCAGACGCGGCGAGAGCCATGCCGGAAAGGCCGGTGACGAGAAAAGCGTTGATAGCGACGCGCATGGCGAAGAGATGGGAATTTGATGATAATTTCGAGAGAGACGTCTTGCGAGGACTCTGAGATTCCCGAGAACTGTCACAATAGATAGACTCAGCCAAGACTTTACTCTGCTTTTATAGACGCATTTCTACCCTGACCACCCCATTTTGAGCCGAGCAACACGGGCATTCGCCGAGATCATCCGTGGCACCCAGCCTCCTAAGTCCGCAGCTAGATCGCATGTAGAAGTTGTGACCGCTCTCATTATCACAGACTGTAGTTGTCGTCGCAAAGGGGGTTACAACCGGAGTGTCGCGCCGCGTAGCCGCAAACTCTTTAACCCAAAGGGCAAACAGAGTCACGAGACCTGCCGAGCGACACACCCCTTCTGTATCACTTGGAGCGGGTATTCGCTGTCTGAGGTAGGATTTGGCCGACTAATATAGGGCAGGGAGGGATCGGCTTTGCGTTGAGGTAAACGCGGGGAACGAGTGCTGGGATGGGAATGGCCTGGCTTGCAACTGAAAGTACCTAGAGTCGGTCCGATGTTGCCAGGCGGAAAGACGGGCCGCGACAGCCAACATGTGTTACACTTGGGTGACGAACTTGTTAGTATTGGATGCAAAGAGTTGGTAGGGTTGCCAAAGTTGAAACGCTGGAGCTGGGGTGTGGCACGCGACAGAAGCTGCCCTTGAAGCACTGGTGCAGACGTAAAGAAAACGTTAAAGGGGAATCAACTACGTAGAAAAAATGAAGCAACTACATGAGATCGTAAGTAATTTTTACTGAAAGCACCTGAGCTGCTCAATCAGGTATTGGCGAGGCGGCGGTGGAGGATCTCGCGGTTTATGAAGCGCCGCGGACACCGCGCAAGCGTCCACCAGAGTAGAGCACACCGTGCATCCGCTACTGTAGTGGAGAATCAAAGCCGAAACAAAACATAAAACGCATTATCTTGGGTTGATTGCCAGCAGAGGACGCTTCAGAATTTATCCATGCTTGAAGTTGAAATGCTCAATTTTCTGAAGCTGGACGAAAGGCTTCGCGGGAATCAATACGAGTACCAAGTGTATGGCTCACGCACCTAAGTTACAGGCTCCACTCCTAGGCTTCTCAGGAGGCTTTGGTAATCAGCCGCCGCAGAATGACCGCCATGCCTGATACGGTTTAGCGGCTTTACCTCATTCTAGGCGCGTGAAGGCAGAGCACTTCTTGCGCTTCTGTGGCGCTCCGTCTTTGCGGTGAACTCTGCATCACCAACAAACTCACCACCCTCGAGCCTCGACGCTCCATCGCCAGCCCGCCAGACGTCCGCGTACCCGTCGTCGCTCATCTGCTGGGCTGCGCTCGCTGATGCCAACGCGGTGCCACAGGCGCCAGGTCCAGCACTGACCCGCCCTGATTTCTCAGCGAGAGCCATCGCGACCATCGTTCGCCGACCAGCGGCCGTCCTTGCGAACCGGCAGCAGAGACTGCTCCCGGAGGTTCAGGATCGACGAACTGCTACGATACACCTTGCGTGCTGCCCAATAGTCGACAGACGCTTGGCCGCGAGTCCCCGCCGTTCACCATGGCCGACTACGAAGACGAGTACGACTATGAGAACTATGGAGAGGAGGAGGAGGGCATCACGCCCGAGGACTGCTGGACTGTCATCTCGTCGTTCTTCGAGACCAAGGGCCTTGTTTCGCAACAGACCGACTCCTTCGACGAGTTTACCCAGACCACTATCCAGGACTTGGTGAACGAGTACTCGACCATTACTCTCGACCAGCCTAACCCGCCCTCGCCACCGGGCATGAAGATTGCTCTGAGACGATATGAGATCAAGTTTGGCACGGTCATGGTGTCGCGTCCAACGATATCGGAGACGGATGGTACCGTCACGTCGCTGCTGCCGTACGAGTGCCGAGATCGCAACTTGACCTACGCCAGTCCTCTGTACATCAACATCACGAAAAAGGTGTCGGCCGCTGTCGAGAAAGAGGTCCCGCTGCACGAGATGGACGAGGCCCAGCATGAAGAGTATGCCAAGACCGGCGAGGCTCCTACGAAGTTGGTTTGGGAGCAGGAGGAGAGTGGCGAGGATGACGACCCCAACAAGTCCGCAGACTGGAAGAACATGGTGTTTGTCGGAAAGCTGCCTATCATGGTCAAGTCCAAGATTTGCCATCTCAGCCGCGAGACGGACGAGAATCTCTTCCTTGTCAACGAGTGCCCCTACGACCAGGGTGGCTACTTCGTCATCAATGGTAGCGAAAAGGTCTTGATCGCCCAGGAACGCTCCGCTGCCAACATCGTCCAGGTCTTCAAGAAGGCTCAGCCGAGCCCATACACCTATACCGCTGAGATCAGGAGTGCTCTCGAGAAGGGATCGCGACTCATTTCCAGTCTCATGTTGAAGCTGTATGGCAAGGGCGACTCTGCTCGCGGCGGCTTCGGCCAGACCATTCACACCACCCTTCCTTTCGTCAAGTCTGACCTGCCTGTGGCTATCGTTTTCCGAGCTTTGGGTGTCGTTTCCGACGAAGACATTCTGAACCACATTTGCTATGACCGCAAGGACAGCCAGATGCTGGAGATGCTCCGCCCCTGCATTGAGGAGGCATTCTGCGTCCAGGATCGCGAGGTGGCGCTCGATTTCATTGGCAAGCGAGGAAATCGGGACCAGGCTGGATTGGGGCGTGAGAAGCGAGTCCGCGTGGCCAAGGACATCCTGCAAAAGGAGACGCTGCCTCACATTTCGCAGTCAGAGGGCAGTGAGACCAGAAAAGCCTTCTTCCTTGGCTACATGGTCCACAAGCTTCTGCAATGTGCCCTTGGGCGACGGGAGCCCGACGACCGTGATCACTTCGGCAAGAAGCGACTCGATCTTGCAGGTCCACTGTTGGCGAAGCTCTTCCGCGGAATTATTCGCCGGATGAACACTGAGCTCTCCAACTACCTGAGGCGATGCGTGGAGGGTAACCGACACTTCAATCTGGCAGTGGGCATCAAGCCTGGAACTCTGTCCAACGGTTTGAAGTACTCACTTGCCACAGGCAACTGGGGTGATCAGAAGAAGGCAATGAGCTCAACTGCTGGTGTCTCCCAGGTGCTTAACCGATACACCTTTGCGTCCACCTTGTCGCATTTGCGACGTACCAACACTCCGATTGGCCGAGACGGAAAGCTCGCCAAGCCCCGACAGCTGCACAACACGCATTGGGGTCTTGTCTGCCCGGCTGAAACCCCCGAAGGACAAGCTTGTGGTCTGGTCAAGAACTTGTCTTTGATGTGCTACGTTAGTGTTGGCTCTCCATCTGAGCCTCTGATTGAGTTCATGATCAATCGAGGTATGGAGGTGGTGGAGGAGTATGAACCCTTGAGATACCCGCATGCTACAAAGATCTTCGTCAACGGAGTCTGGGTCGGCGTGCACCAGGACCCCAAGCACCTGGTCAACCAGGTGTTGGACACTCGGCGAAAGTCGTACCTGCAGTTTGAGGTGTCCCTCATTAGAGAGATCAGGGATCAAGAGTTCAAGATCTTCTCTGATGCCGGACGAGTCATGCGGCCATGCTTCACCGTGCAGCAAGAAGATGACCCGGATGCAGGATTGTACAAGGGCCACCTGGTGCTGACCAAGGAACTTGTCAACAAGCTTGCCAAGGAGCAGGCTGAGCCTCCAGAGGATCCCTCCATGAAGATTGGCTGGGACGGTCTCATCCGCGCCGGAGCTGTCGAGTATCTGGATGCCGAGGAGGAGGAAACATCCATGATTTGCATGACTCCTGAGGACCTGGAGCTTTACCGTCTTCAGAAGGCAGGCATCGCGTTGGATGAAGACCCCGGTGACGACCTGAACAAGCGACTGAAGACGAAGACAAACCCCACGACGCACATGTACACACACTGCGAGATCCATCCCAGCATGATCCTGGGCATCTGCGCCAGCATCATTCCATTCCCTGATCACAACCAGGTAAGCTTTGTTGTCGTCTCTCTGATATCAAGTGCGCAAGCTAAACATCCCTTTCAGTCCCCTCGTAACACCTATCAGTCTGCCATGGGTAAGCAGGCCATGGGTTTCTTCCTCACCAACTATGCTCGACGCATGGACACCATGTCCAACATTCTGTACTACCCGCAGAAGCCGCTTGCGACGACGCGATCCATGGAGTTCCTCAAGTTCCGAGAATTGCCCGCTGGCCAGAACGCGATAGTGGCGATTTCTTGCTATTCGGGTTACAACCAGGAAGATTCCGTCATCATGAATCAAAGCAGCATCGACAGAGGCCTCTTCCGAAGCCTGTTCTTCCGATCCTACTCGGATCAAGAGAAAAAGGTTGGCCTCAACTACACCGAGGTGTTTGAGAAGCCGTTCCACCAGAGCACGCTTCGCCTGAAGCACGGCACGTATGACAAGCTCGACGAGGACGGCATCGTCGCACCCGGCGTCCGCGTGTCCGGAGAAGACATCATCATTGGCAAGACGGCGCCGATTGACCAGGAGAGCCAGGATCTGGGAACGAGAACGAGCGTGCACCAGCGGCGCGACATCTCCACCCCGCTGCGAAGTACCGAAAACGGCATTATCGACTCGGTCGTGGTCACCGTCAACGCGGACAATGTCAAGTACGTCAAGGTGCGAGTGCGAACTACCAAGGTCCCTCAGATCGGAGACAAATTTGCGTCTCGTCACGGTCAGAAGGGTACCATTGGTGTGACGTACCGACAAGAGGACATGCCCTTTACACGAGAGGGCGTGACGCCCGACATCATCATCAACCCTCACGCTATTCCTTCCCGAATGACTATTGCTCATTTGATCGAATGTCTCCTTAGTAAAGTTTCCACGCTCGAGGGCATGGAGGGTGATGCTACGCCGTTTACGGATGTTACGGTGGACTCGGTGTCGGAGCTGCTGCGGAAGCACGGATATCAGTCGCGTGGTTTCGAGATCATGTACAACGGACACACGGGCCGCAAGCTGAGAGCGCAGGTCTTCTTTGGCCCGACATACTATCAGCGACTGCGTCACATGGTGGACGACAAGATCCACGCAAGAGCCCGCGGCCCCGTGCAGATCATGACAAGACAGCCCGTCGAGGGTCGTGCGAGAGATGGTGGTCTCCGTTTCGGAGAAATGGAGCGTGATTGCATGATTGCCCACGGTGCGGCGGCTTTCCTGAAGGAGCGTCTGTTCGAGGTTTCAGACCCTTTCCGAGTCCACATTTGCGAAATCTGCGGACTCATGACGCCGATCGCGTAAGTTTTCTCATCTTGAACCTGGGTACATGAGTGCTAATATGACACGCAGAAACCTCTCGAAGCAGTCGTTCGAGTGCCGACCGTGCAAGAACAAGACCAAGATTGCTCAAATCCACATCCCCTACGCCGCCAAGTTGCTGTTCCAGGAGCTGCAGTCTATGAACATTGCAGCAAGAATGTTTACGGATCGATCCGGCGCATCTGTCCGATAAGCTCAGAACGGAGGACATGCGAGTGGCCAAGACAGGTAAAGAAAATGAATTGGTATTTTAAAGATTGGTGAGGAGATTGGGGGTTTTGGGGAGACGGCGTCTGTATGTATGTATGAGGGAAGGCTGCATTGCTCTTGCTAGCTTTTCCGTTGTCACGGCTATATCGCCTGCTCCGGCGGCGAATTGTACCAACATTAGGTTAATATACAGGTGCAAGGCAACTTGGTGTGCCGTGAAGGTGTGTTGTACAGGATATGATACAGATGGTACAGGTGAAGATTTCCAAGGCAGTGCTATCTCGGCGCAGGGGCTTTGGCGTCGGCTTCTGACGTGGAGTCGTGGACCGTCTGGTGTCGCTTGTACTCGGCCTCGAGCTCGCGTTGCATGTCGAAGTCGAGCTGACGCTCGCGCTTGACGCGCTGTTGCTCCATGTCACGGACGACGCCCTCGTGCATGGCCTGCTTAATAGTTAGCCTAATGTGGTTCCCCCACTCGCGGAGGGCGTTGTGCTTGCAGAGGGACGTACAGCCTGCTCAAGTTTTTGCTGGAAGTGGACAATAGCGATCGTCGCGCCGGCGAAGAGTGACGTCCCCAAAAGGGTGAGCTTGGAAGCGCGCGACATGGCGGCGGTGGTGGTGACCTCTTTTCCGAGTCGAATGCCTCGGTCGATTTATCGAGGTGGGGTGGCTGGAACGAGGGCGGACTCCCAATTGAATGATAGACTAGACGCTGGCCAGCTGAGACAGTGCGTGATTCGTGTGCTGTGCCGTCTGCGTCGTGGAAGGGCTGCGGCGCTTTACGGTCGAGAATTGGGAAAACGTCGACGCATCTCCAGTTTGCGATGGACTGACAGCTCCCCTGCCGTGGTGGGGTCGGATGCTGATGCGCCGGAACATAGCGAGGTACACGTCGTTTGGTTGCGCTCCCTGCCACCCTGGAGGTACCGCCAGCTAGCACCCGCTCTGCAGCATTACCTCACCAACGAGCCGCTGTCGTCGGTCGTCAACGCTGCACCTCACCACCGCTCGCCCATCCATCCACCGACCTTCCATTCCCAACCCGACCCTTGCGCACGAAGTCATCGAAACCACCCTCGCCTCCGCCCAGCATGGTCCGTCAAAATCGCGTCTGCTCCAGGTGGTAGAGATCGCTAACAGGGACGCAGTCGGCCCAGAACTCGGCGGGCATCCAGACGCTCCTCGACGTGCGTCCGCACCCCAGCTCCAGCTACCCATGGTCGGCCGCTGCAGTCAGAGAGCTAACCATCCTACGCGCAGGCCGAGCGAGAAGCTTCCAAGATTGTGCAGAAAGGTAACGTGGAATGCTCTCCTGTCCTGTTATGTCGGGACGGTGGTCAGCTAACCTCGTGCAGCCCGCGAGTGTGAGTATCCCCTCCCCTCGACGACGAAGGTCTAAGTTGGTCCCCGAACACCGATATTAAACGGCCGGCATAGTCCGCACGAAACGCGTCAAGGAGGCCCGCGATGAGGCCAAGAAGGAGATAGCCGAGTACAAGACCAAGAAGGACGACGAGTTCAAGAAGTTCGAGTCCGAGGTACGACTGCCCTTGCCCATTTCGAGGGACACCTTCGCCTCCGAGCCTGTCTACCAGTCGAGAACCGAGGTGACGGGATAGAGAGAGCGCTTGGCTAACCTCACGCAGCACAGCAAAGGCAACAAGGAGGCCGAGGATGAAGCCTCCAAGGGAGCCGACTCGCAGATCAAGAGCATCCGAGACGCCGGCCAAAAGGGCCAGGCGACTGTCGTCAAGAACCTGCTCAGCGCCGTCTTCGAGGTCAAGCCGGTGCCGCCGTCCAAGGCTTGAGCGGTTGGCATTTGGATTATGCATAGCCGTGCGAATACCGGCCGGGGTGTCGCGAAGGTGCCATTTTGGCAAGTCACCATATCTGAGCGGACTCGCGAGAGTGGGCAGCGGGCAGTAGATTGGACCTTTGTTTTATAACTACAGACTGGTGTACATGACTGGCTGTGCGGGGACCTACCGCAGGAAGTCTAATAGTGTACCTAACATATCACTCATATCCCGACTGTCCTCCTCGGCGGTATCCAACCCTTCGCGTTGCTCTCTGATTGTTGCAGCAATGGCGGTGAGGTCCTCGTCGCGCTCGGCCAGGAGCTGCTTGATCTTCTTGCCCGCGCCGCCATCCTCGGCTACCAGCCACGCCAGCGACACGTCTATCTGCTGCAGGGTGAAGAGCCCGGCATCTAGCCGCCGCGAGAGCAGCTCCACGGCAGCCTCGTCGGCATCCTCTGCGGGCGCGGCTCGAGCGTCCTCTTCGGCCCGCGTCACACGCGCGCTGTACTCTTGGTGCAGCTTGGCCAGCTTTGTGACCTTGCCGTAGTCTTTCTCGACAAATTTGGCCAGCGTGCGTATCCGCTCAGCCGAGTTGGCAGGCAGCAGCCGCAGCATAGAAGCAAAGATGCCGAGAATGTGGACTAGGAGGCGATGATCCTGAGTCTTTCCAAATAGGGTGAAGATGCCCTTGAGGCCGCCCGCCTCTACGAGCTTGACGCAAACGTCGGCACCGGCGCTGCCCCCGGCGGCGTGATCCACGAGACGCAGAGCGGGCGCCTTGCTCTTCTTGCCCTCCTTGAGCATGATGAGACACAACTCCACGCCCTCGGCCTCGATGAATTTGCCCTTGCCGGACGGCTCGTCGACCAAGCACGTCAAGGCCTCGAATAGGTTTTCCATATACTCTTCCTCCTCGCCGCTGCTGTCCGGATCGCGCCTTCGGTAGGGGGCAACAAGCTGCAACATGACGTCGACAGCGTCCTGGGACGCAATCTGGTTGCGCGTTTCGGCTGAGGATTGTGCTAGGACGGCAAGCATCTCTGCGGCGTATTGCTTGTTTTGGGAAACGGTAGATTCTTTGCGCTGGATGCGCTGCAGTAGCCACTTAAGCAAGCTGTCTTCTTGACCGATGCGTGTGGCCATCGGGGCTCGCGAGCAGAGATTCTCCAGTATCCCCAGCGCATAGTATACGCCGTTCCGATCGGCCTCGTCGTCCTCGTTGAGGCGGGAAAAGTTGGAGACGAGCAGGCCGACGAGGTCAGAATCGATGAGGGCATCAGACAACGTGTTCCAGTCTTCCTCATCCGCATCCACATCCTCATCCGTGAGCTCCCCAATTATCTCCATGGCGTCTATGGCGATGTCCGTGTTCTCGTGGGCGAGCAGGCCGACCAAATTGGTGGCGCATCCCAGCTTGACAAACTCCTGATACAGCTCGGGGTGCTCAGAGAGAATAGACAATCCCTTGATGTCTCCGTCGAGATCGGCTTCGCTGCCAATGAACTTTTGCGGCTCGCTCTCGTACTTGGCGCGCAGCTCGGCGTTTTTGGTGATGCGCTTCTCGAAATTTTGTGCTGTTTTGCGTAGCCACCCGACGTCGATCTTGTCAAGAGCCTTGTCTGCGTCGCCGGCACCCTCTACGTAGTCGAGGATCTGCGACTCCTGTTTTGTGATACCGCCGCCGAAGAAGCGACCCTCCTCATCGTCGCCTTCGTCGTCCCCCTCCTGCGGCGGCATATCGGGGCCGAAGTCGCCATCATCGGGTCCAGCGGGGCCAGCCTCGACGTCGTCGGCGGCGTCGTCGTCGACATGGGCACGGCGGCTGGAACCATTGGCGCTGAGCTTGCTGGACTTGTATATTTCGTCTAGAGGTGGGAGTTAGGATGGTTGGGCAATTGGGAGATGCGGGAACGGACTTGGGTCTTTGATGGCCTCGAGCTTTCGCTTGCTGGAGACGCCGGCGCTCTGTAGTCGGGGTTAGAAGCTGGCCATTACGACATGAACTGCTTGCCGGTTTACCTTGAAGATATCGTCGACGCTAGCCATGGCGCGCGTGCCAGAGCCGAGCTGCTGCCCGCGATGCCTCTGCCTTTGTCGCACTAAGAGCTCTAGCTAGGCGCCTGGGCCGTCGTCGTCTCAAGCTAGAGCCGGATAACGTGTCGCCGCCGAGGAAGCGCGCCGACTGTTTGGATCGAAACGGATGCGGAGGGCGGCGTTTGGTTGCTGGCATGAACGTCAATGGCCTGGAGCGGTGCGAATATGCAGGCTGCGGGTCCCAGGCGGGCGAGAACTGCACTTGACGCTAGGCCGCATTGGGCGGTCCCTTTTCGCTGCATGACGCCACAACGAGCGAACCCCTGACGCGATGGACAGGGGACCTGCCCACTAAAGTCCCCAACAGGGCATGGAGGATAGGAGGTCGGATGGACCCCCTCCACGGCACAGGCACAGGCACAGGGACCGCTGGGACCCCGTATGATCCGAGTTCCAGCAGCAGACTCCTTGATGCCCTCGCGCTGCTGAGACGACCCGGACCCTCGCATCGACAGTGCTCGCCACGAGACGCCCAGACGCTGACTGCAAAGGATCCAGCTGTATCATGACGTCGGCAGCGGCCGCGGCACTCTGACCGGCACCCGCTCCAGCACGCATCCGGGGCGCCAGGGTTGCAACCTCTCCCCCCCTGTCGACGCGCGATCCGCGGGTGACTGACTGGGCTGCGGCGCACCTCGCTTCACACACCTCGAAATCTGGGCGTGCCGCCCGTTGGTCATGGAGCTGGGGCCGACCGCTTGAGAACCTGGAAAGCTGCGAACCGCAGGCGCCGTTGCACTGATCACTGGGAGGCGTCGGGAACAGTAGTACCTGGCCTCAGGGGGCGACAGAGGAGGCTGCTGAGGCTTTGTGGAGAGAAGGATGCCACCACCACCCCTGTCCGACTCCTCCTCCGACTTCTCTTTACCCTCCTCGGCCGTCGGTGTCCCGGCGCTGCTGCCGCCGTCATCGTCGACTCCCATCCTCGAACCACCTCCCCGGCCGCGTCCTGCCCCTGTGCTGTCCGTGTCGCGTCGAGCCTCGACCTCCAACAGACCTTCGCGGCTGCCGCGAACCTCGTCATTGCTACCGCCGGCCCGAGTCGCTGCAACCCCCACGACCTCTACCTTCTTCTCCTCTTCGAGCGACGCATCGAGGTATAACACCGACCACTCCGGGTCTCTCACCACCCATTTCGAACAGCTCGGCGGCCCTGGGATCACAAAAGCATCCCCTTTCACACTACCGCCATTTTTGCCCCTGACGCCGCTGGAGGAAGGCTCGGACGGCAGGCCCTCGAGCCTGGAAGTGCTGCCAGGGGGCGACGCAAGCGATCGCGACACATCCGACCCATCGCCTGATCCGATGCCCGCGACGGCTACCTCCAGGACCAACATGGCTTACGAGCAGGGCCGGGACGTTTACCCTCTTCAAGGGCCCCAGAGCCGGAATGGGGCCCGAGGTATCAAGCCGCCATCGCAAAAGGCCATGCTCTCTCGGGCACTGCAAAAGGCGAACACGGCCGTCCAGCTCGACAATGCGCAGAACTTCGAAGGCGCCAGGCTGGCATACGGCGAGGCCTGCGACTTGTTGCAGCAAGTCCTGAGCAAGACCTCTGGCAACGATGACAAACGAAAGCTCGAGGCAATTGTGCGTTTCCCCCTAATCTAATACAGGCTCGTTAGCCTTGTCATGCTAATGTACCTCACCTGCAGCGTCGGACTTATTCGAGCCGAATAGAGGAGCTGGACCAAATGGGCCCTTGGCAAGGCGACAGCAACAAGGCGCTGCCAGCCCGCCCGGAAAGCTCAGAGTATCCGCAGAATGCTGATCAGGCAGACGAAGTCGCCGATGATCCAGTGTTGGCCCTTGGAACAGCAAGCACGACAACCTACATCAGAGACGAGAGCCGCAGTCCATTGCCCCTTCAGCTGGACGCATCACCGCAACAGAGAAGGGCAGGCCGCAAATCTTCTAGGACCGGCTCGCAAGAGAGCCTGCGGCCTGCTGGTGGCTCCCAACATCCTCCGCTCCATTCGGCCTTTTCGCGATCTCCAGCCCGCGTGCGAGACGATGCACCCCGAAGACCGAGCGAGAGCTCACAGATGCCACCACCTTTATCTACGTTCCGGTCCAACTCGCCACAAAAAGCCCAGCCCGATGCTGCCGATGATATCGAGCGACCGGCCACTGCATCCTCTTGGGGCGAGTCGAGAGACGTCGTCGGCCATATCCGAGACGGTAGCCAGAACTCCTGGTTGGACCCCATCGATGAGTCTGGCGGCTCCAGCAACTCGTCGGTACATTCGCGAACGTCATCTTTGGGCTTTCGAAGGAAGCACATTCGCGGTGCTAGTGGCAATACGGAGAATGAGTTCGACAATGCTCTGGATGCTGCCATTGAGGCCGCATATGACGAGGGATACGAACCGATGGGGTCGGATCCTTTAGGCCCGGAGGATCCCAGTGATGAGATCGTAAACAGCGTACTCCGCAAGGTTGAAAAGGCACGCGAACGAGTTCGCCAGACTGAAATGGAGGTGTACAAAGGCGAATTGAAGCGACAGCAATCCCTACAGCGCCGGAAGTACGAAACCCAGGACAAAACCCAGGACACGTCGGAGGGATTCTATGACGACAATTCCTCCGACGAGGAAGAGCGAATGCTAGAGGAAATGACGCGCGGTTATGGCATCGAGGACTTCATCCTGACTGAAGAGCGGAAACCTTCGGTGACGCAGGTCGAGTTGAAAGGCCTGAACCCGAGTGGCGGGCAAAGTCCGATGGAGCCCAGCTCTGCGACGGAGACGAAGCCACCTGCTGTTGCGAACGACAAGGCAACCCCAGGTGGCAACGTGTCCATGACCTTACAACCATCCGCACCGCCGCCCACTCATTCACTCCCCGACCTGCCAACGGCGAGGCCCTCATCGCCCCAAGGTGTTCGAGACCGTCGGCTGTCGGGGCAAAATCCCAAGCAGCTGAAGATTGAGACGAGCAAACTTCGAGCACCGCCCTCAACGGCCTACGAAGAACTATCGGAGACGAGATCTGGACCGCCGTCCTCAGTCCCTCGAGATGTGGACATGAGCGCCGGCGATGCGGCCCGGTCGGCAGCGAACAAACGCAAAGAGTCAATGCTGACTGCGCAGGGCGCTCCGAGTGAGCAAATAACCATTGGATCGCCCCCGAGCAGCCGAGGTCAGGGCGATGTAAGTGATTCACAAAGGCGCTCGGTCTCGCCTTCAAACAACCTGCGAAAGAACTTTTCTTCGTCGAGCTTGCGGAGTATGAAGGGAAGAAATATTTCACTTTCGAACCCCGATGACGGCTCTGACATGTCACCGAGTACGCCCTCAAGCAACCCCTACTTTGGAAGGGCAGCGGCTGCCCTGCCGACACTTCCAACCCCTCTGACGGCAGCCTTCCGAGAGAACGTGGATGGCTCAGCCGGCCCGCATCTCTTCGAAGATAACTTCCACATGCCAAACACCCCCGGGTCACCAAATTCGATGTCGCTTGACGCGCCTGTGTCTCTGGAGCCTTGTCCTAACGATCTGATGCTGCGGCCTTTCTGGCTGATGCGATGCCTGTACCAGACCCTGGTCCATCCTCGTGGCGGCTACTTGAGCACCAAACTGTTCGTGCCGAGGGAAGTCTGGAAAGTCAAGGGCGTGAAGCTCAAAAACATCGAGGAGAAAATGGCCAACTGCGACCTTCTCACCGCCGCGCTCCTCAAGCTAGCCAAGGTCGATACATGCGACGCTGATGCGGTGCTGGAGGAAATGCAGTCACTGGAGGGCGTGCTGGAGCAGGTCCAATCCACGCTAACCCGCAAGCTCGGGAGTGAGGTTGGTGTGCAAGGCTCGGGGTCCCTCTTCAAGGAGGCTTCCAATGGCATGGATGGAGAGGGATCTTCTATGCCTCGGACTGCCAGCATCTCCGGGAAATCGTCATCATTCTCCTGGCGGCGACTCAGGTCCAAGAACTCGGCTATAGGTCTCGGCGGCGCGTACAACAGCAAGCTCGGGAACCCAGAGGGAGTCAAAGAGATCGTCACAATGCCCACGCTGCCAATGACGCCCCAGCCGACGAGTCGTCCAGCAAAACGAGAGGTAGCATTGGCCCAATTTGCGGGGCCGAACGCGCAGTACATGGGATCTCTTGCTCGCTTGTTTGACGCAGCCCAAGCGATCGGTAAGCCTGCTAGCTCTCCTAGCTATTATTCCATCTACTAATAATACGATAGATCAAATCGCCAGACAGGTTGATGATCCCGGGTTGCGACATGCGGACAAGACCCAGGTCGGACTGGAGCTCTGCACGCGGCATGCGGCCGAGTTTTTTGGGTTTTACATTTGCAGATTCGCACTGGCGGACCTTAGCTTGCTGCTTGACAAGTTCATCAAGCGAGGGAGCGAGTGGGTGCTAGCCTAACAACGGGCGAAGCGCGGCCTTGAACGGTGTTCCGGCTGGGTTTCTGTGAAGTCGTCTTGAATTGGTCCGAACGGCAGGGTTCGGCGTTGAACTTCCCCGTCGTCTGTCGTATTATACTCTGATAGAGTCTACGAAGCAATGTTTGGACGAGAAATCTGAGAGCGAGTTGATGGACATGACTTACGGGCATTATACCACGTCTCCAGCGAGTTGCAATCGTCTTTTATCAATTGAATAGACTCAAGATTGCTGAGCCTGGCTGAGAAATTGAAGCGTCATCTTGACATTGGCACTAAGTGAACGTGACTCACGCAGAGCTGCATGACGCTTAGAAAAGATCCAGCATAACACTGAACCATCAGTCACAAACATAAAATTATGTTGTCCCATGTGCCCCTCTTCCACTTTGTTACTCTGCCGCAAATGTTCTGAGTAAACCTCGCCTTTTGCCACATCGATATGGATGGTGATTTTGTTGTCAATGCTCAGCAATTGACCTTCGACCGACTTGGTGATTGGCGAGGATACATGGATATATCGTTCTTTGTTAGCAAGGCAAAGCGCTGATTCAGTGGATGGTAGGCATGGCGCCGCTGAGATTCTTCGGGGTGTGCAAGTCCAAGGCGATTCTCTTGGATGAAGCCACAAGCAGCGTGGACGAGCGAACCGACAAGAAGATGCAGCAAGTCATGACTGATGCATTTGAGGGGTCTACGGTCCTGATGGTCGCCCACAGACTGCAAAGCATCGCAGATAGTGATTACATTATGGTCATTGAGGACGGCAGGGTGGCAGAAGCTGGAGAGCCTATGGTGGTGTTGATGGCTCAAGATGCTTCACTGTTCAGGAAGCTGCGAGGCGAAGCATCGTGGTCGCAGGCAGATTCACCTTCTCACTTAGAGGGGAAATGCGAGATCACTCACAAATTTCTAGAACTGGCCAAATGCGAAGTGACAAATGGGAAGGCTCCTCGCATTGAGTATGTGAACTGGAGCGGCTCGTTCGCCGAACCGAGCAAGTTCAGGTAAAGAGGTCGAATTATAGTGCATCTCAGACCTACTGGTTCGATGCAGGTCGTTCAGCCGACATTTCTGAAATACCGGACTTGTCGACCTTGAGCACAGCCCAATCTTCCAAACGCTTCGCACCAAGTTTATCGTAGAATTTCAAAGCCTTCTCGTTGCTCACAAGACAAACCCAGTCCATCTTGACGCAGCCCAATGACTCGGCGGCAGATGCCATTCTTTCAATCAACATTCGAGCATATCCATGGCGCCTATACTTTGGGATGACGTATAACTCCTCTAGACAGAGTCCAGGGGCTGCTGACCAAGTGGAATAGTTCTGAAAGTAGATCAATAAGCCAGCGGGTTCTTCATCTGGTGAGAAGATGAGCAGGGGCCATGCTACTCGACTAGCTCCTGAATCGTTAATGTCTGAAAAATGCAGCGTGCGGAGGAGGGCCGTTTCTGTCGCAGCGACTTTTGCTCCAGGAGCCTGGTCTTCTGCAGCAGCGCGGATGAAGTTTAGAATGATAGGTACATCTAGAAAAGCATCAGTATAGGAGCGTATGATGCAGCGTTGCTCCTTACCCTGAGAACGGGCTTGACGGATCAATGGAGTTGAACTCATTATGAATATATTGTTTGAACGGTGGGTGTTAGCGGCTCAAGATGCTTCGTTGTTTATCGCCGTTTAGGAAGCCGCAAGACGAAGCATCGGGGTCGCAGGCGGAACTACCTCGAAAGAGTACCTACCTTAGGTATTATGTATGGGACGTTAATGCGCACGGCTAGGCGCGCCCTTGCTGGATCCCTTGAGCCGCGGGCTGCCCAGTTAGGTAACGTAATCAGGCGGGACCTCGCTAGAGCAACTTCATAACCTCGCGGCTCTGTTTTTGGCTCTTCTCGGCTCGACATCCCATACCTTCCCACCAATGCGCCTGCTCCTATGTCCGCCTAGATGAGCTGGGCGTGGAGAGTTGGGAGAGCATGGACTCGGCAATGCCTGCCACCGAGCGCCTTCCGACGAGCTTTCGCATCGCAGGCAAAGCCGACGCCCAAGGAGCTCGAAGCGCGCATCGCAGCGATCCCCATCGAACGATACCGCAACTTCTGCATCGTAGCGCACATCGACCATGGCAAGAGCACGCTAAGTGACCGGCTACTGGAGCTCACGGGGACCATCTCGGCGAGCGACGGCAACAAGCAGATCTTGGACAAGCTTGACGTGGAGCGCGAGCGCGGCATTACGGTCAAGGCGCAGACGTGCACGATGCTCTACAAACACCGCGGCGACGACTACCTGCTGCACCTGGTCGACACGCCAGGCCACGTTGACTTCCGTGCTGAAGTGACACGTTCTTATGCGAGCTGCGGCGGCGCGTTGCTGCTCATCGACGCAAGCCAGGGCATCCAGGCGCAAACAGTCTCCAACTTTCACCTCGCTTTCGCACAGGACCTGGCGCTGGTGCCCGTAATCAACAAGATCGACATGCCCTCTGCGGACGTGCCACGTGTTCTGGAGCAGATGGAGACGAGCTTCGAGCTGGATCCCAAGGGAGCGGTGCTGGTTAGCGCCAAGACGGGGAAAGGCGTGCCAGACGTGCTGCCGGCGGTGGTGGAGCGGATGCCGCACCCGATTGGAGACGAGAACCGGCCGCTCAAGTTTCTGCTGGTGGATTCGTGGTATGATAATTTCCGAGGCGTGGTGCTCCTGGTGCGTGTGTTTGACGGGACCATCCGAGCGGGGGACAACGTTGTCTCGATGGGAACGGGCATGAAGTACACAGTCGGCCAAGTTGGAATTCAGTACCCTGATGCCACGCCGCAGAGCGTTCTCCGAGCGGGACAGGTCGGCTATGTCTACTTCAACCCTGGCATGAAAAAGATTCAAGATGCCAAATTGGGCGACACGTTTACCACCGTCGGCAGCGAGGGCATTGTCGAACCCTGTCTGGGCTTCGAGGAGCCCAAGCCGATGGTATTCGTAGCGGCGTTCCCTACCGACCAGAGCGACTACGGACGGCTGGCGGACAGCATCAATCAGCTGGTGCTCAACGACCGCAGCGTGACGCTGCAAAAGGACCATTCAGAGGCGTTGGGTGCAGGATGGCGGCTGGGCTTCCTCGGGAGCCTGCACTGCTCCGTCTTTCAGGATCGGCTGCGGCAGGAGCACGGCCGGAGCATCATCATTACGGAGCCGACGGTGCCAACCAAGATTGTTTTTGCGGACGGGACCGAGGAGGTGGTGCAGAACCCGGCGCTGTTTCCAGACGCCACCGACCATCGCATCCGGGTTGCGCAGTTATTCGAGCCGTAAGTTGCCCCATTTACTCCACCAAGCTATTGTTCCAACTGTTGCTGATGTCCTGTAAGATATGTCAAGGCCACGATTACACTGCCACAGGAGTACCTCGGCAGGGTAATTGAGCTGTGCGAGGCGAACCGGGGCGAACAAAAGAGTCTTGAATTCTTTCACGGAGGGCAGGTCATCTTGGTGTATGACATTCCAGCGGCACAGCTGGTAGACGACCTGTTTGGAAAGCTAAAGGGAGCTTCGTAAGTTGCCACATCCACGGCGTCTGGTAAGGATTGCTACTGACGAAGGCTTGGGAACACAGCAAGGGGTATGCAACGCTCGATTACGAAGATGGAGGCTGGCGGCAGAGCAAGCTCGTCAAGATTCAGCTGCTGGTGAATAAGCAACCAGTCGATGCCATCTGCCGGGTCGTGCACGCCTCGCAGGCAGATCGCATCGGCAGGCAATGGGTCACCAAGTTCAAAGAGCATGTCGACCGGCAAATGTTTGGTATGATCCCTCCGTGAAGCCCGGTCTTCAAGTTCAAGCGTTGCTTACTCGTCTCAGAGGTCGTCATACAAGCCGTCGTGGGTAACAAGATCGTCGCGCGCGAGACGATCAAGCCGTTCCGCAAGGACGTGCTCGCGAAGCTGCACGCGAGCGACATCACACGGCGGCGTAAGCTCCTCGAAAAGCAAAAGGAGGGACGAAAGCGGCTAAGGGCTGTGGGCAACGTGATCATTGATCAGTCGGCTTTTCAGAGCTTCTTGTCCAAGTAGTATGCGCGAAACCTGGCGTAGATGGCGTTGTGCGTATTGAATGTAAAGGATCAATAGATGTGTATGAGTAGTATACCCCTGTACTCTAGAATCTAGAATCTATGCTGTAAAAAACAATGCATTAGAACGTCTATTATGCGGCTTCATCGTCATCTGGAAGCTCTGAGCCCAGCTCAACCTTGTGCGTCCACGAAAGTCCCAGCCCTCCTGCCAGCGTATCCTCATCCTGCTTCACCACGCGCCTCCTCCCTCCCTTCTCTTGCAGCTCCTCGTCGCCTTGAAACTCAAAGACACGGTAGTCGCTATTGAAGAACCACCACCCGACTACACCGAGCCGCATGAAGCCCGAGTGCGAGACGACAAAGACGACCTTTTCGGGGCGGTGGTACAGGGCATCGAGGCAGCGCCGGCCGCGGGCGAGGATCGCGGCACGGTTGTAGGCGTAGCGCGCTGCGGCGGGAGACGTCTTGTCTGGCCAGACGGGGTCTACGCCCTCAAAATCTACGGAACTGAAGGAGGATGCCATGAGGTTGACGGGAGAGCCGGTGTCGCATGGTTTTGCCGAGTTTTCTACCTCGCACGCAGTCAGATTACCACTTACATGCACCCAGCCAGTTCAATCGATTTCCAGGTCCGAGGCCGGAGCCGCAGAGTCAAGACGTACCCTGCCAGTCGGCACTCGCCTTGAAGCGCACGCCTTGGTCACGAAGCCAGTCGAGCGCCAGGTCAGCCGTCTGCAGCGTGCGCCGCATAGGGCTTACGAGCACCGCCATGTCTTGCGCCGGGAGGCTGCCGAAGCGCGCGAGAAGGGCGGTGCGCAAGGCGGCGCATTGCTCGACGCCGAGGTCTGAGAGGGGAGGGTCGGGGATGGAGTGGTCTTGTGCGATGGGGTTAGTTTGCGTAGCGCGAAGCCGAGGTGCAATGGAGACTTATTGTCGACGTTGTGGAGGGCTTGAGCGTGCCGGATGAGGACGATTTGAGGCGGCATGCTGTGCGACGTTGAGGAGGGTGACCATGGAAGGTGGCTTGGTGTGAGCTTGTCTAGCAAGGCACTGTGCCTGACGACCTGCTAACTCACCGTAGGTACCTTACGTAGTGTGGAATGGGTTAGCGACTTAGGTAATGCTTCGCGGAGCGCATAGCTTCCAAGTCTTATACCTTAGTTCGACACGGCACGAAAGGTTCAAATTCAGCTGGGCTTGATTCAGGTCGCCTGGGGGCGAAATCAGATGTATTGGTATTGCGCTGTGAAATGGCTCGTTTGCTCGTGAATTCTTTCGTGTCCTCTAAATATTAGACCCCCATCACATTACCACGACACGTCTCACCGAATCACTATGGTATTGACTCAAAACCCTTTGGCCGAGCGTCCTCGGGCCAGCCTGACTCCTTCATGTACTCCGAGAACTGATCAAACACGGCCTGGTCCTTGACTGTCTGTTGGCCTCCTGTCAGCAATTGTCCGACGACGATGATGCACAGCACCTACATCTGAAATGACGAGCAGCTGCCCCTTGTCCATGCCCACGGGCCACTCTGCCGTCGTCGGCCTCCCCACCATGGCCGCGCTCAGCTTCACCGTCGGGTCCTGCTGCCACACGCTGTACCAGTCGGGCCCATCCTTGGCGTGCACCGCCAGGGTGCCGATGCGGTCCCGGAACAGGCGCAGCCCGCAGAGGGCGCGGATGGGCGGCACCGCGTCGCCCGGCGCCGTGCGGCCCTTGTGGTGGAAGAAGTCGAGGAAGCGGAGGTACTTCATGCCCACGCGGAACCCGCCATGGTTGAGGTAGTCGACGTAGCTCTCGCGCCGCAGCGTCAGGAAGCTCATGCGGAACGGCGTGTCGGGGGCTATGGCGGCCAGCGGCACGGTCCGCGGGCTCTCCAGCTTGGCGCGGCGCCCGACGGGGGCGCCGTCGGCGGCAAAGACGTCCTCGACAGGGATGCTCAGCAGCTTCAGCAGGATGGTCAGGGCGTTGGCCCGCACGACGTCGTGGTTCGCCGTGTGCGGGAAGCGCGCCGCGCCGCCGTGGTACAGGTTCCGCAGCGCCTGCGCGATGCTGCTGCTGCCGCCACCGGCGAGGCACGGCGTCAGGAGGCTGACGACGGTGATCCAGTAGCGGACGTCGGCCCCCTCGTCCTTGGAGGCCTCGTGGCTGTGCAGGACCCTCGACACGAAGCTGTCGACGTCGTCGGGCAGCGCGTGCTGGCGCAGGCCCAGCAGCGCGGGGGGCGTGATGCCCTCGTCCTCGAGGCCCGCGCACAGGCCCTCCCAGTGCCGCTGGTCGTCGCTGCGCGCGGCCACGGCGGGTCGGTGCTCGATGTCGCGCGTGTCGATGCGGTGGTCGATGGTCAGGTCCAGCCGGTCGGGGGCCTCACGGAATGGGATCTCGGGCAGGAAGGGCGCCACGTCGCGCGCGCAGTCGAGGAAGCCGTCGAGCTCGGCGGGCGTGAAGACGCTCCGCCCCCAGAGGTGGGCGACGACGGCCCAGCAGGCGGCGTGCACGATGCGCGCCTCGTCGTTGCCGCCGTCGAAGCCGTACGCGCAGAGACGCGGCGGCACGAGCGCCTGGGCGACGCGCGGCACCGGGGGCGATGCGTGCCGCAGCTCCTGGACGTCGGCCTTCCACGACTCGCCGTTGCGGGAGGCGTAGGCAGGGGAGATGTCGGAGCCGCAGAGGTAGCAGTGGTGAAGGCTGTGCGTGTGCTGCGCCGCGGCCATGCTTCCGTCGGGCGTTTCTGCTCGACCCGCGCTGTTGGTTGGCTTTGCGATTAAACTCGCAACCCTGGTGCTTGAGCGAGAGAGCGGCAGGACATGCAGCGTGAGCCAAGACGGCACCGCATAGTTATATACTTTGGTCCTATGGCATGACTGGGCTCTTTCAACCGTACAATATTCAGCCCTGTGTGGGGGTTGTATGCCTGATGCCCTGGGGGCTGGAGGGGCCATCTTGGCCTGCAGTTGCACTGCGGCTTGTTTAAGGACCAAGCAGATGTGCAAGGACTAACGAAAGACACAGGCACTCGTGGCTCAAGCTTTGGCGGAAAGGAAGTCCTCTCTGACATGGAAATAAGGCATCAAGAGACTAGTTACCCACGGACATGTTCCAGTCTAAACGACCTCGGCTATGAGGCTGGCTTTGGTCAATCTTGTAGACTCAGGGCAGCCTATGCAGGACTGTGGAGATGAAAATCTTGGGGGCCTGAAGAGTGCCATGTGATATAAACTAACACGAACAGAGCGGTGGCATCATGTTGTAGAGTCTGAGCCTTGGACCTGTCCGTTTGATTGCCAAAGTTTATTCGGGAGTGTACTGGTCAGGTCTTTCTATTTTTTTTTTTAAAAATTTTTTTTTTTTTCGTCCAGAATACCTGTCGACAAGTA
>JALHBW010000175.1:169843-208121 GCA_024339985.1 Tolypocladium endophyticum | reverse complement strand
AAAAAAAAAAAAAAAAAAAAAAACATATAACAGCCGGTGTTCGCTGGTCGTCACCGACCCAACTACTAATCTGCCGCTTATAGGCTTGTCTAGGGGAGAGCAAACGGGGTTTCTTGCTCGTTTGCGTGCAGCCGATGCGATAAGTCGATGTTGCTTGAGTGAGTCGGCTGGTGGCCGTTGAGCGGCCGGCTGATAATGCAGCGAACGTGTTGATTTTGAGGAGAGAAGGATCGCTGTGGCGGGGTTGAGACATCATGGCGAGTTATGCCAATCGACACAGTATTCATTTTTCAGCCGTGTTTCTAGCTAGATCTGACGATGAGAGAGTGAGCGCTTCGAGAATTGAATTGATTCAGACTTCTTATAACATGAAATTACCTTGCGTCAAAGGTGCTGTGGGAGCGATTTAGACCATTGGTAAGTCGTGGAACTTTTCTTGGTCTGAGGGAGACCGAAGATAGCAAGAAATCTACAAAAATTCAGTTCGCTTAAGAAACATGAAACGCGAGAAATCGTGACTCTCAGAAACTTAAGATATTACGCATACTGTACCTTCAGTTAGACTATTTACTATAGTTAAAAGATTGAGATTCTTATCTCCAGCGAGCAACGCAATATGCTATCAGGCTGAGTATGTTCAGGTTGTCAATGCGACGCGATAGATGAGGCTCAGACGACTGGAGCGTCGCATCAACCAGACAGGAGAGCAAGCACGGTCGCTGTCCGCTATTGCCTAAGTCAACCCCGCCGCAAGCGACAGCTAGAAGGGCGATTCTGTTCCCCCTAACTCAAGCATAGTCTAGTCGTCCTGTCGCTAACGCCGCATGTCTAATCAGTCGGCTTGTCGATATTCTGGCGAGGACCCGGAGCACGGCCCCATTGTCAGGATTTTGATGTGTAGATCGCTAATATGGCCTTGTTTGCGCCATCACACTGCAATAAACAGCAGCCAAGCATCAGGTTCTCGACGTCATTTGTACTGCATGGTGGTACAGTACGATGCTTTTTTTTTGGATATTTGTTTAGCTTCACAACACGAATTGGCCCCAGAATCTCGAGGAACGGTGAAATTCGCCGTTGTGGCGGTAAGCCGCTCCGCTCAGGGTCAAAGTATGTTGATCTGTGTCTATATTCAGTCATTACAGAGGCGTTCGTGTACAGCGTTTAGACTACACTCAACAGGAGGTCACGGGAAATGCGGCCCGTGTTCTTAGCGAGGCATCGCTACAAAGCGTCTTTCAGGCATAATATGTCTTGACATAAACCAAGCGATCAAATTTATAAGATGATCAGCGTCGCATTGATGAGGTATAGGGAGGTTTGAGGTCGTTATCACATCGAAGACCAGTAGCTTTGGTCAGCCAGATCTCTTAACGCATAAAGTCCGTTCATTGCAGTCGTGGCTTTCTCCTAGTAACTACCTTCGTTGAGTTTCAACAGCAAAGAATAGTCCTGATGCGCTGACGGCCTCGTCAGCCCGTCAGCGCAGTCAATGTAGATGATAAATGCGTGTGCGCGAAGTGTATTGAAGTGTGCGCCCTAGAGGCAATAACGAATAGAAGTTCCCCGGTCCTTCTCGGTGACCTAAACGGCTGAATGCGTGAACTCGGCCTCGAAGCAATTACTCGTCTGTATCTTGCTCTTCAATCTTCTGCGCTTCAATCTGCTGCACTTCAGTCTTCTCCTGGCCTTCCACCTTGCCCTCCTCCTCCCCGCATGCAGGGTGGCAGACACCAACGTAAGTGCAGTCGCAGGCAGTCCGACATATATCAGTGTGAGAGATGACGACGCCGGTAGCAGCACAACGAGCTTGCCCACGCATGTCAAGCGGCACGGAAATTGCTGTAGTGGCAGAAGCGGCACAATACTACCTTCCTGTTTATGAACATTAGTGGAGAAGCGCGATGGAGAAAATCAAGTGGTAACGCAAAATCATGTGCGACCTCGGCAGGTTCAGTTTTGCCATCGATCCCTCCCAGCCGGCTTCATTCCATCACAAGACCCTTTCTACTTCAACAAGAAACAAAGGTTTTTTTTAATCAAGTCTACGCCAAAACCACGTCAAAATGACTGAACATCTGGCAATAGACTCGCCCTCCACAATGCAACAGCGTCCTATTTGCCAGCCTTGGACTTTGAGTGGATACCCGATCGTGGATCGCAAATATCTCGACCTCTCGACAGGACGTCTTGGAGAAATCGCAGTTAATGAAGACGTTACTACCGGACCACCAGCACTTGAGGTGTACTGGCATAATCGACTATTAACTGGGCGTCTGGACCAGTTCACAGGACTGGTGTCAAGCGCATCTGTGAGCGTCACGGAGTATGTGAGGCGGGTTGGTAACTTTCTGGAGGACAGTATATGCGAGATTCTAGCACTTAACGCGACGAAATATGCGGTCAATATTATCATTGCGGCAGACTGTTCCAACGAAGAAATGAGGGCTCGCCTCATTGAGCATCGTCTCTTACACGCGTCATAGTTCCATGTACTGAGAACAAAGATACCAACTCTTCTATCATATTGAACAGCCAGCGGCGCTATGAGACTTTGCCAAAGTTCGTAAGCGGACATGTACACTAAGCAGATAGTTGCTCTATTGGCTATCACCGGGCGTAATCAACTAGTGAGTAAGTATTTGCCTCGTCACCAAAAGGGCTGTTTGAAAGCGCGGCCTTTCGCAACGCGTATAGGTTTATCCATGATGTCCACAAATAGCAATATACGGCGCACTTGCAGAGTCTAGGGCAAACCCAAAGACCCTGGCGTACCATCCTTGCGCCCAATGGCTCATCTCAATGTTGTGCGGCGCACCAGTGAGCAGAATCTCATCAATTCTTGGGCTTCCCGAAAAGCCACTAGACAAGTCTCGGAGGTGCTCTTCATTTCCCACCCATATTCGGTCGGCCTGGGCAAGACCAATCATGAGATTGACCTTGACATTCGGGGCCCATTCAGACCTCCATCGAGGGGCCCAAGCGTGCGATGCTGTCTCGATATCACCAACAGGTGGAGGACATCGCAGGCCATCATCCATCTCAACCACCTCAGCCTCAGCGGTCTGTCTCGGGAGCATCAAGTCTTGCAGTGTTACTTTATTCGCTGAAATTCCGCTCCGCTGCCTTGCACGGAAAGCAAGTATATCCGGGTGGGTTTGGCAGCCGATGCCCGAAAATGATATCCCACCGAGAGGATACTGCGGCTCAATTTCTTCCGCATGCAGCGTAGCCGCAATGATTGCGCTGGGTGCGCCTAGGCTGTGACAATGCAGGACTATGCAGGTGCAACCGTTACTGAGTCCGAATTGCAACCACAATGCGGGCAAGATGAAGCCATGCAGCCAAGCCGCGTTCTCCTCCGCAAAGGTTGAGCCGTCTGGAATCGCCGGGATAGGAGTAGAGCCTTTGTAGCCAGGGCGGTCGATCGCAATGAATGGGACTTCGAGCCCGTCGCTCAGTCTCTTGGCCGAACATTTTGCGTTGATGTCGAAATACTGCGATGAGTAGCCCGCTCCATGGATGGCGATGATTAAAGGGCGGCGTCTGGGGCAATAATTGGAGATTTTTGGGATATTTTGCCGGCCCGTGAGAGTCGCATTATTGGGGAGTGTAAGTGTAAATGGTTGCATCGCATCGAAAGTAGCCAGCCGCAGCTATCTGCTCAGAGCCCGGAGAGTTTGGCCGGTACACCTGTGGTTAACACTCATTTCCAGAGAATCTTATACGCGTCCGTTGAAGATATTTATACAATCACAAAGCGCCCTGTTTCATCCGCTTGGGCGTCTCGGTCGCAAAGGCCATGCTTACAGCATGTCAGCATGCCTCAACCAACCCCGAGAGAACAAGCCAGACAGCCGAGCCGGTAAAGCCGAAGCTTCGCACTGGACGCAGAATTGGCTCTTTTGTCTGTCTGCTCATCGCGTCCCGGCGATCGTCAGCGCGGCGCGGCGGCTCTTACGTTCCGGCCATCTCGGCGACCGAGGCCGGGGAGCCCGGAGTTGCGCGGAAAACAGGAGTCAGAGGCGGGCGATCGGCCCCAGCAACAAAGGGCATCGGCACTCGGCAGCAAAATCACCGACCCAATTTGGGCTGCACTTAAGCAGGGCCTCGATTGACGAAGAGAGAGTCGCAGGCACAATGCCGCCACAGGCCCTCCTCCCCCCGACTGCCTCAGGATCCTGATTGCCTGATGATGAGGCCCATGCTGGCTGCAGTGGGCGTGGGATGTGTGGAAGACGCCAGCCCTGCTCTCGAGGGCACTTGAGGAGCGTGGTAGGCTACATGTACTCACCTCTCCGAGACATGGAACAATGGGGAAGTGGCACGGTCCGATCCGCCATTCTTCAGTCGCGGTTCACGGTTCACCCACCGGTCCAGTCTCTTTTGACGAGGTACGCAGCACCAGCTCCTAGCTGTTGAGAGAACGTTTGGCAAATCGGTAGCACTTATCACCCTCTTCGGTCCGCTCAACAGTTCCTTGTTTTCTTGTGTCGCAGTTTACGATATGAACCCATGCTTGCCTCGTGCCAATCGGCGAGGCAAGAAGCCCTAAAGAGTCCCTTATGGTCTACCACGAATGTGAGCAGTCTCATCCGAAAGTGTCGAAAATGTCTCGTTCGTCACATTCTTGCTATATTATACCGCTGAGCCGTGTCTCAGCTCAATGGAGATATTACGGCGACTGAACCTGACTCTATATAAATTTAACGCAAAAGTCATCGTCTCCGACAGCCTCGAGATTAATATTGACTGGCTCATCAAGATCGGCGTCTAATACCTCCTTCACTACAAAGGTCGTGCAATGGCACCATGGGCTTGCAAGTGCGAATTCCTCTCTCCCTTCTAGGCTCTGAGGATGCTAAAGATTGGAGGTTGACGCGCATACATATCCGATATTTTCCTGATTTTTCGATAATCGAACAGAGATTTGAGGGCGTAGGCGATGATTCATTTAAAAGGTTGTTGATTGCACGGGGATACTCGCCAGTTTCGTCAAGGATATTGGTATCGTCATGAGGAGCCTTATTTCGTGCATCGAGAGACCCGTTATCCTCGTTGACAGACTCCTCGACGAGACCTGCAAATTTGACTCGCGATGAACACTTAGGCCTCAAGGTATGAATGTTAGAAAATGGCTCGCATACCCACACGCACTACCTTGCAAAGCGACACATCAGGTTGTCAAGCATTTCTGATGCTGATGAAAAAGAAAGCCTCAACTTACTGGTTAGAGAAAGTGATCCGACCCCAGTACTGGTCATGTCCCGATGTTAGGGTGGTCAAACTCAATCTCAGCGCGATCCTCCACCTGTCGGCAGGCGGCGAGTCTGAGCATCGACCTGTGGGGAGATTCACATCCAACCGGCCAAATGGTACTCAGTGCGTCATGAAAATCTTGAACGGAGCTTCGGATATGGTCGTCGCAAAAATAACGGCCGTGCTTCCTCAAAAGCTCGTCTTCGTCATCGTCCGCGTCAAGAGTAGGTATGCAGGTGTCAAGTTCACCAGTATCTGAAAGAATGACAAGCGAGTACTCGCCCAACAATAGATCTAGGATATCTGGATCTGAGATCAACCGCCGGTGTTCTGTGACGTTCTGATTGATGTTTTCTCTTTGAGCCGCGTAGCCCTCTGAAGTCGCCCTCTCGACATGTGACAGACGACGATGCGTCAAAGCCAGCAGCGCCGATGCTAGCATGCCCATGGCGCGAGCCAGTCCGAGACTCTATGATTGCGAGCAGATCTCATGTGAAGACCCAAACTCAAATTCAAGGGCCACGCGAGGTGCTTGGCTTCGGTCGGGAACCGGATCCCGACATACGACGCCAGCGTGTCAAGGCCACATCCATACAGAACCCACTTCAGGCGGCCAAAGATCCGACCGTCAACGGGTAAACGAGGGGTGATACGTTTGTCGAGAGCGTATGGCGTTGAGCAAGCCAGATTGGCGTCCTCGCCGCTTTTGCTCAGACTCGGCTCAGTCTTGGCGCCGTCAGGACTCAGACACATGACTGATCCTTCCCAAATTATGCAAGATGCACAATTATGCTCGCGCCACTGGCGAAACGGATGAATACCGAGGCAAAATCGGTGACCATGAACGTTGGCGCGCTTTTGCCCAATGGCTGTTTTTGAACCTGAATGGGTCCGATTTCCGTCACCAACCCATGCGCTTTTATGTACTCCGTATCTATAAACCTCACCAGGTAAGGACGGATAGAAGTCAAGGTAGCCACTGCTGGTTTCTGCGGGAATAAACAAAATGTTTTCCCTCGAGTTTGGTCTTATTCTTACAGCCCTGACCCAATGTATTGCTCATTCATGGGTTGCCGACTTCGTCAAAGATTGGGCCCAGACTCATCAATTGAACAAACTATGAAAGCCATACGAAGAGTGTAAAAGACCATGTGCGACCATCTGATCATACAGGAAGTAATACCCCTTTATGCCTTTGCTTTGGGAAGATTTTTGGTGGGCATGCCCTGTCAGCTGCGGAGTCGGGGGTTACCCATGTTGCCCCGACAAACTAACAATCGTCACCTCTCACAATGACGTTATAGTTCTTCGGATGGAATGCTTGCCCACCGGTGCGTGAGCTAATAACACCAGTAGTGCAACGCCTGACAACTGCATTAGCACCCTGAGCTATGCTGTTCCATGAATCGAGAGATTGAGCCTCATGTGCCTGATTCCATTAGTCTTCTCTTCGATTGCAGCTCATGTGGCAAAGAAGAAAGGGAGATAACTTGCATCATTACACCACCATATAGCTGACGCGTAAGAGCAGCTAACACGTCCGCAGTTGCCCGGGCCAGGGCCGTTAGTAGGCTTGCCTTTCAAACCACTCAGATACAGCATGCCGTTGACGATGGCCCAACGCTCACAAGGTGGCCATCGATGGGTGCATACGGCATTAAATTCATCCGATATGTCCCTATGTACGACGTTGCCGCCAAAGTCAGGATTGTCAACTCGATTGTTCCGGACTTCCGTAGTATTAGGAATATTGTATCCTTCCAAAAAGTTCGGGTTGATCTTGGTGGGTTCAGATAGGACGTTTTCAATAGTTCCGGTGAAGTTCTGGTATGGCCCTCCCGGGGTAACTTCAATTTCCCATCCCAACTCAACAACTGAGTAGCCTTCAATTGGCGGCTCGATGCAAAACGCCTGTTGAAACGGTTTTTTAGTGGCTATAGGCAGTAGCTGTTCTCAGTATAATATACCTTTGAGATAAAAAGGCCGGCCAAGAGAGCGGCGAATTGAAGTGTAAGTCCCATGTTTAGAAGATTAACGATATGATAATAGCGTGAGACACGTAAAATATAGGTTTTTAGCCCACTATGTAGAGAACAGCAAGATTTAATATACAGAAGAAAGAGGTATTAACCTCTATTAATACATTATATTCGTTATGGGCCGCTCGTGTAGTTGCGGTTTATTGCGGGATATTCTGGCCCGGTCTTCGGTTTCTCGGCGAGGAACCTTTTATTCTCGTTATGCTATCGCGTAAATGTAATTGGATGTTGAGCGCATGTCTGTATGCTGTTGGCCAGCGGTTGCATTTGCAAAGTGCATGTTATTAGTTGCTGGCCGCTTGTGCTTCAGGTGCCAGGCCCTCGAAGTAGCGACGGCTAGCCTGCCGCGCATTTGGTTATCTTAGGATCTCGTGGCCGAGGACCGTGTTCTACGCACGACCTTCCGCATTGGCGCCGACGAAGACGTCACTACAAGGCAAAGCGATCTACATACCGTAAATTTATCGTTATCCGCCCTTTGTCGGCTGAGGTATGGCAATTTCTCTATAAATGCCTCGTGGGCAGACACGGCACGACAGGCGCAGACACGGCACAACGGAGGCAGACACGGCACAACGGAGGCAGATACTGCACGACGGAGGCAGATACGGCTATTCTAGCCCGGTTTTTAGTTTCTTAGCGAGGAACTTTTTATTCTCGTTATGCTATCGCGTAAATATAATTGGATATTGAGCGTATGTCTGTATGTAGTTGGTTGATAGTTACATTTGTAATTGCTTGTTGTCGATTGCTGGCCGCTCGTGAAGTTACGGGCTACTCTGGCCGGTTTTTGGCTTCGCTGTGAGGAACTTCCGATATGCTCCTCGCTATCAAACACCCGCACATATATATAGATAGCTGTCTTTCATATTTTCTTCTCTACTATTATTTTATCTTTCTTTTCGAGAAGAGAAAGTATCTACTATTTACTCCTATCTCTGTGATACAAATATCTTATTCACTTGATTCTATATTATTTTTCCAAGATGAAAGGAATTTTCACCACAATATCTGTGTTCCTTCTTACTACTGCAGTAAGTCTAAGTTGACTTATAATTATTTGCTTATACTAATGTTTCCCTGAAGGCTAGAGTACTCGATACACCTATACCTGGCTATGGTATAGTGGATTTGGAATGGGAGATCGAAACTTCGCCTGGAGGGCGCTTCGTCCGTATCAACGGAACGATTGAGCATGCCGTTGCAGAGCTTCATAAAATCAATCCGAAATTTTCTGAAGACTATAAGTTGAATGACGAGGCCGCCCCCGAAAGATTTGATGGTTTAGACGTACACGACAAACGCCAGGAAAACCCGGATGACTTCCATGAGATCTGCTTTGGACCTTGGGTGGCCGTCGTCAGTGGCTATATTAACGACGGAATTCGTTACCTCAAGGGTGTCAAGGGTAAGCCCACAAATGGTCCGGGGCCCGGAAATTGTGGTCGAGTAAGCTGCTCCTATAGCTCAGCTATCTGGTGGTGTAATGATGTAAGTATATCCATCGGCTTGGCTTGTAATTGGCTCTTTCTTACTAAGTTATTGATTTAGAATCTTGAACCCAAAACTTTGATATCCTTCACTAGCATCGCCAACGGAGCTTCGAAGATTGTGAACAGCTGCAAGAGGCCCATGGGGAATCCATTTTATCATTTCACTGCGGGACAAGCCTTCCATCCTGCTAAATGGAACGTTATTGTTAGGAGAGACTGGTGCTAGAGGCAGAGTAGTGTAACGGAGCTGTGTTAGGGTCCTAAGGTTTGTTTTGTTTAGGGAGTAAGTCAGGCTTGATGGGTGCAGTATGAACAAAGAGTTCCGTCAAGAAGGCTCGACTTCTCACTCAGACGAATGCTTAGATTGGTCACTGAAGATCTGGCTATCTACTCGGGTAATGACTGTAGTATATATATCCGTCCAGCCCTTCATTGATCACCGTGGCTCAGTGGTGGTCCGCGTGAGCCACGCCCATTCGCTCAGTACTGAGCTTGGTGAGCGACACTCACCTGGCTCAGCACTGATCCTACTTAGCCAACCCGCACGTGCGTCATCACATGCTCTCCGGGGTCTTCCAGTTCCCTGTGCGTCCTTGGTCCCGCAGGCTGCATCGTCCTTTGACCATAACAGTCCGTCTGCAAGGCAGCCGTCTGTTGGTTTGTAACAAATAGATTGAATTCTATACCCCTAATTACTAATACTGGTGGTGATTCTTGGATCTTGAGCGTGGGAGGAGGCTGACATAATTCGGCACCCGGGTGCCCAAGGATAAGCCGCCCCTGCTCCGTAGTTCCGCTGGTAGATAAATACCATCCCACTTCCCCCACCTCCCGCCAGTGCTACTAAAATATCTGAATCTCAAACATACGGACACAACAATGGATTGTCAGTCTAATCAAACCCAGAGATACCCTGAGAACGAACGTATTCTCGAAGAGGCTGCTCGGAAGAGTTCGGATAAAGATACTATCTGTAGTAATTCCTACCAGATCCTCAGCGACACCAAGCAAAATACTCAACCCGACGACTATACTATATCCACGAGTACTACTTCCGAAATTCCAAATACCAGCGCAGATAGGGTACGCAGATCGGCTTATGAGCGGCGTAGACGCCAACGGATAGCTGAAAAAGAAGATAGTATTATTGGAAACTTGGTTATTTCCCTCGCCTACGTTTGGCAAAATCAGGCTAATACTCTAATAGATCACATTTTTGGCGGGGCTGATGTATGCTTTTATTTAATACCCGTTCCATGATGTAGGCTCTCGCAGTATAACTCGGTCAAGTGGTAATGGAGATTTAATTCAGAAGAAAGACTGACGTGCACCTACCCCACATATGCGCCACTAGTTGTGCCAACGTTCTGCCGCGCCGTGTCGTGAGTCGTGACACACGGGCTGTTGCCGGCATTGTGACAATCAGGCAACCATCTCACAGCTGCCGCCAGACAAAGCATGTAAAGCACAACTGGATCTTATGAACAGGAGACAGAAGCCATTCACATCTAGACAGACGGAAGTGGCATCAACGGCCAGGTCGGAGCGGCAGCGGTGTGTCCAACACAGCAAACACGACGCTTGTACATGGACGAGCGGAGTTTCTCGACCCCCTACGCAGGCGAGCTCCAAGGCATTTCGCTAGCGGGTTGAATTGCACAAGAAGACAGGACAGAAGGGAGGCGAGGCAAGGTCCTGATCTATACCGACAACCAGGCAGCCATGCAAATCGGGCGCTTATCTGCTGAAGACCATCGCCATACAGACAGCACAGCGCTCCAGAGCAAGGCTTACCGACCGAGCTACGATTTGATGGTTCCTGGCGCACACTGGGTTGAAAGGCAGCGAAAACCCAGACAAAGCAGTCAAAGAAGCCACGGGATAGAAAGGGGACCAGCAGCCGCGAGCCGAGAAGCCACCAGAGCTTTATTCACTCCAGTCGACGCTCAAGAGGTGGGCACACAAGAAAGCCAAATAGAGCCTGGACAGCAAAGTGGGCAACGGAGGAACGAGGCAGAACCTCGTTTCGGTACACGCTCAAGTCATCCAAGAAGATCCTGCAGCTGCACGACGGGCTGAGCAAGTGGCAGAGCACGCTTCTCGTCCAGATGCGAACGGAAAAGATAGGAATCAACGATTTTCTCTTCAACCGGAGAGTATCGGACGCCACGGACGCCGGCTGCCCATGCAGTGGGAGGACGGCAAGGAGCGCAGGCAACGCTATACATATCCAAACTACAAGCCCACAATGAACCGACCGTTTCAAGTTTTGGCGACTGCCCTGGGGCCAAACTGCTCCCGTCGGTCCATTTCCCGCCTCGCCAAACCCACACCAGCGTCCGCCTTTGGGGCACGTTCTCCACCCGTGAGGCTACCGAAGCCGAAGTTCGGGTGACCGCCGAGACTCCCAAAGATGTCACCAATGTAGTTATCAGGTGCTATACCGCGCCGGAAGGAGCAATTCCAATTGTTCACGATGCTCTTGACAATTTCGATGCCAGCATTGTAGATGTTATCGATGGCAATATTGAAGCCATCTTGGCTGGTGTTCGTGAGATGTTGCCAGTCAGAAACGTCTGGCGGAGGGCGATCAAAATTTGATCCTAATACAACTGCCATTAGTAAAGGAGAAGCGAGACGGGATTTTGGAGAGGGCTCACCAGTTCGCATGATGATGACCCTCGAAAAGTCCACAAGCTCTTGTATGGTCCCTCTGACCAGCACCTCGAGCGTGGCATTGTCTTCCTGCGCGCTCATACAGTAGATGCCGGTCCCGTTAGTCCACACATCTGTAGTATTTTCAAAAGTCTGTGCAAGTCTCGTTCCCGAGTAGTAGACATCGCTTGTTGTGGTGTCGCACTTAACAACCGTCGGTGGCTCGGCGCCGATTGCATAACTTTGCTGTGTTCCGGCATATTTGGAGCGATACAGTCGCGATCCTTCATCGTCTCTTAGGGTAGCTTTGGACGCCAAGGCAAAAGCAACCTCTCGCAGGTTTTCGTTTACTTCAAACACTTCAGTGCCGTATGTAATGCAAGGGTATTCAAAGGGATAGTTGCGACCATAGGGGATGTAACCGGTGGCCCAGTCTTGGGGCAGAGACCTCGGATCAATCTCATATTGCAGGGCAACTTGGACGGCAAATCGCGCCAGGGCAACACTTCCGATGGTAGCATGATGAGGATTTACTCCCGCGATGCCCGCAAGAAGGAAATATGACTGGCGGAGGTCGAACTCACTGGATAGCACAAGGGCCATCATAGAAGCGGCTGAGTTGATCTCCCCTTCGCCAAGTGTCAGCTGACAGACACGGCCATTCTCCGTACAGAAGATGTGAGGGAAAAGCACGGATAATCCCAACAAGGGTATGGCCCGAAAAGTGAGGTTTCCCAGCTTAGATTCATGGAAGCGCTCATACCACACCGTTGCTTCTGGTGTCCACTGTCAGAGAGTCATTTATTTAGTTTTGCTCAGGCCGTAGATGGCAGGATGAAGAAACATGCCACGGAGATTATCATGACGCGAGGGGAAATTCTGCCCCCAGTTTGTGTGCTGTCCGCCGAAGCGGAATGAAGACATTGTAGAGTGAACAATGCGAGTACTGACTTGCAGAGGCGCATATTTATTGGATTTCCAATATGTCGAACGTATAGCGAACATTCATTGCGCTTCATGAAGATGACTGGCTTCTGAAAGAAGTTCCTGCCCAACTATTTATGTATGAGGATGATCGCCGTGACACGAGTGAGCAAGCACCCAATTCTACACGAAGGAAAGCTGAGATTAAGGCTCCCAGGATGGGAGAGCGGTTGAGTACCTTGATGAGTAACAAAAGACACTTCAATCGCATCCTGTCTAAAGAAACGATGCACAGGTTTATGACCCACGTGTGGCAGGACGACTCCTGTATGGGGCTAAGGCATGTAAAGCTGAACCGATAAATGCACAAAGCATTGGATGGATGGGCTCGTGGTTATGTCGCTAGGCAAACACTACATTATCGTCGTCGCAGTTACAGAATCTTACCCGCAGACGGGAAGTCTTTTGTCACCGTTACAATCGTGTCTTGGCCACGGGTCGCCTACTTGTTTCTTCGCTTGGAGAAGACGGCTAATCATACCCGAATGGGCTCTGTTGCAGCGAAAGTGACGGTTACGGTGATATAGAATGGAAGCGAGTATTCGACATTGGATGTTTGCTCTAGTGCGACCCGAGAGAGGCCTGCGGCACGTGGCGAAACGTGGTGTAAGGCCTCGAGTGGACCTGGACTCGGATACAGCAACGAGGGTCGACGGATGATTCGCGTGTCGGCTGGACGTACGCCGAAGATGGCTGGCACGGTCCCATGGTCGAGCAAGATGGCGCTGATAATTTCAGCCTGATAAAGTTTAAGGTGGCGGCTAAAAGTGATTCGATTTTAGAAGCAGATGATATTTTTAGCGCAGAGCTGTACGGCAACTTAGTTTGATCTACACTGGCTGCGGTTGTCGGCTTGATGAGATGCCGACGAGAAGAGAAGGGGAGAGCAAGATGCAGGGAGAGCGGATAATACGTTGTCGAATAATTCCTAAGGTGAGGTGGTGTTGGCAAGTTGAGTGTCCTACAGGGTAGCAATGCATTCTCCGAGCAGGCCCCCCACCAGCCAATCTTGCTATCGCGACTCACGCACATTCTTCCCTGCATTCGCCGGCTTGGCAGCGCCCATCAATATCTCCATCGTGATGTGAATTGCCCCGGCGCACAATGGCTCGAACAAACGGGCGCTGTCCGCGGCCAGTCATGCGCTCTGTCCTCCGCACTCCGTCCCAGCAAGCCCACCTCCCCCAAGGGCTCGTGCGTACGATGCGAACGCCCTGCTCCACCGACCAAGGTGCTCTTCAGCCCTGGCAGGCGAAGAATCCCTGGAGCACGCTGGGGACAGGATTTTAGACTTACCGCGTAGGTTTGCTGGTCTCGCCGCCACATGGCCAAGACGGCGTCGCCGACTCCACTGTCCACGTACGCCCGGCCCGCCAGCCGTCGACGATTGGCCAGCCTCCCTGGCGGTTGGAATGGCTGGCACCGTCTCCAACGGCTCGTCACTGGCGGGACCCTTCGTTTTTGTGGGCGCTCGGAGCCGTGGTGGTGGGTGCGCCAAGCGGTCCGATAGTGGTGATGGTCTGGCAATTGGAAAACCGTCATGGCATGAACTGGGAGAGAGCGCAAGAAATTTGCTCCGTCCGAGGGCACATTGCGTCCTCCCGCGCAGCGTTGCATCTCGACTGCCCGGCATACACCTGCCATCGACCGTGCAGACAGACGTCGGACGGGCTCGACAACGCCAAACGCACGTCGCCATCCACCGAGAACCCACGGTGACAAAGCGGACCGACGACCTCGACGATCGGAAACGATAGCGCATGCTGCCAAGACTGACCAACCGGCGAGTCGTCCACGATCTGGCTGCTTCACCCGACGGACATGACGGAGCCGATGATCCAACACGGACGTCGCCCTCCCCGCTGATCATCTTCGTCTCCTCTCCCACCTCGATCGAGACACATATCGTTGCAGCTGCAAGGCGGAGCGAGCACGGCGTATCTCCATACGGAGCCGACGCGACCATCTTGCAACGAGAGAGTGCCGACGACATTTGCCTTGAATAATCCCCAGGCAGTGCGTGGGCCTCTCTCCATGGAGTACATTACACCCGCAACGAACCCGCCCCGTGACGAGGCGACAGCTGTTCCGCTTCACCATGGCAGGCCTCCAGCATCTGAGCTGCGCGACCCATCGCCGCCGTCCTCGAACAAATTCGCCTTCTCCCCGACGCAGCTGCACACGCTCCTTACCTACCGCAGCCTCGCTGCCCTCGATGCCTTCGGCGGCCTGAAAGGGCTCGCGGCTGGCCTCCGTACCGATATCGCAGCCGGCCTCAGCGCCGACGAGACAGAATTGGATGATGCGATTTCTTTTGAGGAGGCCGTCGCCGCAGCCCGGGAGGGTCGTCCGCCCGTGAACCAGCCTGTCTCGTCCGAACCCTCTGGTGGAGTTCACCTCTCGCTGCGGATAGGCCAGGCCTCGGATACGCACTTCGCGGACCGGAAGCGCATATTTGGCACGAACCAGCCACCTCGGCGGCGGCACAGGTCTTTCCTCAGGCTCATGTGGATTGCCTTCAACGACAAGCTCCTCATCCTCCTCACAATTGCTGCCTCCATCTCTCTCGCCATCGGTATCTACCAGTCTCTCAGCGCCGAGGAAGGCGCTTCCAACATCGAGTGGGTGGACGGCGTCACCGTAGTCGTCGCAATCTTGGTCATCATATTCGCTAGCGCTGCCAACGACTGGCAGCAGAACCACAAGTTCGAAAAGTTGAACGAGCGCAAGGCGCAGCGCGAGGTGACCGTGGTGCGCTCCGGCAAGGCCCAGAAAGTATGGATCGACGAAGTCCTCGTCGGCGACGTCATGCACATTGAGGCGGGAGATGTGGTGGCCGTCGATGGCGTTCTCATCCATGCTAGTGGACTGCACATCGACGAGTCGCCCATCTCGGGCGAGTCTCGCATGGTCCAGAAGACGCTGCCAGCCGACCATGATGCTTCACATGCCGCGCTTGCGGACCCCTTCATATTGAGCGGTACCACGGTATCCCGTGGCGTAGGTCGTTACCTCGTCACTTCGATAGGCGCCAACTCGACTTATGGGCGTATGCTCATGTCTTTGCACGAGGATGTCGAGGAGACGCCTCTGCAGGCGAGGCTCGGCCGCCTCGGCAAGCAGCTCATCATTTTCGGCGCCGTCGCTGGCGTAATATTTTTCCTCGTCCAATTTATCCAGTACTTGGTCAACTTGCAGTACATGGACAATAGAGGCCCATCCAACAAAGCGGAGGATTTCTTCCATATCCTCATCCTCTCCATCGCAGTTGTTGTGATTGCCGTGCCAGAGGGGCTGGCGCTCAACGTCACGGTCGCTTTGGCTTTTGCGACCAGTCGCATGCTCAAGGACAATAATCTGGTTCGCCTTATTCGCTCGTGCGAGACCATGGGAAATGCTACATGCGTCTGCTCGGATAAGACTGGCACCCTCACCCAGAACAAGATGACTGTTGTCGCTGGCAGGATTGGACTTGAGAGCAGCTTCGATGACATGGAGACAATACTCACCACCGCTGGTCCGCCTTTGTCAAGATCCGATGCCGTGCGCCCCCAGAAGTCGGCCGGGCTTGCAGCGTCTTTGTCGGAAGAGGTAAAAGACCTCATCAAGGAGAGCATGGCGCTCAACTCTACGGCATTCGAAAGCGACGAGACCGCCAAGTCGCACTATTTTGGCTCCAGCACCGAGACGGCGCTGCTACAGTACTGCCGCGACCACCTGGGTATGGGGCTGCTAAGCGAGGAGAGGGCCAACAACCCGATACTCACGATGCTGCCGTTCGAATCGTCCCGCAAGTGGATGGCAGTTTTGTTCAAGCTACCAAATGGCATGTATCGGCTCCTGGTAAAGGGTGCTGCAGAGGTGGTTTTCGAGTATTGCGCCTACGTCTTGGGCGATCCGACGTACGTGCTCACGGCTGAGCGGCTGAGCGAGGAAGACAGGGCTAGTTTTCGTGAGACCATCCAGGACTATGCTGCCAAAATGCTGCGGCCGGTGGCCATTGCTTACAGGGACTTTGACGCGGATGAGGTGTTTGAGAACCCGGGCGACGACCCTGCCACCGTCAACCTGCAATGGCTGGCGTCCGGGATGATCTTCATTGGCGCCTTTGGCATTCGCGATCCCCTGCGCCCTGAGGTCATCGACTCGGTTCGCACGTGCCAGGATGCTGGCGTGTTCGTTCGCATGGTAACAGGCGACAATTTTCTGACTGCAAAAGCTATTGCTACCCAGTGTGGCATTTACACCGCAGGCGGCATCGCCATGGATGGCCCCACCTTTCGACGGCTGTCACCGTCACAACTCGACGCAATCATTCCCCGACTTCAGGTGCTTGCGAGATCCAGCCCGGAAGATAAGCTTCTCCTGGTGTCACATTTGAGGGCTATGAAGGAAATCGTTGCCGTCACCGGCGATGGCACAAACGACGCGTTGGCCCTTAAAGCGGCTGACGTGGGTTTCGCCATGGGTGTTCAGGGGACTGAGGTGGCCAAGGAAGCCGCATCCATTGTTCTCCTGGATGACAACTTCGAATCAATCGTGAAGGCACTGAGCTGGGGCCGGACTGTGAACGATGCAGTCAAGAAGTTCTGCCAGGTGAGCCCAGTTGTAATGCTCTGGCACAATGTTTGCTCAAGCTGACGAATGTTACTCGACAGTTTCAATTTACAATTAACATTTCAGCCAGTACCCTCACCGTCATCTCAGCTTTCGTGGGCGACGAAATATTCACTGTGGTGCAGTTGCTATGGATCAACCTTATCATGGACATTTTTGCCTCTCTCGGACTTGCAACCGATCACCCTTCCCCGGATTTTCTCAAGCGCAGACCAGAACCTCGCAATGCCCCCATCATCAACATAACCATGTGGAAGATGATTCTTGGTCAAGCCATTTACCAGCTTGCTGTCGTCTTCACCATCCACTATGCTGGTTGGAATATTTCCCAACCCGACACCAAAGCCGAGATTGAGCATTTGCAAACCTTCGTGTTCAACATATACGTGTGGATGCAGTTCTTCAACCAGCACAACTGCCGCAGGGTGGACAATAAGCTCGACATTTGGTACCAGGACGTCCTCAAAAACCCTTGGTTCATTGGAGTACAAGTTCTCACGGTGGTGGGGCAATTCGTCATTATTTTCAAAGGAGGTGAAGCATTCAATACTGTGCCATTGTCGGGTGCCCAATGGGGATGGAGTATGCTTTTTGGCATAATGACAATACCGCTCGGTGCTCTGATACGACAGGTGCCCGACCGTTATGTCTTGCGATTCTTCCAGTTCATCGGCCGCACCTATCGCGTTTGCATACGACCATTTCGCCCGCTCTTTGGATATATAGCATGCTGTGCGGGCCCTCGGGCCCGCAGACGCCAGAGAATCAATGGACAGCGACAGGAGATGGGTGAGGTTGAGTCCGCGCCGGCCCAGATTAGCGGATTGACCGACAGAGACTTAAGCCAGCTCTCGGCGGAATCGGCTTTAGGTGGCGAGATCGTTCAGAGCCCAACGGCGGACAGCAATGGTACTGAAGGCGCTGGGAAGACGGTGGACCTGCCGGCCTTGATTGACGCTGCCAAGACTGGCCGGTGGACTGCTGGAGACACACTGGAGCTGCATCCACAAACGCTGAAGGATGACCCTATCCTGCGGACGAGGAGCGACCTTAGGCTCCCGCCAAGCCAAGACCCGGCGCTACAGAGATTCTTGGTCCGCGAGGAAGATGAGGAGCGTGGCCGCAGAAGGCGGAGGACAGGGGAACCCGCTCGGGCGGTCTGGATAGAGCCAGCGCGCCCAGTGCGAGCGCATACGCAGACACAAACACGGACGCAAACGCAGACGCAGACGCGGGCAAGGGGGTGGCTGTCCGTAGAAGGATTATTGCGGTCAAAGAGGCGGTAATTTGGACGACCGTGGAAAGATCTCGCGAATCAATGCATAAGAATATGGCCTGGGACGGTCGACAGAAGCGGGCGGAAGAAACAATTGCACATGATGGGCGTTTTTCATGAATACATGGCGTCCATTGTTCAAAAGCATTTTCGGCATTTCAGAGAGATACCTCATAGCAACCACTATAGGCGAGATTAGTCTTGCGTTGCATGATGTTAAAATGCATCGTATCAATGTTTATTGGTCATGAAATCAAATGCTCTGCAGCTCGTATTGTGGCGATGAAATGCTTTATATGCTGACGACACGTACGCCATGGCTTCTTTTGCCTAGCATGTCTTCTAAACCTTGTAAGAGTCTGTCATATAACTGTTTATCTCATGAGTTATTCCGTGGATCAAGTCATTCTGAAACTACCTAGCCGCCCCGGCTGATGAGCTGACAGAACGGCCCGCCGTTCTGCGCAAGCTCGTGATACGACCCTTCTTCGACTTTGACGCCGCGCTTAAGTACGACGATCCTGTCGGCCACCTGCATCATTTCGCTGCTATGGGTAACAAGCACGATGGCCATGGCGCTGGCGGTGCCTTGGAGCCGCGAGCGGTGGATGAGCGCGCGGATGGTCTGGCGGATGGTGGCAGCGTTTTCGGTATCGAGCGCGCTGGTGGGCTCGTCGAGGACGAGGAGGCGCGGCTGGCGGACGAGGGCGCGCGCGATGCTGAGCCGCTGCGCTTGCCCGCCGGAGAGGGCTTGGCCGCCGTCTCCGACGACGGTGTCGTACCCCTGAGGCAGGGAGGCGATGAAGTCGTGCAGGCCGGCTTCTCGGGCGGCCAGCACGATGTTGTCGATGCGCCGGTGAGGCGAGTCCGGTTTGAGGCCGTAGACAATGTTCTCGGCGATGCTGGAGGGAAAGAGAAACGGCGCCTGCGGAACGTAGGCCATCATGGATCGAAGGTGTTGCATGTCGAGGTCGGAAGGGGGGACGTTGAAAAATGTCAGGGGCGCCAGCGCCCCAGAGTCTGGGAGGTTCGACGGTTCGTATAAGCCGAGGAGGAGAGAGATGAGCGTCGACTTGCCGCAGCCTGAGCAGCCGACAATGGCGATGCACTCGCCGGGCGCAATGTCGAGCGAGATGCCTCGGAGGGCCATGTCGCCGGCTCGAGAGGGGTATGCGAAGATGAGATTGTGCATTCGCACAGGGAGTGGGCTATGAAGCTTCCTCGACCAGCGCCTCTGGAGATCATTGCGCTTCAAAGGCAAGTTGGCGTAGCTCAGCAGCTGTGCGGCCGCTGCTTGCGCCATGGTAAGCTGGGGGATGCCGCTGAGGATGTCGGACGAGGTGCCGACGGCGAAGAGCAGCAGGTTCACGACCTGCAGCACTTCCGTGACGCCGATGCTCCCTTCCCCGGCGAGCAAGACCATGCCGTAGTAAAACACCAGCGCCGTGAGGGCGTAGCTCATGGACTGATACAAGCCGTACAGCCAGCTTGTGTATGCCGCGCGCCTCAGCCCCAGGCCGAACGTCTGCTTGGTCGACTCACGGTACTTGCGCTCGAAATACTTCTCCAGCGCCAGCGCCCGAACGACGCGGATGTTGAGCAAAGTTTCCGTCGCTACGGCGCTGGACTCCTGCGCGCCATCGTTGCACTTCGCCTCCCACTTGCTACTTGCCGCTGCGTATCCTTTGATTGCGCCCAGGACAACGGGGAGGGGCGCAATTGATACCAGCGTCAGCTTCCACGACACGGCTAGCGCCCAAAGGACGGATATCGAGATGATGCCGACGACGGAGGTGACGATGGGAACGAACCGTCCGACAATGTTGCGCATCTCTTCGGCATTTCTCTCGAGGCACTCGCTGATGCGGCCGGGTGAATGGCTCTTCTTGTCAAACCAAGACTTAGGTTGTTGAAGGATCCTCCTGAGCGCCTCGACCCTGATGTTGTCGACCCAGGCTTGGCCAACCCTCTCCAAAAGGTACCGCTCGCCACCTATACAGAGCCCTTGGACAGTAGAGACCCCAATCAGGTAGAGTGCCCATTTCCTGCCCTCGGAATCCTTGTCCCCAGACGACCACATGACGCCGAGAAGCTGCGCGAGACAGTACGAAAAGGCAGGAGTTGACGCAGCGCCCACAAGGCAGGTTACCAGTCCGAGGGCGAGGATCAGCCTGTCAAAACTTCCGAGCGCCGGCCAAACTGTCTTCAGAGTTGACAAAATGGATGACTTCTCGGCCGGCTTCTGCAATGTGGTAGCGGCAGGGTTCACGGCTAACACGTCCTTGGAGCTTCTCGGACGAAGAATTGGAATATTTTCTTGACGCTCGGCGGCCCCAATCACAAGGCTGAGCTGACTCTCAGTAGATTCCCTCAGTTTGTTGACCTCCGTTATGTCGATCTCTTCCGCTATTGTCGAAGGCAGATATGTCGCGCTGTCGTCCATAGACTCAGAATCATCTCCGGACTCAAATCCGCCTGGCCGAGAAAATTGGCTGTTAACGAATGCCGAAAATCGACTTCTCTCGCTCTCCAAGTATACGGTGATTCTCGTCCCTGCAACGGGCCTCGCCGTGGACGTGCGGCGCAACCATTTTTCTTCAGCCATCGTTCTCCAAGCTGAGGCCCTTCCGAGGCCAAGAGATACTCGCGGCGGCAAGCCTGATCGGCTGTTGGGAGTTAATTTGGACTCCAGTTCGTCAAAAAAGCCATGCAGCACAAAGGATCTTCGAGGAGACAGGTGTTCCGCCAGTGAGTCTGATGACGTTAAAGATTCGGCATCGTTGTAGAGTGAGATGGGTGTGTTGTCATCGAATGGGCATTGGAAAGGGTCGTTTGATGGAAATTCCGCTGGAGACGTGAGTGTTTCATCAAAATACCCAGTCAGGTCGACTTTGAAGCCTTGCTGAGCCACAGTACCGTTGCTCATGACATAAACGTACTCATAGTCGCGAATGTTGGACGTGTCATGAGTAATGATAATGGTTGTCTTGCCTTTTCGCCACTCTCTGATGGTGTCCATAACCAATGCCCGATTCACCTGATCAAGACCACTGGTGATTTCATCCAGAACCAGCACCGTCGGATCCCTTAACCGTGCTCGTGCCAGTGCGATCTTCTGCCTCTGCCCTCCACTAAACCCATGGCCCTCAGCTCCTACGTGGGTATCCACGCCATTCGCGAGGTCGGCCAGCGTCGACTTCAGGAGGGCGAACTGACAAGCTTCAAGCACATCGTCAACAGTGGCCTTTTCGGGAGTCGAATGTCCAATCGCAATGTTGTTGAAGAAGGTGTCATTGAATAGGACACTTGTCTGCTGAATGAGGGTCACTCTCTCACGAATCCACGTCCTATCCAATTTGTCGAAGGGCTGCCCGTCGAGTAAGATCTCTCCGGTGAGCGGAGTGTACAAGTTCGCGATGAGGTTGCCAATGGTGCTCTTCCCAGAGCCACTGTTGCCGACAAGAAAGGTCACGCGGCCCGCTGGAAAGTCAAGCGACGACGTTTGGAGCACATGGTAGGCCGGATTTGAGGGATACGCGAAGCTTACCTGCGAAGAGTCAGCGAGGATCTAACAATGTGATAATTTCTCAAGCACGTACATTATTCAAACGGATATCCCCGACACAGTGCTCAGGGTGAATGGTGCCATGAGGCAGAAGCCGAGCTGTCTCTAACTCTGACTTCCGTGGCTTTGGCTTCGTAATGCCTAACAGAAAGCTGCCTGCAACCATACCTTTGGAGAAGACGAGCCAATGCGGAACCAATGCTACAATGCCCTGAAATGCAGCTAACGTCGCGTAGAAAGTGGTCAAGATGTGGCCAGGCGGCAGACCACTCTTGACAAGGACAAGCCCGTACCAGAAGCCCACGACGAACATGAAAATGATGTAAAAGGCCATGTAACCCATCTGGATCGAGTTGCATTGAGCCTGTATCAAGTAGTTCGTTGCCGCCAGTCGAAGTGCGTGGCCATATCGCTGCAGCTCATAGTCCAAGCCGTTGAGGACTTTGACGAGATCGATGGCTGTTGTGCTCGCCGTCGTGAGCTTGGAGGCTGTTTCCAGATGCGCCTTCTGCGATTCAATAGCCGGGCCCAGTCGTCTGGCCGCCAAGGATAAGGCAAGGATAGATGCGGGTAGCGTCGCGAGCAGCACCAATGTCATCTTCCACGAATAGTATAGAGCAATGGCCAGGGAGGCGAGAGAGGTGGCAGTATCGCAGACGAGAAAGCCGAACACTTGAGAAGTTGCAAGCTGAAGCTCCCTTGTTTGCCTATACCAAAATTAGCGGATTCAATGACCAGCAGAAAGCAGGGATGAATATCTCACGTCTGAATTCTCACAAGGAGGCTAGATGTGCCCTGGTCTAAAGTGTCGTACCAAGCCAGGTCTTTGTCAAGCAGGCTGCTGAAAATGTCATGGCGGATGCTGTCGGCCTGAAGCTCTCCAAATGCAATCCAGAGCGAGAGAAAGGCGGTATTGGCCACCCAATTGCCTAAGCCGAGGCCGATGAGCAGGAGGCACAGCTTCGACACGTCCTGCAAAGCGCTGTCACCGGTTCGAGTTCTGTTTCCATACTCGGCGATGACATCGAATACCCGGCCCAAAAAAATGGCCAGAACAGTTCTAAGGGCTGCAGTCACGACAGATGCCGCGACCGCGGCGAGTAGGACTCCAGCATGGGACCGTTTGGTAAAGGCAAATAGACTTCTCCAGGAAGTCTTGGTCTGAGGCTTTTCGGCAGCCGACAACTGGATCGCAGATGGACCAGTTACCGAAGGTACAGACTTGGACGTCATGTCTTCATCAGATGAGGGTATCGCAGGTTATATTCATCGGGCTGGTGGGCTTGCCACGACGGAGAGAACAGAGATGGGTGGCGTAAGCCATGGCGATGGAAAGTGCATACGATGCAGCCCTCATCCCCGTGAAGGACGGGCATGGTGGAGCGTGCGCGCAAAGGCCGGCCAGAGTAAGGGAGATGGCGACCTGCGCGGGAGGTCTGATTGTGCCGAGAGTATTGTTGCCGTGGCCGCGTTGTGCATTGTTCCCAGGGGCGAGCACATTGTCTGCGTGCGCACTGACGTCAAGGTACCGGCTTTCAGAATAGTCGCAAGAGGCACAATTTTGAAGTAAAGCAGGGAAAGCCAAATATCCATGAAACGATGAATTCTTCACGTACTCGCATTCCGTGGCGCACTCAAGCGTAGCTGTGACGCTCTCTTCTTGTAAGACAGACGTCGCGTGAGCGAGGCTTCACCTCGTGAGCCACTTGGCTCAGCGCTGCTGCACTGGCGTCCATCCCGAAGTTCAGAAGTCAGAGTGCGACCGGACAGACTGAGAAGAATGTCGCAAAGTCGAGCGTGCTTGAAACGCTGCTATGCTGTTGGTGGTGAGAAGGCGAAAGAAGCGACGCGAGGTGTCCATGGAGGTTGAGTGGCTTCTGGAAGCTTCACAGTGGCCAGACACAGTCGAATCTGGCGCAGGCACGGTGGCGAAAGCGATGTCATCGCCCACAGTTTCCATACGATCTGCCCCTCCATTCCCGACCTGGAGCTCAGATTTGCCCCACGTCGCTCAAGATTTTGCGACTTCAATCATCTTCACCCGCTTCGTACAGCCTTCACAGAGCTCGTCAGAAGAGAGACGCCGATATACACACGCAGCGCGATAAAGTGCAGCAGAGCGGCACCTGCCACCCAGCACAACATCATGGATCCCATGGAGAGCATGTCTACGGGCGCCGTGCCCAAGGACTTCAACGCCGAAGAGGCTGTTAACATGGAAGAGGTGCGTTGGGCCGCCGCTGGAAGCACTGCCCCCGACCTGAACCAGTTCAAGAGCTGACAATCCCGATTTAATACAGATGGAGAAGCAGTTTGCTGTCAAAGGTCTGCCTCATCAACGCCCTAGGGCTTCCAGTAGCGCTCCGAGCTGACCTCCCTCAGTCGTCCAGCACATGCAGACATACTGGTCCATCCTGGAAAAGGTCAAGGGCTCGACCCTGCGGCTGACCAAGATGGACGACGACATCTACGACCACCTGAAGGAGGCCTTCCCCGAATTCGAACCGGCCGCGACCATCAACGAGGACGAGATGAAGAGCAAGGCCGGCAAGGAGCGGTGGAGGGCTTTCATGATGGCCTACGAGAAGAAGATCGACGACTACAACTTCGGCACCATGGTGCGAAACAGCGCCAAGGTTGAGTACGACGAGGACACGACCATCTTCGGTGAGCCAGCTCTTCGCCTTCGATCTTGGGTGTATGGTTCTGACTCTTGCAGTTCCCCGAATGCAGTTTTACGCCATCGAAATTGCCAGGTACATTCAGTTCCAAGATCCGTCAACCGAAAAGTTTACTGACACAGCGCAGGAACAAGAACGGTCTGAATGATTGGATCTACGAGCAGGCTCAGGCGGAAAAGGCCAAGTCAAAGTAATCTCCATTCCGACGCATGCACTTCGACAAAAATTTCGAGCTCGCAATTATCGGCCGGATATGTGCGACTAAACGATCAGGCGATGATGGGCGTGTTCGGATCCAAGGGATGACGAGCCGTGCCGCAGAGAACCAGAAGGACTGAGACGAGCGGCGGCGCTTCTCCGATGGGCCATCGCCCTTCTCAAATCGGTAGCGCGACACGTCGATGCCGGTGCAAATAGGAGGAGGAAGGGTCACCCGGCATAGAACGCGTTGGATATGGAGCGTGAAATTGAGTTGGCCCGTGACGGCCGTACCCGCCCACCCAACAGGTGCCACCAAATGCGTGAATGAACAAAGCCCGCGCGTATCGCGTCGTGAAAGATGTTTAAGTTGATCGTCGCAAAGCAAACAAGCGGTGATGCGTGTGTCAAATTTGCAGATGGTCACTTCCTGTGCGTGTCACGGAAATTTTGAGGCCTGACGTTGGTGTCATGAGGCACACGCATCACATTCAGGTGACCGAGACCTGCAGCGCAGACAGCTCCCAGTTGCTCACAGTTCAACATGATGACCTCAACGCAAATTCTCAAATTCTCAAATTAATTTATTCTCTGCATTTTTCTCGCCAGTTTTGTTTTCACCAATGCAGAGGCAAGGCAAGCCATCAGAAGCAAGTGGTAGATTCTCCCGCCTGGCGCATCAGTTTGCCATGCAACAGCTCGCACAGCATGCGAGGCTCATACTCAATTGTAAACACCTCCACATCTCCTAAATTTAAAGTAGTCTCATAAATCCTTGTTCTTTCAGTGCGGCAGAGTCCCAGCCCCGACAGCTGGGAGCTCATGAAGGCCCCGGATATCCCAACAGCAACGGCAGTAGAAGCGGCGACGGAAAACAAACGCCAAAAGGACGTCGCTGCGGCGGACGTTTGCTTAGCGGAGATGTCCCCCAAGTATCTCAACTCGCTGCCCGTCACGAGAAAGGGGACTATGTCGCGGCAGACCCTCCCGCCGTGGGATCGCAGCGTGGATGTTGTCTATCACAAATACAAACACGGCGATGCGAGACGCAACGTGACGCCGTTGGCACAGGTGTTTGAAAAGAACCTCGCAAGACTAACCTCAGATCGCGCTTGCCGCAGTATCACTGAGCGTGAAAACCCTCTCTCGCGGTTGCCTGCGGGCGTCAGGTTGAGGATCGGCCAGTGCATCCTGCGCAGCCACCGCAACACCACGAAACCCATCAGCCTGAACCGCCGCTTGTTCGATCAGGACTGTTGGGAGACATCCGACATGACACCACTCGGAGATATCCTCGTCCCCTTGGCGCCGTGCCTCCTCGCTTGCTGGTCCCTTTACGCCGATGTGATGCTTGCCTTTCTCTCCGAACACATCTTCCATGTCACATTTTCACCCTTCGTTGGCCCGCGCCTCAGCCAGCTAGCAACGATTTGGCTCAACAAATACGGCGTCTATATGCGCAAAATAATCGTTGAGGTCGACTACACGCGGTTCGGGCTCGGGCCCGCGGCATCGGCGAAGTGTTTGCAGCCTGGGCTGACCAGTCTCGAGATTCTGCTGCGTGATTTTGCCAACGCGCAGATGAAGAGAGACAAGGATTTGCCGCTCGAAAGCTTGGTGCTTCTATGTCGGCGGTTCTATGGCATAAGGAGTGAGCATGACAACCCGATCGAGTCGACGGGGACCGTTGAGTTCACAGCAACAAAATGGAAGGCGAGGCAGGCCAGGTCGCGCGTCAATCAGAACACGAATTCCTCGAGGACAGCGTCTTCGGTAGACAAAGAGGCTATCAGACTACTGTCCCACTCTGCCAAATTTCCAGTCGCGTTGTCCCACACGCCTACCATGCTGGACGACAGAACAACCAGCCGCGAGGCCTCCGTCGACGCCATTGATTGGGAAGTTGTCAACGCGATGCGCAAGTCATCTGCGAGCGCCGTCAGCCAAACCACCCAAGGTACAGCCGTCAACTCATCATTTTCAGCTGACGATCAACGGCAATACTGCCCCGATGCACACCTGCTTCTGTGCAATCACCTGGCACGCCTCCGCGGCCGGGTCGACGCCCTGCGCATGTGCGGCTTCAGCGACGCATACACACACCAATTCATCGTCACGCTATTCCCCCAGTCTCGCAGCATGCCCGCGAGAGATCATAGCTATCGCGTTGCGCCGTCGACGGTGTGGCCCTCACTACTGGCACAGATGGCATACGTTGATGTGGGACAGGGCCGCATTGTTCTAGACGATGGGAGAGAGGTTGACAGCGCGAGCAGAGGGCCTTTCATGCTGGCTCCTCCAGTGATCGGCCCTGAAGGAACATCATATCTACCGAGGGGCCCTGCGGCTTCCATCAAGAAGGCGGCTGCTGCGACAGGGAGATCGAGCAAAGTGCAAGCGAACAAGTCCTCTGATGACGGACATGCCACGATTGTGGCAGGCAAGCCAGAACAAATGGCCGTATTAGGAGCGAAGAAATCGTTTCAGCGGTTGAGGAAATTTTACGGTATTGGTAGGAAGAGCCGCTGAGAGGAGTTGGCCAAGTGAAGTCTTGAAGCATAGCGGTTGTCTAGCGGCATCGCATTTTTTTTTCAGGATGTCTCGCTTTGAATATAAAGCTTGTCACAGAAGGCTATTGCTCGCTTGCTCTGTACAATAAGATGCCAAATAAAAATCGTGTCGAAGAATGACTCTTCTCAACCGATCCACAACCTGCTTGTGCTCTCCGCGACTCAAAGCCGTAACTCTACTCCTTTCGCTCCGCGCTCTGTCCACGTCGACCCTTTTCTTCATGATTCATGATCGTGACTCAATCATTGCTGCAGGTACTATTCCCACACGTTAGCACACAACAAGCCATAATACCAGAGGGCCAGATTCTCCAACTCACAATGGCAAATTTGCTCCGCGCACGAATCTTGCTACCCCAAAACACCAATATCCACGGGGTCACGGTCAACGCCATAGCGATGCCGCCTAGCATGCTACCCGCGCCTCGCAAGCCTAGATTCGCAAACATGACGCCCGTGAGCAGCGGGAACCCACCCCCTAGCACGTTGCGACAGAAGCTCTGCGCCGCGAGCGCCGACGAGGCGTACATGTGGTACGTATCGGCGAGGTAGTTGAAGGTGGCCAGGTACACGCTGTAGATGCCCCAAAGAGCAAACCCGAGCCCTACGGCCTCGGCGTAGCCGTCCATGGCGCGTGGGCACAGGAATGCGCCGAAGAGGCCTGCCGGCAGCAGCAGCGCCGTAATGCACGCGAAGTAGAGGCGCGCCTCGGGGGACTCGGCGGGGAAGTGGCGGCGCATCATGGCCCAGAAGCGCGAGTCCGAGTACTGGAAGCCGTCTTCGTCATATCGCCGCCATTGCGGGAGTTTGAGGAGCTGCTGCTGCATGATGCTCACGGCCGTGGCCACGACAGCGGCCACCATCATGGCTACGTATACGCGGCTCGAGCGGTTCACGTCATTGCCGTAGAGATAGGGCACTACAGAAAAGGACAGGTAGAGCACGCCCCAGGAAAATGCAGCCCATAACGAGAAGCAGAAGACGACGGGTTCAGTGAAGAGCAGGTGGAACGGCCTTTGAACGGACAAGGCCATCATCTTGGCCATCGGCGGCCGAAGCTCGTCCTCCTTGACCAGCCACCGGATCCGCTGTAGCCGGCCCTGTTGCTGCTGCTCGTGGCCCTTCTCGATGCTGCCAGGGTTGCGTTCAGCATCTTTTGCGAGCTTGGAATCGCTCGAGGAGGCCAACGCTGCAGTGGAGAGGGCCGCAGGCTCCGACGTCCACACGCCGTATATGCCACGGGTCTCCATCTCCGCGTACCACCTGCTGAGCGTGTTCGCCTTCCTCGTCAGCAGGACCGACGCGCGACTCTCCCTGAAGAAAAGAAAAATAGCGGCCATAAGCGCCGCGTCCATGAAGACTTGGTGCCAAAACGTCCACTTCCAGGCCAGCGTCGGATCGCTCACATTGCGCACCAGCTCCGCGGCGACCAGCGGCCCGGCGCCTGTGCCCGCCAGCACGGCGCCGCTGAACAGTGCCATGGGCGTGTTGCGGTCTTGCTTGTCCCACAGGTCGGCGATGACGCCGCCCACGACGGCGCTGAAGACTGAGGCGCCAGCGCCGACGAAGAAGCGCGCTATCAGGAGGCCCTCGACGCGCGTCATGACGGAACAGACGGCCTGGAAGATGACGAAGACGATACCCGCGACGATGAAGACTGGGAAACGGCCCCAGACCTCGGAGATGGGCGCGAGCGCCATAGGGGCGAAGGCGAAGCCCAGGCAGAAGGTGGTGATGCCGACAAGGACGACGAGCCGGCTCGTGTCGAGATCGGCAGCAATGATGGCAGCCGGGGGAGAGTAGGCGCCGGCAGTGTATGCTGTGAGAAAAGTCGCGATGCAGGAGAGGGCGAGAAGGACATTTTTGCGGGCTGGACTCCATTTCAGGGGCGACGTGTAAGGCGTGAGATCAGGACACGGCGGTATTTGAACGCCATGGCCGGCAACATCTTGTCTTACAACCGGCGGCTTCGGTAGCGGAGTGTCGAAGGTGAGATAGATGTATTGTATCGGACTGTCGACAGCCAGACTCGCCGGTGGAGGGGCCAGTATCTGCATCCGTCCCTTTTCACCCATCACGGCACTCGAGCCAGATGTCTCGACATCGGAAGACTCCCGCGACAGGCTCGGGTGGGATTCGCAGTGGCGAGCATCCGGAGCTGCAGCATTACTGTCTGCACGCACCGCCGCCATGATGGGATAAGGGTGAGGGTCGTCAAAGTCATCCAGTGCCCCGCGTGAGATCGACAGAGACGCAAAGCAAGGCTGGACGCTGCGAACTCATATATAGTCATCGAGAGGCAGCCTCTCCCTCTGCGCCTTTTTCAGACACCGAGGCAGGCGGCATTGGGCGGAAATCCGGGATGGGGGAATAACGGCCGGGTTTATCAATCCTCGAGTTGCGGAGTATCAGCGGGCGAGGCAATGATAGGGCAGTCAACCGGATCTTGACGGCTGGCCGGCAATAAGAAGGAGATTGTGAGCGACCGATCCGCAGCCCCACGCATTGCGCGATGGATGTTGAGGGGCTTGCCTCGGCAGACGGGTTGGTCGAACCGAGTTAACCTTAAAGGAGCGCATGGTCGGACCGCTGCGGGCGGCGAGGTCTCGCGCAGAATGCTTGGCATGCGCCATCGTCGGGAAACTAATATCAAACAACTTCAAGCGAACTACCGGCGGAATATGGCCTCAGCGAAAACGGCCTGGACGGCTTCTGACGCGTTGGTCAAGACGGAGGACGACGGTGGGCGTCGACCAACACGGCAACCAGAGCGGGAATAAGCAGCGGGCAGAAGATCCATGATGCTTTTGGTGCGTCCCCGCAACTGCTAATTGGATAAATAGGGCGCCCCCAAGGCCCCGACCCGGGAATGGCGCTACGGGCTTGCTTCGTCATAGCTGCTGCGATTGTAATTTCGCCTGCGTAAGAGCTTAATTACCCTAACCCTATTATCCCCAGGTTTGCGATATCTATCTATTATACCCACTACTTAAGACCACACCTAGCCTGCATATGCTTCATCGTTATCACTTCGTCTTGAATATGAGGCGTTGCCTTATCTAGCTTGCCCTTTGGTAAATCCCGTAGCGCCCGTCCAGCATCTCTAAACGGTCGTGCCGACACGCCGCCCATAAGGAGGCCCAAGATATTAGACAGGGCGTTATCCGGGTCCTTGACGGTATCGTAGATAGTCTCTCCAACTATAGCTAACTCGCCGGCCATGTTAATAATAGTGCGTAAGGTAGCACCCCCAATAGCGCCGGCAACCTCGCCGGACACGGGGATTAGGAAGAAGATAGCCGAGATCCAGCCGCCGATGGCAGCCTTGCGGTCCTCTTCGATCTTCTCATTGGCGATCTCGACAATCTTGCGCATATTCTCGATGGCCGACTCCATTGTGAGCGCCGGTAGCGCCAGGGAGTCGGCAACCTCACCCGAGGCGATAAAGCCGTACTTGGAGGCATCCATGGCGATCTTAGCGTCCTCGACGAGTTGCTTCGACTTGTCGTACGCCTCACCGATGATCTTGGCCGGGTTTGGGACCTCGAAGTTGTCCTTGAGGGTCGGAAAGTTGCGCCAAAAGACGTCCGTATCTTCTCTGCACTTTTTAATGCCTTCTGGGGAATGGTCTCCGTTTCCGTAAATGCATCCAATGTTCTGCCAGACGTCCTTATCTGCCATGACTATCCAGTCCCGGAGAACGCCGTACGTGTCCTCCATGACCTTGTAGAATTTATCAGGGTCGTCAAGGACGTACGTCACTGCCGGCGGGACAGCGGGGTGCTCGTCAATCTCCGTCGGGCATGACCTCAGCACTTCGTTGCCGCCGTTGCATTTATTGGGATCTTTTTTGCACTCAGTCTCCGAGGGACAATTTACGTCGCCGGATCCAATGTAGCTGCATTCGCCGCAGCACAACTTCTGTTTCTGCCTAGTGCAATGCCACACGCCAGACTTGTCATCGTGCAGCATATACTTTTGAATGTTCACCGGCGTTTGTTCCGCGAGAACGTCGCGGTATATCTTGAACTTGCCGGCGTAGTCTCCTGCGATGATGTCGTCGTAATTCTTTAGTGCCGTTGTGAGATTCTTCAGGTATATGTCGGCGAGATATTTGCCAATACAAAGGGGGGCAATGTCCGAAACGCTCCCAAGCAGCCGATCGACACTATCGAATTGCCGCGTGCAAGATGGCAAGGCGCTAATGTCGTCGAGATCGTCGGTATCATCGTCATCGTCCGGGAGATCACCACCCGAGCCTCTGTATACGATCAGTGAGCTATCCCAAATAAAGCGGCTACAGGCGGAAAGTGACTCACTCTCCGTCAGAGGCAACAAGCCAAGCGTTGATGACAGAAGTGAATGGATGCTCGTTTGTGTTTGTGTTGCTCTTGGCCAAGACAGGCTTGTCCCGATCATGGTTGACCATTTCCACTGTTCCAATCGTATACACGTTGTAGAGCCAGACATTACCGCTGGCCTGGATATTGAGCACACGTTGCTGGCAATCCTGCGTATCGACACACAGTTGCGTGTATTCCTGAAACCAATTGTACATGCCTGCACCCAAGACGTGCACGTTTGTGGCGCCTATGATGGACATTCCCCAGGCGGCAGCGCAGTGAGGGTTTGAACCGGAGCATTCCTCGAAGTCAGGGTCTCCGTTAAAGATGCCGACTTGATCCGAGAATGGCGCGGGGGCCTGAGGTTTTGGCAAAAAATATGGACTCTCCGTTTGAAGCTAGGTGAATTAAAGTTAGATGAGCTTGGTACGCTTTAAAGTGAATTGTCTTACCATTCCCAGGAAGATATTTTCAGCGCCTAAGAGCATGTATTGGTATAGAACGGAGTGCTCGGATGAAGTGCCATACAACCAAACCGGCCCACCAGTGCTTTCAATGAGTATTCCTGTACAGGTTGAGTGCTTTAGTTTGTGCAAAATTATGAATAAAAGAAACGTGGTGCGATAGTGCCAACTTACCTCTGGCGACGTAAATGTCGATCTGTGTCTGACCCAGTCCGCTGTCGATATCGTGATCCGCCACCCAAGCCCAGACGTTTTCCAGATAGCCAGAGGACTCCACCGTCATGTGAAGCATCATAGAACCCGCAATGCAATTCTTGTTGACCTTTCCCGTGAGCTTGGGACAGTCCGCAGACTGTAGGCGGGAGCCGGCAGCTCCGCCGATGCGAAAGTGTGTATCTAGAAGGAGATGTTAATCAATTGATATGTTGCCTATCAGACAAAATAAGATACTCACCCCACATGGCCGCAGATCCCTGCTCTCTCTGAGCAATGTTCCATTCCATCAGAACTACTCCGGCAGTTGGACCCTCGACCGTCAAGAGCAAATCTTGGATCTCGACGCTACCCTTGTCGCCAGAATCGCCAACGCGAATCAATACTTGGGGATTAGACGCGTCTTCGAAATGCTTTCTCAGACAGTCAGTATGTAAATGGCGGGCGACAGCGCGATTGAAGAAAGCGCCAATAAAGAACTTACAGCTCCCTTAGCCACAATCTGTGCCCAGCATTCCCCCACAATGACCGACCCGCCGGGTATCTAACCTCAAGTTAGAAATGGTTTCTCAATTTCGCGCAGGAAACGGCTTGCATGAAGGGTTCTGGTGACGATATATGAGCCCATGGGGACATAAAGCGGCCGACTTTGCTCAACTGCGACGGCAATGACCAGCGCGAGCGCGAAGGAATCATCCGTGACGCCATCCCCTGCGTTTCAAAATGAGTCAACATGATGCATTTGCGTGGCGTATTTGTTATATGACGCGTATAACACGAACCTTTGGCTATAGAACGGGCACTGAGGAATGAATTGGCGTCTAGGTGCTCGTACTGCGCCTTATACCGGAAATAGTAGCCGCCCTCTCGAAAGAGGCTCTCCGTTTGAGGGTGCACCGCTGAGAGGGCAGCGCCGTTTTGAGAGAGGCCGTCGAGGTTCTTTGCGTCATATACCTTCCCGAGAACCCACGAGTCAATGGTGTTACGAACCAACAGCGGAGGCCCATTTGGAGGCCAGGCGCCAGACAGGTAATGTACAGCCGAGGGACGAGGCAGCTACGGTGATACAACCTACGGAAGAAAGGTCGGAACGATAGCTTTAATGCACGTTACAATAAGTGGGGCCCGGACTAATAAGGAAGTGCTCTGTCTGATCTGTCTAATCCGTCTGCTCTGAATAGAGTAGACAGATTATATAGAGCACACAGATTAATGAAGAACTAGACGGATATATATACCTTAGTTATTACTATAGTAGATAGCTAGATCTTTAGTAATTAATCTAAGTTAATTATAGCTTATTAATTGGGAAGTCTTTAAAGCTTCCTGCGGACTACCTTTGTAAAAGATATACTGTTCGATTAGGTTAACCTGACCTACTTTCTAAGAAGTAGTAAACCTACTTCGGAATCCCTAAAGGACGCTCCGTTATATTTTGATTACTCCTGTTCGGTAAGTTACCCTTGATAACTAACGAGTAGTATGTTATCTTTAGCCGGCGGATATACGTAGAACCCTGCGTAGCTTCTCGCGTAGATGAGAACCGAGATTAAATAACTTCGGGCTTAAGTTAATAACTAGCCTATTGGATATTACGGTTAGCCTAAGTTTCTAAAGCCTAAACTATATAATAGTTAGAAGGGTAACGTTTATTCCTTCTTGACTTAGGCTAAGGCCTACTTACGTATTAATATGTCTATTACTAGACCCGCTGTATAAATCCTTTGTATGGGAAATCTTCTTACTGAAAAGGCTTTTGAATAGTAGGAGCTTACCTTGCGCGATTACTTCGATTATAAGAATAATGCATAGAGGGATGAAGAAACTAATAATACCTTCGTTAGCTACGAAGCCTTTGAAGAGTGCCTTAAGAACGCCTTCGGAGATCTAGACGAAGAAAGAACTGCTATACGATATCTAAAGACTTTACGATAAACCGGATTAGCTATATACTACGCAAGAGAGTTTCGTTGCTTCGTAACTAAACTTAACCTTGGAGAAAACGCTTTTATAGAGTACTTCTATGACGGACTCCGAGAAGAAGTTAAGGATAAACTTAGCAAAGTCGATAAACCGGATAACTTCGATGAATACGTGGAAATAGCAATCAAGATCGATAACCGTTATTACTAACGATGCCTAGAGCGAGGTAACAAAGGGAATCGTAGATTAAGAACTTATACTCTACGTATTAATTAAGGAAGACCCTACCGATACTGCTCTACGGCTTATAGCAACTATAGTAGACCTATGGACCTCGACGCTACTTAACGGGATAATAAGCCTTAGAAAATATGTTATACTTGTAGGAAGCTAGGATACTTCGCTAATAAATGCTCCTAGAAGAAGAAGTCTTCTTAGAAGCTAGTCCTAGAGCGAAGGGCTTAAGTAATAAGTAAGGTAGAAATAAACTATAAGGAATTATATTTCTCGGTATACTACGATAACGTATACCCGACGTATAAATCCGATAAGGATAGATCTAGATAGTACCTAGGAGCTAAGGTTAGATCGCTAGTAATAGCTAAACGCGAGCTAATCGTACTAGCCTCGTAAGAATAGAACTTCGACTTCCCCTGGAATTTATTACAAGGATCTATAACTTAGTACCCCGAAGACGATAGAGAAGTTATTCTGTAGATACTACTGAATAGAGATTGGGAATTCGGAATACAACTACCTGAATAATGGGGTACTACCTAAGACAAAGGGAATAGCGATACTTCCTTAGAATACGATAAGTATATAGAATTCCCCGACCTAGAGGATGAATAGCTCCTATGCTATGAATAGTATAGAGAAGATATTTTAATAGTAGAATAACTTATTGTAATTATAAGTCGGGAGTTTTCGTTATTAGGATAAGTATACTATATCGAAGGGGACTTACGCCGCCTTTACCCTGATGTACTATAATACGAAGATATCTTATAGTTCGGCTACGTATATCCGTTATGCCTATACTATCTTTGGGATAAACTAGAATATAAATGGATGCTTACGAGATGAACTGTTTATTAGTATGTTCTGATAACGGTCCTAGTAAAATATACTAAGGACTATAATATACTGGTTAAAGGTAATATAGGGAAGTTGGTAAGATTGTATAATATACCCGATAGGTAGTGTACCCTGATCTTGATACTAAGGACTAAGGATATTTTTACGCGCCTATATTGAGAGAGCTTGAATGAGGGAAACGACCTGCGTATCTTCCTTACGATAAAGTTTGTAGGAGGTAGCGTAACGATGGGTTAATAATACTAATTAATGCTAGAATTAGTATAAGCTTCTTAGATACTTATGACGCTAAAAGCTAGAGTGGCTCTGTAAGTAAACGATATACTATTAAAAAATAACCTGGATAGTTAGTAAGGGGACTACTAACTGTATCTAACGATAGGATCCTTGCAAGTATAGAAAGGAATTACGAATACTTGCTTATACCGATAAAGATAGGAGGATATACTATCTAGGCAATGCTTGATAGCGGAGTATAAGGAAATTATATCTTACCGAATCTTGTTAATAGATTTAGATTGCCTTAGAAGAACAAAGACGAGCCCTACCGACTTAGGACCGTAGAAGGAGAGTTAGTTGACTATAGCTATAGGAGAGTTGATATAGAGACTGCGCCCCTCCTAACTATTATTGGCGGAAAATGGTATAACTTAAAGCTCGATATTACGGATATCTCGATATATAAAGTTATACTAGGGATACCCTGGCTGCGGGTAAGTAATCCTAGAGTTAACTGGACGATAGGCTAGCTCTAGTGGGATAGACTAGGAAGAGAATTAGTTACGGAGGAGCGGTATAAAGCGATACCCTCGAACGATACTATATAAAAGGTACTTAGGATTTTCGTAATAACTAAGGAGCCTAAGCTAGGATATAACGAATGTATTCCTAACGAATACCGCTAGTATAGCAAATTGTTTAGCGACGAGCTAGAAATAGGCTTTCCGGAATATAATAGGTAGGACTACGAGATCCCTCTGAAGGAAGGAATAGAACCTAAGTTCTATAAGATCTACCTACTTAACGAAGAAAAAATAAAAGCCTTCGATAAATACCTTAAAGAGAACTTGAGGAAAGGATATATTCGACTATTAGTTTTACTAGTAGGATTTCCTATCCTGTTTATACTAAAGAAAAACGGAAAATTAAGGATGTATGTAGACTATCGGTAACTTAACGAGATTACGATTAAAAACCGATATCTACTACCTTTAATCGTAGAATTATAGGATAGACTCTATGGAGCCTAGTACTTTATTATACTAGATCTTAAAGGAGCTTATAACTTAATCCGTATTAAGGAAGGAGAAGAATAGAAAATAGCCTTCTGAATAAAACGAGGACTTTATAAATACTTAGTTATGCTATTCGGATTAACTAACGTACTAGTAAGCTTTTAGACTATAATTAACGACGTATTGCGCGAATACCTAGATGTCTTCGTAGTCGTCTACCTAGATAATATCCTTATCTATTTAACTAACCTAGGGCAATATAAATAATATGTCTATAAGGTCTTAAAGAAATTATAAGAAGCTAATCTTCTTATAGAAGTAGATAAATACGAATTTTATAAGCAAAAAGTTAAGTTCTTTAGATACGAAATTATACCTAGATTTATTAGCATAGACCTAGATAAGGTTATAGCTATAAGGGAATAGCCTCTACCTATAAATATTAAAGAAGTACGAGCCTTCTTAGGATTTATTAATTTTTACCGGAAGTTCGTTGCGAACTTTAGAGGTATCGGTATTCCTCTTACTAACCTTACTAGAAAGGACTAGCTATTTATATAGGGAGATAAAGAATAAAGAGTATTTTAAGACTTGAAGGAACGACTCCTTAAGGTACTTATATATGCCTTACTAAACCCCGATAAACTATTCGAAGTTGAAACCGATGCCTCTGACTAGGTACTCGGCGGATAACTAGGATAACGAGACGATAAGGGCTGACTTTACCCTGTTGCCTACTACTCTAAGAAGCTTTACGGACCCGAACTTAATTACCCGATCTATAATAAGGAACTTATAGCTATAATTAAAGCTTTTAAAGAATAGAAATACTACTTAAGCGGTATAGAAGTAACGGTTAAGGTCTATATAGACTATAAGAACCTTACTAGCCTTACAATAACAAAGGAACTAAATAAACGATAGATCCGATAGTACGAATTCTTATCGGAGTTTAACTTTTAGATTATCTATTGCAAGGGAAGCGAGAACAGGCGAGCCGATACGCTTAGCCGAAGAGAAGATCTTAAGTCTCCGACTAAGGTATAGCGTGCTGCTATTTTGTAAGTAGACGTAGAAGGTATACTTAGACTAGGTAGTTAATAGATTAACGCGATATAGTAGGTCGAGCCCGACTAAGAGTAGAACTAGCGCGTTAAATCTACCTATAATATAGACGAAGTTACTAGGAATTAGGAAATGAACCCGGTATTGTTTAAAGAATAAGATATAATACTATTTAATAACCGATACTATATTCCCAAGGAACTATAGGAAGAACTCGTTAAGGATATCTATAAGTATCTATTGCATAGATACTAAGGAGTCTATAAGACCCTAATACGAATTAGATGAATATGGGATTTCCCTACGCTAAGGAAAGTAACCTAAGAAATAATTAGGAACTGCGATACTTATAATAAAGCTAAAAGCAATCGATACGTACTATATAGGAAACTCTAACCTATACCCCCGCTAGATAGAGCTTGGGATATAGTAGCATTGGATTTTATCGTTAAACTACTAAGGTCTAAGGAACCTATAATAAGAACTATATACGATAGTATCCTAGTTATTACGGATAAACTTACGAAATATAGTTATTTTATCCTATATAAAGAAGTAAGTATAACTAAAGACTTGGCCTATATATTCTTAAAGACGGTA
>JALHBW010000175.1:0-169833 GCA_024339985.1 Tolypocladium endophyticum | reverse complement strand
TTATATCTAACTTCTAGAAAAGCTTAATGTAATAACTAGGAGTTAAATACTTATTATCTATAGTATATTATCTATAAACGGATAGATAGATAGAATGACTTAACTAGATATTAGAGCAGTACCTACGGTATTATATTAACTACGAATAAAATAACTAGGTAGAACTCCTACTAGTAGTATAATGGGCTTATAATAGCTCGGATAACGAATTAGTCGCGATATTACTATTCAAAGCTAACTATAGATATAACCTAGAGATTATAATGTAAGAAGCATTGGTAGATATACCTGCGGTAACGAAGTTTGCGTAAGGACTCGATAAGATATATACTTACTTGAAATAAGAATGGATTTTCTTATAAAATAGAATGAAATACTATGCTGATAAAAAGAGATTGGAAGGACTAACTCTAAAGGAGGGGGATAAAGTATATTTTCTCCGACGAAATATTAAAACAAAGCGACTAAGTAATAAGCTAGACTAGAAAAAGATTAGACTATTTAGAATTATGAGAAAGGTCTTAGATACTAGCTACCGACTATCTCTACCTTAAATAATGAGGATATACCTAATATTTTATATCTTATTACTGGAACTAGTACTAAGAAACGCTAAGCTGGATGAATATATAGAAATTAATAACGACTAAGAATACGAAATCGAGATAATCCTAAAAGATAGGAAAGGTTAGTAAGGAAAAGAATATCTAATTAAATAGAAAGGATACCTATACTTAGAAAATACTTGGGAACCCTTTACGAACTTGATATATTGCAAGAGGATATTGTAGTAGTATTATTAAGGGATAGCTAGGACGAAGGATCTAGATTATCCTAAGGGAAGGAATCTAGAATAGTAACTTCGCTAGACCCCGGTTCGTTTAGGGCGTTTAGCGTAGTAAGCTCTTGCCTTAATATCCGCGACTGCGTCTCGGTATAGCGATCAAGACGCGTAGCAATATCGATTTTATCCTGCTACGCCTAAGCAAGAGCGGAGTACGTAGTAGCCGTAGCCGCCGCTAGATAGCTAACCTCTTGACGTTTAGCCTAGGCGTTAGCATGTAGGCGGTGCTTCTGCTCCTTAATCGCGTTAAACTTAGCAACCGAGAAATTCCTATCGTACCGAGCGATATTCTTTTTTATATACGACGAACATTTCGAATAACCCTTTAAAACGAAGCAGAGCGATCCGCTCTCTTGATATAGCGTATAGCGACCTATATTAAATAATTAGATCCCGATGGATGCGATGCGAACCGATGCGTCTTGCCGTCGCCGCGTGGATGAACGATACGATTTGGAAACACGTGAGCTAGATATGGTTAGCCATGAGGGAAAAACAAGTCAGACCTACGAGAGGGATATACTTACTATTTATTAACCTTGGGATAAGGATTAAAGGAAGGAGGGGAATAATATTACGAACTAATAGCGGAGGCCTATTTAGAGGCTAGGCGCTAGATAGGTAATGCACAGCCGAGGGACGAGGTAGCTACGGTAATATAACCTATGGAAGAAAGGTCGGAACGATAGCTTTAATGTACGTTATAATAAGTGGGGCCCGGACTAATAAGGAAGTGCTCTGTCTGATCTGTCTAATCCGTCTGCTCTGAACAGAGCAGACAGATCATACAGAGCATATAGATCAATGAAGAACTGGACGGATATATATACCTTAGTCATTACTATAGTAGATAGCTAGATCTTCAGTGATCAATCTAAGTCAATCATAGCTTATTGATTGGGAAGTCTTCAAAGCTTCCTGCGGACTACCTTTGTGAAAGACATACTGTTCGATTAGGTCAACCTGACCTACCTTCTAAGAAGCAGCAAACCTACTTCGGAATCCCTAAAGGACGCTCCGTTACAAATGGTCCGCGTCCCGCCTTCGAGGTAAGTGCCGACAGTCCAGTGAAGGACCATGCTCCCGACATTTTGAAGCTTGACGTTGTCGAGGGTGATGGAGAATTTCTCCGTGTCGGTCGAGCCCTTGGGAGTGGAGATGCTCAGGCCGATTTTCGTGTTGAACAGAAACGAGTCCAGGAGAATCACGGAACCGCCTCTGTACGAGCCAGACATGGTGAAGGCATTGTCAACGTTGTAGGCGAGTACATTTTTCCACGTCCACCCCCAGTCCCAGAGCAGATCGATAGCCGTCTTGGTTCCAAAAAAGGTGAGGCCGTTTGTGGTAAACTGTTGATTCCCACCTGGATGTTGTTTTTAGCCTCTCTCTTGGTATATTCGAGGCACGCTACACTTACATCGGATGCCAACGGCGCCATTCTCAAAGAAGAGCTGTGACATGAATCCGCCGCTGCCGTTTTCAGCGACTATAATGACACATGTTAGAAGGCTATTATAAAAGTATATGCATGCATTGCGCAGAGTTCTTACAGATTCCAATGTGTTTCTTGTCCGAGGACGACGACCCTTTGAAATACACATTTTGGATACTGGTACCTTGGGCCACTTGCCAGTGAAGACCAGCAACATCGACCATGTCTGCGCCAGACACATCAATAATGAAGTTGCGCAACTGGCGCAGAAAGTTGTTCTATATCAATTAGCAGCCGTAGCTTCAGTGGTAGTGGGTGACGGGTGACATACCTGGTTGATATACCACTCGTCGGCACCGCCGTTTCCTCCCGTGTACACGTCGGAAGATACCACCCCTAAACCGACAAAAGAACCAGCAGCTTTGATTACGGGGGGATTATTTGCCTTCAGAAGTTATTAACAAATAGCAACACCTATTAGAATTCAAAATCCAACTTACATTGCCAACCATTTGTGTATTATAGTACATGATGATGGGAGAACTGACCATGTATGTGCTATAAGATTAAAGAGTCAGCGAATGATGAAGAAGACAAAACTTGCGATGGCAGTATTGCCAAGTAACTGACCCGGATGGAAAGTAGACCAATGCTGGTTTGATAGTGGAAGAGCCACAATCGGCGCCGCATCGTCCGCCCTCAGACATGGCCTTGTTGATGGCATGCGTGTCATCTGTCTTGCCGTCTCCCTGCACCATTGACATCAGCGCATAACTCGCTTTCTCTTACAAAGACGAAAACTTACCACTGCGCCGTAGTCTTTGACGTTGCGAAATACTTTGTATCCATTGTTTTCCGAACCGCCATATGGTACTTGGCCAATATGCTCGATGTGTTCCATCCAGAAGCTCTGGTCATCTCGCTTCTGCAAAGCAAGGGGACCATTGAGTTTTCCTACGATGGAAGCGATCTCCGGGGGCAGAGTGTATTTGGAATGATCATTGTCCGTCGAGTTGGCAGCGGCCGCCTCTGCCACCATTGCCGCAGCCGCAGCCACCGTCTCGTTGACCTTGAGAGACTGGCTGTCCTCGGCGCGAGCTTTGAGGGCGTCTGAGGGGTGCAGGTCGACGTAGTACTTGTTTACACGCGGGTTGGCGAAACGGGCCTTGTTGCGGGCGTTGGCTTCCTTCTGCGCGAGGCGGACAGTCTCCAGCGCCGTCTCCAGAGACGAATTGGTGCCATATGTGCTGTTGCCGCCGACGATGCGACTGTAAAACGGCCGCCTGGCAAGAGCTGCGCGGGACTGCTTCTGGGCCGGAGTAGCAGGAGTGGACGCTTTTGGGGGTGGGTTGATTATCTGCTGCTTCAGCTCCTCGGCGCTGGCGTGGACCTGGGAGACCTCCACGGGCTCAAGGTCAGGATGATCCACCTTCCACTGCTCGACAAAGTCATCGATAAAGGACAGCGTGTCTGCGCGTTGCACAACTGGAGAGTGTCAGCATGCAATATTCAAGCGTGGCGAGAATACCTTGTCCGAGACGTACGCGATTCAGGTGCTGCCGTGCTCGACCGTTGTTGGCCTGCGCTCGCGCAAAGCGGCAAAAGAAGCAAAAGCAGCGAAGGAGTGCAAAACAATCGCATCTTGAAAGTGCATCAATAAACGTGACAGGAGAAAGAAAAGATTGAGGCAATGTCCGGCATAGAGTCCGCAGTCTAGGGGGAGGACGAGAAGAGGAGTCTGAAGAGGAACAGAGGGGCGGGAAGGAACCAAGAGACAGGAAACAAGGAGAAGGCCTTGAAGGATACGCACACCTATTTCCATCATCAAGGAACTATTTTTTCTTTCTTCCGCTGCCGACAAATGCCATACTACGGTATGCTTTGACATCCCGCCTTGTCTCTTAGGGTATTTGGCCGAGTTGCTTAAAGCGGCGGCCTATTCCCGCAAAATTTCCGCCGACCCCGCAGTTCTTCATCGACCCCAGCATCAACGTTAAAACGTAACCTTAACTGCTCCGTGGTTCCACCCAATGTAGAAGGTGTAGGAATCTAAATGCTAGAGCCAACAATCAAGCCGTGTTCCCAATCTCTTCGGCGAGGCAACTGGCTCCTCGGCCGACAGCCACGTCATCGTCATTGTCGCCATTTGCTTCAACTCTCCTTCTAGACCGGACCATGCTTGCATGTAGCTTACAAACTAATGTAAAGTCTGAGCGTGTGCAATTTCAACTCTACACATTCCTCCCCCCCAACCAACTCTTCAATTTCCCAGGCACCTGCACCTTGCCGTCAAACCCCTCCCCCAACCATTCCTCATGACTGGTTTCCACCTCTTCCCTCGCCTCCCCTTGGAGCTCCGCCAACGCATCTGGCTGCTCTCTCTTGGTCCGGCGCAAATCTGCGCCGACATGATAGAAGATTTTGAGGCCCCAAAAGACTACCGAGAGTACGACAAGCTCCGTGCCGAGCATACTCGTATAGCCTTCAAGCTGTACCACCCGTCGGCGTCGCTCAACGCGAACCGCGAGTCGCGCAACTACCTACTGCCTTGTCACGAACCCGTGCAGGCGAGTGAGACGAAGCTGCCAGCCTGGTTCAATTTCCGCATCGACTCTATTCGCTGCAAGCAGACTTGCCTCTACTTTCTAGTCAAATCTTCATGGTGGCTCCGGCTAGAGAAGATCACAGTCCAGGTGTATAGTGAGGAATTGCTGCTCGACGGATGGGGCCTCCAAGGGGCTCACCTACTATATCTGGATCAGGCGCTAAACAGCATCAAAGAGGTGGATTTTGAGCCCAGTCAACTGTTGGACCCCGAAAACCCAGAGCCCGACTGGCACTGGCAAGACGAGTGGTTCCCAATCATGCGCGAACTGTATTTAAGAAGTCATCGCGTCTCCTTCTATACTCGCGTGGTTCACCCTCATCTGCCGGACGAAAAGTGGATGACTCCTACAAACTTTGCACGGATGGAGCATGAGAGAAACAAGCTATTCGCGGGCACAGAATTTGAGGACAAATGCACAAACTCCGACTCAGACTCAGACCTAGATGACCCTCGGCGATACTACTACAAGCGAGGGGAATGTTCTTCACCTTAAATGAAGCATAAGACACAATACAAAAGTTCCCTTTACGAAATTGCAACCATGCAAGTCTCGTGTGTGCATCTAACACACTTTGAGGCTACGCTAAGGCTGGATTGATCCTGCAGGTACATCGCGTGAGAACTTCTGAGCCACGGTCGTCTGCAGGCGCGTCTTTATTGCCATGTTGGGATAATACCGAGCAGCCGAGAAAAGTTGCAGGCGGAAATAATGGCCCGCCTCGCTGCGCGAACCCAGGCAATGCTTGCCGAGGGGGAAGGCGTGTCAGTGTATGGTGAGAATTGATCCAACTGCTGGTCTGTCGACTACAAACTTGGTTCCATTGTCTGAATTCTTACGACTCTTGTCCCCTCACCCTCTTCGCATATTCATCTACAATGAAATTGTTTTCATTCTTCGTAGCAGCCGCTTCTCTCGCAGGCTGCGCGTCCGCCGCCGACCGACACGCGTTCCAAAAGATTGGCCTCTGGTACGCATACCAAATCGACCTCCTCAACCCAGAGGACAAGAGGACCATAGGGGTCAAGTGCGCCGTCGCCGATCCTCACGGCAACTGCCTGGAGAACCCCAACGGCGACAAGTACAAGCATTGCAAGGGCTCGGGCAAGGACGGTAGCTGCACCTTTCGCGAGTTTCTTTCGCATATAAGCGGCAACAAAGAGAACAAGGCGACGGGAAACTTTGACGGAGAAGATGTGGACAAAGATTTGAGAACGAAAAAGGTCTTGCAGTGGAAGGGCGGGCAAGAAACTGACATTATCATCAAGGACCAGACATTCACTGTGGATAAGGCGAAAGGATGGAAGAAAAAGCTGATAGGCTGGACTATGGTCAAGGACGTGGCGACGTATGAGGAAGCTATCTCCAAAGTCGCCCAGGTCGTACGAGACACCAAGGCTTCGCTAAGCCCCGAGGACCAGGCAAAACACAAGGAACTCTTTGACGGCCACGACGAGGCGTACGATAACGTCAAGCTCACGCGGTTACGCGACGCGGAAATTCACTACCTCAAGGAACTCAAACCCGCGGTAGATAGCGGCGACCTCAAGGGCAAGATCATCATCCAGTACTCCAGGCAGGGGATGTACGCAAAAATGTTTGACTACGAAAAGACGGTCAGTGCCAGCGACAAGAAGTTTAAGAAAGGCACCGCAAGGGCCGACCTGGATGGCTGGTTCGACGAGTACTACAAAAACAACGAGCAAGCTCGCAACCACAAGGCCGTCATCGAGACCATGGACTCTGCCGCACACGTCGCCGGGGGTTCATGCGCTCCAAAGTGAGAGCGAGTGAGAGATAATCGGGTGTATTTTAGGCAATACTCCCAAGCACAAGTAGTTTCCAGAAGTCTAGGGTCATCTTGACGCAGTATTCCTCTGCTCCCTCAACGTAACTACATGTACAAGAGCGTGCAACTTTCAATCAAACTTCGTATTACATACGCCTTCTCACTCTGACCCAAACGACTGTACCGCTCGCGATGACTTACACAGAGTCCCCTCGCTCTCACTACCCGCCGCCAGACAAATTCCTAATCGCCATGCTATATTTCGGGTTCTTAATTTCCGACACGGGAACTTTTTCCTCTCTGCTTGATGCGCTAAGTCATAGGAAGGATCAACTTGCAGCCTCATTTCGGTGTTGGGTCAGGTTCGCCCAAAAGAGGGAGGTCCTGGCCAGGGCTACCATCCGTTGCTGCTTTAAGCCATTTCATTTCATCTTTTGCAAGCTGCCTCTTTCGCATTGCCCAAAGGAATATCATCCATACGCAAGCAAGACCTTTGGGATAATCTCGCACTGTCCCGTTTTGTTTCCCTTCTGGCCCTCATTGTTCTCCTCCTCTCCTCTCCCTTCTCACGCCATCGGAAGGGCATTTTTTTCGTGAAGGCCTTTGCTCTTTTTCTTGGCTTTTTGCGTATGTTCCCGTCAAAATGAAACACCATATGCTAAATCTTGCCATCTGGGGCGCCGTGCTCGGTCTGACCGTGGCCGACGATGAGCCCAGCTTCTACTATGATCCCAATACTATCAAGGGATGTACGTACTGGTATGACAACAACGGTCGGATGACGTGCGAGAACGTCCGCATCATGTTCCAAGTCACCCCAGAGACCTTTACCCGCTGGAACCCTTCTGTGACAGTAGATTGCAAGGGCTGGAACACCCAGTCCTACTGCGTCCAGGTCAAGTCGGAGCTGCCGCCGCCAAATTCTACCACGACCACGAGCTCGTCTACGCAGACTACCATCACCTCGACTACGACAAAACCTACGCCTACCGCATGGAAGGAACTGGGCTGCTATAGGGACGAACCGCACCACCCCCTCAGCAACAAGTCCTCCGGCGCCAGCGGCAGCGACCTCACCAGGGCCAAGTGCGAGCACACCTGCTGGGTATCCGACTTTGAGTTTGCCGGTGTCAAGGCAGGAAACGAGTGCTGGTGCGGCAGCTACGTCGACAGCGACTGGACGGATAACCAGGCGGACTGCAACACACCGTGTGCTGGAGCCGCGTCCGAAAAGTGCGGCGGATCCAACCTGTACAACATCTTTTCCGCTGACGTTCCCTATACCTTTACTCGTCCTTTCCCCACTCCTACAGACACTTCTTCTTCTTCTGCTACGTCCGCCACGACGTCTTCTGTCCACGCGCCAGCCCCGACAGCAGGGTGGCAAGCCGTTGGCTGCTACAAAGACCTGTACCCATCCAACGACCGCACGCTCAAGGACTTCCTGTTCGGCACTGGATCCCTGACGGTTGCCGGTTGCCAATCTAGATGCCTCGACGCTAAGTACACGTACTCTGGCGTCGAAAATGGCGAGGAGTGCTGGTGTGGCAACGACATCCAGTCCCCCAACACCAACAGCCCCGTCGCCGCGTCCGATTGCGACAAGCCGTGCACAGGCGACAAGGATGCAACTTGCGGTTCCGGCGCGCGCATCTATCTATACAAGTACGTGATCCCCCCAGCGGGGACGTGGATCTCCATCGGCTGCTATGGCGAGGAGAACCCGCGCATTCTGCCCAACATCCTCGACGTGCCGGGAGGGCAGGGTAACAATACGCGGCAGAACTGTATCGACACGTGCGACAAGCGCGGGTACGTCTACGCGGGCGTCGAGAATGGCGGCGAATGCTGGTGCGACAGCATCATTCATCCTCCTGGCAAGCTGGCTCCAGATGGAACTGCTGGATGGTGAGTTGATATTGTGTTTGTGGTGTTGATGAGAGATGAGCTAACATTTTAATAGTAATAAACCTTGTCCTGGTAAGGGAAGTGAGACATGTGGCGGTTACGCTCGATTAGATGTTTTTATGAAGAGTTAGTAACTTGATATATGTGTGAGATTTTTCATGATTTGATCGCCGGCTAAGAGAATTGAAATGCCGGGCACTTGTTTCTGCACCTCGACCTGCAACTGACTTCCTTTGGCCACCGTCTCTGGCCCATTTGTGGCCTTGATATTGAATAGACTTCACTTGCGTTCCTCAGAGCATTGAATGAAAAAATCTTATTGACTTCAGGTAGGGTATTTCAATGAACAATATACCGTCCACTTTTTGTGAGAGGGTTGTGGGGAACTATCGTACAACAACGTGGCTGGGTTGCATGTAGTTGACGGTTGGGCGCTGAATGGGCCAGCACACGCTGCTGTCATGGTATATATAGGTCCTTCTACGGCATTATTCTCCAGGCATGAGCTGAAAAGGAATGCAATTGCCCAAAGTAAACGAAAAATCAGACGACTCGCGGAACGTGCGCGGCTGGCCCGCAGTTGCGGGATACCGACTCACCCTTAAAGTTGACGCCAAATGCGGACACAGAGCCACGCCATGGAGCCAAGGGCGCGATTGATTGATATGATGAACATATCTGCCGAGGAGATACAACGTGGCTTGTGGACCCACGCCCGCAATTCAGGAAGAGGGATGGACAATGCGCGCAACCTTACCTTCGTGATGTTGTGCGGGACTCATGACAAAGCCTCGTGCCCTCATCCCACCGCATAACATGAGGTCCACAAAGCCAAGCAGCTGCGCCGGATTCGTGGCATACATCGTCAAGCGCATAGCTCTTCGACTTGTGAGTAATTCGCGAGATGGCTTGGCGGTGCTGCGGTACGCCTGTATAAGAACGTGAAGGTTCGAGCCGGCTAAGGGAGGAGGAAGGTCTTGACGAGCCAGCGACAGACGCCTCTGGTTTCGGATCCAACTCCCACACTCGTTCACGTCTTTGGGCATTACCTTCGTTAGAACTTCGAGCGTCGTCTTCTTTCGCTACTTACATTTCCACGGGCCTTAATCTCTCCAATAATACGATAATCAGTTGCCATGGTCAAGCATTCGATCCTCCTCGCCGCCCTTGCGGCTATGTCGGGCGCCTCTGCCCAGGTCATCCAAGATCTGGTCAACTCAGTCTGCTACCCGTCCGGCCAGCTCAAGGTCCGCGACACCACGTACCCGTGTCCGCTGCTGGAGCGCACCATGGTCACTTGCAAGGCCAACGGCACCACCCCTCAGCACCTCAAGGCGCACCGCGACTGCATCTGCGAGGGCAGCTACGTCGACGACGAGTTTGGCTGCCTCGACTGCCTGTGGACTCATGGCTTCCGCGGCAACCAGGACCGCAAGCACTGGCGCGGTGTTCTCTCGAGCGCATCGGCAGCTTTTTGCGTGCCCACGCCCACGGCCGAATGGCCCAAGGTCTGGGCGTCAGTCGCTGAGGCCACGCCATATGTGCGTGCCACGGTCGACAACGAGCTCTACAATAAGGCTGTAGGCGATACGCGAGTGGAGATATACTACAACGCGACCCGTCTTCCGCAGGGTCCCGGTCGGTTCACCCCCGTGCCTGCGGTTGTGACCACGGCTTCCGCTACCACTTTGGCCACCGCGGTTTCGTCCAGCTTCACAGCTGGTCCCCCCGTCTTCGCGACCCCCAGCCGCCCAGCGCTGGGCATCAACGACGGCTGGATTCAATGCTCAGGCAAGGCCGAGGTGGCCCAGAGCTCTGCGGTCCCGCAACCATCGAGCGCCAAGTTCGGCAATAACACTATGTCTGCCGGCACTCCTGGTGTAAACGTCCATGTTACCATCGTGCAGGTTTTCCAGACTCAATGCTGCGCCGTGCTTAATGCCGATGGCGATTACCAGCTATCTTGCGACGCCGACGAGGGTATTCCTGGCACCATCGACAAGGCGCCTGCCAAAGAGATTGTCCCCAAGCTCCCCGTCTTCCACGTTCCGAGCAATGGACAGTCTAAGCCCGCTGGAAACGGCATGAGCCCTGCTCCTGGCGGCGTCATTGGCGTTACGCCTGTGGGTGGCAAGCCTGGCACTGGTTTCAAGGGTGGCAACGGCACTCCTATTGGAGCTGGTGCTCCCGGTTCGCCCAAGAACGGTGACGATTCATGCGTCTATCCGGCCCCCAACAGTGCTCCTGGTGCCCCTGGTGCTCCCGGTGCTCCCGGTGCTCCCGATTCTCCCGTATCTCCCGCGAAGGTCGCAGGAGCTTTTCCTTCAGGCACCCCTGGCTCCGGCTCCGGCCCCGTCCCCGCCAAGTCTGGTGCTCCTGGGCCGTCTAACCAGCCCAGCGGGCACCGGCTCGCCAGCGCCTCCACTGCCCGCGGCACAGCCCGTCCTACCGGCGCTCCCGGCGCTTCTGGCAACCCACCCAATGGTGGCCGCCCCGTCACGGTCAACGGAGCTGGGCACACTGGCATGTCTGTGTCTGCGGTCGTCGCGGTCGTGGCTGTTCTTGCCGCCGCCATGTAAGCGATTTCTTGGTGGGACTGTCATGTCTCCAGTGGTGGGCACAAGTGTCCTTGATTTAGGCACATTGTCTATACTGTTCTTGGTGGATCTGTCACGTCTTGCGGGCAAAGGGCTCATGATTTGTAGACACACTAGACTATATGCCTCTATAATGTATGTATTTAAATATACCCTGCACCACCAGGCTCGCCGTGCTTGCGTGGCTTTAAAAGCATGCCAAGCATCTACATGAAGAGCTGAAGCATCGTGCACGTTCAGCCTAATTTCGTTGAGTAATACTATTCGTACACGCGCAAATATCTACTTGTACACACGTTTACACCTACACTCACTTTCAACGGGCACTTACCAGTAGCGCAGAAAGCAGTGCATCTCCGACCGAGCCCCTTGCTCGAACTTACGATATCTCCGCGAATTTTTATATATAACGGGATACGTTTTAGCGCGCCGGGGTATATGTAGTAAGTAAAAATCGGTTTTAGTACAAACTAACAATCAGTCGCCCGTAGGCGCCTTAGCAAAAAGACGGCGTCGTGACGGCTCCCGTGACGTCGAACGAGATTTATCTAGGACCGTTCATGCCTGTCAGGGAGCGTTTCTACGGCCCGAGGCGGCTAAATGATAGTGCCTCAGGCTATCTACTTCCCGATACCATCTACGTTAATCGGTGACTGGATTTACGTCAGTCATGTTACGTTAGAGAAACCCGGACGCTGTTGGTAGCGCTTCAGCAGCGCAGAAGTGCTCCTGACAACCCTTCGATCAACATAATTGTTGTCGGGAAACAGTTGCCGCTCGTGTAGGTCTATGATGCAGGACTTTGTAGCTGCACATAGCAAAGTCAGACCGAACTCAGACCGCGAGGAAGATGCTGCGAATACTGCGCAACTACAAGAGAGATGGGCTTATTTTTCAAAAGGCCCTTCCCGGCCACTTCCACAAAGGGCCGCTTTACGAGCAACGAAGACGTCGATCACCTTCAAGTCCTCCGTGAAGGTACGCGGAGTTAAGGTGTCGATCGGTCAGCTTGTTGGATCACGCCGATCCCGACTGTCAGCATGTCGGTGTACTCGTATTCGTAGGTAACACGTCGAGTATCGCATGGCGACTGCTGTCGGCAATGGAATATGAGCTCCAAGAAATTTCGTCCACTTACTGCCATCGAACGAGAGCGAGACCGCGAAGCAAAAGTTGGTAAGGTCCTCTGCGTTTTTCTTACGCAGCTTGGGCAGCAAGCCATTTGAGCTCTGAAGATCGATGTCATTCACCTTGATCGTCGAAGCTCTCATGACCTACCATTGCATCCAACTTTGTGCTCCGGAGCTCACACTGTTCTGTCATCTTGTACCCCTCTCGACTTCGTCAGCTTCGAGTCGCAGGGCGAGTGCCGATGGCCCAGTGTCCCGCGCCGGGTAGAATCCGCCTGGGGCATGGGGGTATTTAGTTCGACCGACTAGGATCCGTCCGTACAGGCGCTACGAGGCTCCAGACCACTTGTGGTCTGACAGAAACGCGGACCATCGGCGCCACCAGACCCCATATTCTACGCTTGGGCCAATTGTTTCACAAGCCGTTACCCCCGGTTCATTATGGCTCATCGGCTGGAAGCTGACGTGCCGAAAATCCGACGATCGAAGCAGCCTTATGCAGCATTGTGCTCCGTAAATGTCATATTTCCAAGGGCCCCTCCTCGCATACGTAATGTCACCGAGTGTAAAGGGCAGGACGGAGCACGTTTTCCGATCCCAGACTAACCTGCAGGTGGAAAAGGAAAAGTCGCCAACCTGACGTCGCATTTGAGAGAGATGCATTCGCAGCTGGGCCATGGACCATTGGAGCCTTAGACGACAGTCGAGCAGAAGGAAAAGTGATAGGGCAAGAAGGTCAGATTGCCTCAGCAAGCCGAGGTCAATGTGAGCGATTGACTCTTCAGCAATGCGATTTGTACATTGGAGTTGCGTGACTCGATTCACCGATCCTGGGCCGGAACATCGGCAGATGTTACGCGGGCAAAATTCGTCGCGTATTATGCCCTCACTGCAGCTAAATGTCAGAATACTACTCTGCCGCAACAGCTGAGCCGCTATCCCGGGGCTTGCATGCTGCGCGATCCTGGACAGTCAGCCGCAAATAATGCTTGTTTGTAACCATGTAACGGCCCATAATCAGCCTTCGCTATCAAGGTGTTGCCGGTCGAGACTTAAATATAAATACTCAAGCTTTTCTCCCTTTTGAAACAATTATCTTGATCTTCTAACGTATAGCAGAATACAACTATCACTCATCAATCGACCTCCCCGACCTTAGACTATCCAAAGATTATTCTTGTTTCACAATGAAAGCCTCACTCGCTGTCATGATGGCCGGCCTCATTGGCCTGGGCTTCGCAAACGTTCAGTTCCCAGCCTGCAAGAAGGTAAGGGCTCGACTTCTGGGCGCCATGTTGATTGTCCGCGTATACTGACGCTGTGGCAGCCCGCTTCCGAATGCATCATTGCTTGCCCACAGAACAAGTGCCCGCCGGGTACTGCTTGCTGCTCAACCACGTGTGGCGGCCGAATTTGCGTATGTTCCTGCAGAAAGCACTTTGCACGAGTCGTGCCTGAATACTAATGAATTACCACAGCAAAAGATTTCGTACGAGGAGGAGTAAATGGGCAATCGCCGTGAATGCAGCTCCCGTCCTTGTCGTTGGCTTCTGCGGAAATAAATTATACAAGCTGCAAGCTGGTGTCTTGTATTCCAAAAGAATTCTTAGTATAACGATATATGTCAAATTGGGAGTGTTTATACCCCCGCTCAGTCTCGTTGCGTGAAAACAAGCTTAGCGCTCCCCTTGAATGCTTTTTTTGATTCTTCGGTCTGCCTACCACGTACCAGGCGGATTGCAGGAGGCCTAAGTAAATGGAGACAACCAAAACGTCTTAAAGACAAGTCCTTGCCAGTCAGTATGGGATCTTCTGCCAATTATGGTTATGATATTGCCAGGAGAAAATGACGCTGAAGCATACCATTCACGTCGATTCGTTGCGCAGACTCCAAAGAGTTCTTACATACATCGCAGAAGCGCATGCCAATTTTGAAGACTCTGTGGACCCGGCCAAACCCATCTCTCTCAAAATTCGTCGACTAATGAGACAAATATCACAATCATACCATCAGCCTGCCGCTTCTTCTATTATTATTGGTGGCGCAAGGCTCCAGGCCCGCGGTCTATACGCTCTATGGCGTAACAGCACGCCCATCTAATCTACATCATCAGGACTGGTCTGGGTCTCCCCCTGACTCCGTTCCAATGTCTCTCTCGCCTTCTTCAATGCATGCGTCTCGTCAACTTCATCCTTCTCCGCGTCGCTGCTCCCGTTGCTGCTGCCTATTGCTTCCGCTATGTGTGCCTCAGCACCTTCCTTCAACGTCCCATCCTCGTTGACATCCTCTTTGAGGTAGAGGGTGATCATGACTACCAGGTACACCTCGCTCGTCTCTTTGTTGCGCAGTACATATCTAAGCTCGTGTGAGCGCCTGAACGTAGCCCTGAGATGGTTAAACTCCGACTCTTGAGAAAGAAGGAAGCGAAAAGGGATGCCTAGAGGAGTCAAAGGGAGTGCTGCGAAGGGAATATCTTACCTCAGACTCTGGCCGTCCCAGAACTTTGCGAGCGGAAGTTGGAACCCCGGCAATTTGAGTGATAGGTTCGCAAAATCGAGGTATGGGTTGAAAAAGTCCAGCCCATACGTCTGCCCGTACGCAAACACCCACTTGTCCTTGCTGTCCTCCTTGAGCGCCCACTTCATGCGGGCTTTGCTGTCGGGAGGCATGCCCAGAGCACTCCGCACCTCCAGCCCGCTCTCGTCGCCTCCTTCGTCGAACCACAAACCGCCTCGGGCCTCGTCGTAGTCACCGGCCCCGACGTGCAGGGCGTTGAAGGAGCTGAGCGCCGGGCCGTACAGGTACGGCCGGTCGGCATAGGCATCGCCGTCGAGCCCCGGGTCGATCCACCACTTCACGATGTTCAGGGCCGTGTTAAAGCCCGGAGGCAGTCGATCGCGAATCGGCCGGTCAAAGTCGTTGCCAAATTGCAGGTTGGCGCCGCTGATGCCATCGCTGCCGCCATTCTGCTGAGCTCCAGCCGCTGAAGGCTGGCGCGGTGTGAAGCGGAAGGAGATGCTGTACTGGTCCTGGTTCTGGGCGTGAGATCCCGACGAAAAGTACGTCGACGTGGACGGCGAGCCGCGCGGCAGGCCCTGGTAGTTCTGGATGCGCACGTTGAGCTCAATGTCGGCACCGGGACCGTTGATGTGCACCGGCTCGGGCTGATTGACGGGGACCTCAGTGTGCTTCGCCACGTCGTAGCTGTGCCCCGCGGTGATGCGCAGGATATACTTTTCCGCCATGTCAGCCGATCAGCGGCGAGTACGGTGCAGGACGGACTCTAATATCGGACGACGTGGCACGGCGGCAGCGGGAGAGGGTTGCAGGAGCTTTATGCGACGCGAGATGGTTTCATGACGTCGACGCTTTTTCCGCCACCTCTGCCGCCATGGTGGGCCGGCCAGATGCTGTTCCGAGTACGGGGCATCTGCGCAGCCGTCGGCACTGCACCGTCCGGTCGTTGCGTGCGATGAACAACAAGCGAGATGGCGCATGAGTGATGAGTGATCATCCGCACTTGAGGCTGTGCATGTCACGGTTTCGCGGACAAAGTGTGCGATTTCGTAAGGTGCGAATACGAATTTCTGAGGTTGTTTCTGCCTCACGTGCTGGGCACGCCAGGCATTCACATGCCCAACCTAACCTTCCTACGGAGTACATCCCAATTGTTGAGGCCAACCACCCATTGGTCATCCTTGCCATCCCATCAAGGTTGAGTCGTCATCATGTCAACCGAGGCCCGTGAGTCGCAGCAATGGACATTTGAGACTCGCCCAACTTCTTCGGTCCACATGCCATGAACCAACTACTCTCGTCTCACCCAGGGCCCGATAGTGTCACAAGAAGATCGCAACGACTACATCAGGACTCGGCGGGGTCTTCATCGACTCAATGATTGGCACCTCCTTCGTCGAATGGATCCTCATCCGCGTCAGCATCGTTATCTTCCGCTACACGCCGCTGCTCTACGGTGCAGTCCTTTTGGGCTTCACCCTCCTACACCAGGACGCGCTATGGTACCGCGCCGCTGCCACCGCCCTGTGCGGCCTCCTGCTTGCTGAGGTACTCTTCTTCTGCCTCATCTACGCCCCATACACGCGCCGCCTGAGTCGCGCGGCCGTCCATCCCGAACCACTGTTGCCCGGTGAGCGACGAGCACTTTTTGAGCGATGCATGACCAATGTTCCCGCGTACGACATGTACCTACGATGGTGGTTTCTAGGGGCCGACTTGGATGAAATACGCCGGGACAATGTGCGCGAGTTCCTGCTCTGGGCCTTTTTTGACATGGGAGAGGAACAGGCGCAGGCCAGTGACAGCCGTGAAGCCATCAACGACGAACTGGACGAGTACATTAAGGACATCCAGCATCGCCTGGGTCGGCCCCTGCAGGATGGCCGTGGGACAGCCAAGAGCCTGCGCCTAACACTCGACGGCATCGACACAAGCTACAGAAGCTTGGCTTGGTATGTTGTCGTCTTCATCGTCGACCAGGCCACCCACCTGGCCATGCTTTGGCACGGCTTTCAATTCTACGCAAGACCGCCCGCTGCTACGCTGGAAACCTTTCCTCCCAGACCCCAGGAGCTTTTCGCACGGCGCAGGTCGCCGGCACAGGGCTTGAGCTATTGGCACCGCCCTCATTGCGCCGAGGGCGAGCTCCCCGTCGTCTTCTTTCACGGCATCGGCATTGGCCTATGGGTATATGTCCGCTTTGTCGCTGCGATGCGTGCCGCTGGCACGCGCGGCGTTATCGCTGTCGAGATTCTTCCCGTTTCCTTCCGCCTCACTGCGCCGCCGCCAGGCAGGGCCGAATTTCTGCAGCAAATGACGCGGATACTGGACCATCACCGTGGTTGGGACAGGTTCACGATAGTGTCGCATTCCTATGGCTCGGTGCTCGCCACTCACCTGCTCGGCTCGCCGACCTTGGGTCCCCGCGTGCCCTCGGTAGTTCTCATCGACCCCGTGACCATCATGCTTCATCTGCCCGACGTGGCGTACAATTTTACGCGCCGACTTCCCCGGCGAGCCAACGAATGGCAACTGTGGTACTTTGCCAGCACCGACCCTGGGGTTGCTCACTGCCTCGGGAGACACTTCTTCTGGCGCGAGAACATCATTTGGAAAGAGGAGCTGCTTTCACGTCGCGGCCAGGATGGAGCGAGGAGGGCTGCCGTCTGCTTGTCGGGCCGAGACTTGATTGTTGACGCGGTGGCGGTAGCAGAGTACTTGAACGTCTCTGCAGAAGTTGGTCCTAATGATGGCCATGGCGGCGGTGTGGAGGCGCTTGTGTTCCCGCACCTGGATCACGCCCAGGTTTTTGACAGCCCCAGAGATCGCGAGCGTGTCATAGAGCTTGTAAGATCCTACTGTAGCATATAATTGACTCTGCTGTGCCATGCTGTACACATCAAAACAGAAGAGCCAAAAAATCAGACCGCCTTTGATCTCGTGTTTAGTTACGGGTCGAAATCTCATCGCCGCCCCAGTCCGTCAGCGTAGCACCCACAGGCCGCGCGCCGCTCTGGACGATGACCCAGACGACGTCGGCATCGGAGTCGTTGCGGACCTGGTGCTCCGTCCAGGCGGGGATGACGGCAAAATCGCCGGGAGAGAGCTCGTGTTGGTGCAGCTCAGCCTCGAAGCCTTCCTTGACGGTGAGGATGCCAGTGCCGGAGACGGCGTATATGATGGCATCTTGATCCGACATTAGAGAATGTTCTCAAATCGCTATACTGAACAAAGTCAAGGGCAAGATGTGGCACTGAGGTAGACCACCTACGAGGGCAGCCCGTAATAACCGCATATCACGAGTTGCTTCACATACCTTGCTCGCTGTTGTGGCGTACGGTGGATGAGGAGTGTGGACGAGTTGTGAGGACTGATGCGAGCGGTTACTCAAGCCGGACATGAAACGACGTAAGATAGGGGGAGCTGACTGGAGGCACACATCTTATCGCACTTGTCGACCACGGCAGTCCGAGTGATCACCGGCCCCTCCACGGTAGGATGCGCCGGCTCCAGATGCTTTGCCCGCACAACCTGTGTCGACGCGGGCATGATCATGGGGAGAATCTCCGAGATGAGCGGCAACAGGGACGCCATGTCGCTGACCAAAGGGGAAATCGGCCGTATCACGTCGGGCCGTCCGGCGTTGCCGAGTCGGAGCACTTGCCGAATCAGTTGTCCGGAGCGCCGGTTCCGGAGCCGGGGGTCCGCAGAGCTGGGGTAGGCTCTGCGGATGAAGTGGATGTTGGTCGTATGAGTGTCCACGGGCCAGATGAGGAAGGCGAATCGGCTACTCCGATCCGGACGGGGGATGCAAAATGCCCGTAAAACGGGGCTAGCTGGGCGATCGATGTGGAGGTCTCAAGATGATGGCTGCCGTGGCCGTGGCTGCCGTGTTGGCGATGGCGTTGCGTTGCGACAGTACCATCCAGCACTCGCACCGATGAGAGATACACTGCCAAAGCTGTCTGCCGTAGCCGTGCAGATAAGCGCTTGAAGTTGGGCGGCGGCTGGGGATGCGGAGAATGAGATGCTCAAGTGAGGTCGTCAGGGTTTGTGTGAGGACCGAGGTCCAGCAAGCAATAGCTAGGCTTACGGCTCGCCCCGCCTCCGCAAGTTCCCTGATATTCGCGGAATTTTTGGAACCCCACTACGTGTGCTCCGTACGTGGAACCGATCTACTTTGGCTCACCAAATCTGGGTATGAAGCGATAGACACATACATACGATACGAAACGTTGTCAGGTCTTGCCCCAATTCTGAAGGCAGACCACTTGCTTCATTCGCCAGGGATTCATGCTCACCGCCTTGTTGCGAGCCCCATTCGGGCTGTACTTTGCGGACTTTGTGACAAGCGTCTCCAGCTGCATAGCCCAGGCGCCTCTTTGGTGAGCCGAGGTGACTTTGTCCTGCGAGTTCGGAGTGAAACTATTTGGGATATTTGGAATTCTCCTCTACTCGCCGTCCTGCGCTAAAGACGATTGGTAAGTCGTTCTGGAAACAGAGGGAACTTTTTGTAACGGCCAAGAGTCGTGTCGTGCCTTTTCCCGTTCCCGAACTTCGGAGGGATTTCTGCCAAGCACTTCCAAGCCTAGCGCTAGAGGGCACTAAAAAGCTTCTAGCGGGAACTTTGGCTGGCCGAGCGGTGCTCTGGGTCAGATTGAGTTACCCATGGCACCAATGTAGCTACGTCCTTTCGCAATATGGCCAAAACATGACGACGAAAGCACATCTTCGAGCCCACGTGGGACGCCAATTGGCAACATTTGTGTAATTGCCAGGGATGCTGGGGCGGAACCAGGCGCAACGTGACATCCATAGGGCGACGAAGGTTGCTTCCTTCGGAAGGCTCACTGGAGAAAGATGCGCATCTACGCCGATTGCGGACCTGGCCAGCTGTCTACCTTCTTTGTTGGTTAGGGGATCGCGGACCTGCATAAGGAGCGTAAGTCGACTTCCCCAGAGGAGGCGCGAGACTCACAGGCAACCAAGATCGGGTTGCGACAATGAAGCGCAAATCAAAAAATCCATCTCCGGTGTAAGGCCGTCTTGTAGGCACGCCCATACTTTCGCGGTGAGGTTGGACTCACCGTGGCATCAGACGGTCAGCAAAGGACCCCAGCCAAGGGTGTCCAGTTCGTGCAAGTCAAGATGCAACCCGTCGCCCGAAACTAGCGCCAGATTGCCGCTCGAATGGGAAGCTGCCGGCCTGGGCCACCAAGAATAGACGCCGACAGCTTGGCGAAACATGGCATTGATGGATAAGCGGAAGGCCGATGCAACAGTGCTACTTGGCTAGGGAGCCAAGCATCGTGTATGATGCTAATGCATGTAGATGCCAATCCTCCTATATGAGCGCATTGACGCGGCGACGTATTTGTCTTCAGATTGCGTGGCAAACGGCTTGAAACAAATCTCCGAAGCTGGCAGCCGCACTTTCTGGGGGGTATTATGAACAAAGTCAGTTTCACTTCAGCAGTCGGCGCCGAGGAATCAGGTAATATTGGCCGGCTGTTTCGGGGCTTAAGCCAAGCTGGCGGGGCCGCTGTTCAAGTGCCGTCTTCCGCCTTCCGTCATCCGTGCTCGAATTTACGACTAATTAGCCGTTATGGAAGCTTCGACGCATAGGGAATGTTGAGAACGACAATGAGAGTCAGTCGCGAGACTAAGCGCTGTTGGTTATACAATGCTGGCGAACAGGAAGACGCATACATTTTCTTGCAGCATCATCCGTGGACAGCTTCCTTTTTCGGGACCTTTGCCGGGGATGCGATATTAGAAATGGCTTTGCCTTAAGAGACAGATTTTCACAGAATCTTGCCGCAGCAGTCTGCGATGCGAGCAAGAGCAGCGTCGCTACCAAGCTTGGCCAAGTCGATCGCTCAGCGTGCCGACGTACTACATTGCAGGGGCTCTAGTTGAGACCGGCGCAATCGAGGGTTGCCGGCAGTCTGCTGGCGATCCTCGAGGGGCTTGGTCCGCTAGCCGATGCGCGCATTTGCGAGCCGCTTCCGCGTGGAGATGATCCAGGACGCGAGGCTTTCGAGGCGCGCCCCAACTCCTCAAAGAGGAAACGCCTCCGGCGACCGACCCTTTCATCCCGCCTCTACTCGCCGCGACTGCCCGAGCTGGCAGATGGCGCCGCCGCGATCCTCATCGTGGGCCGCCGCACGGTCGCCGGGCCCAGCAAGGTCCGGAAGAGACGAGACGGAGCGGAGACGACGGCCGGAGCTTGGATGAAGGAGTGGATGGGTGGGTGCGCCAGGCTGCAGCTCGAACTGGGTTTGTCCCTGGCATGGTACCCTCCAATGCCGGGGCGTCGGGGGGAGGGTGCGAGGCGAACTGAGGCGGTGCATCAATGATACTCCTCATATACGCGTACTGTTGCGTTTGCGCAAGCCACCGTAGATGAGGCGGTGAATATGTGTCGTCGAACAAACAGCAGTCGTCGTGTACAACAATGCGTTGACGCTCGCATGACTTCCATGCCTTAGGCAGGTATGGGCAGGTAAAGTAGGTACGGATCCGCAGGAGAGCTGCCCGACCTCAGCTGCATGGAGGGAAGCAGCAGTAGCCGTTTGATGACGTCGTCTTGTGCGTCTGCGAGTGCGCAAGGAAGTCGCGAATCCGTTACACACGAAAAGTATGACCCGTTTGCCTCACCATTGTCGGGACACGGAACAATGGGCAGGTGCAAATGATGCAAGTCGATGCCGGGAAGAACGACCAAGGTGCATGCTTGGCATTTGCTTCCCTGGACCTCGTGCCACGGCCCGGCACACCTTAGGTTGCAGTCCTCACTTCATGTGCCTCGAGACGCAGCAGTGCCCGCGGGCCACCTGTCCATGACAGCTCGATGAGCTCGACGGCAATAGCGTGGCGTTGCGTGGGGCATTCCAGCATCCGCACGAAACAAGCATTTGTCACTGTGTGAGCCGTGCGCTCGTTCGGAGCCGACCTGAGCCACCGACGACGGGCCCAGGCCAAGCCTTGACCGTCTGCCCGTCCACCCTCGCCGGCTCGCCACTGACTGTGCCTCGTCTGACGGTTTGATCTCGCAAACCTTCTCGCTTACGTCTCTTACCAGCGTCTCGTGCCGCTGCAAAAAGTCCCAACCCAAAGTTCCTCTCGTGCTCATGCAGCAGCCGACGGGAACTAAGAATCCCGCCGGACCCACCGTCCAAGGACATTCGTCGTTCGGTGAACGGCACCGGCGGCGTGGCAGCGGATCTCCCATGATGCCAAGGTAGAGGGAATCAGCTCACCCCTTGCCACGGGCGACGCAACTGCAGGCCTGCCGTCTTGGATTTCATTTGTCCAACAGCAACACATACCCCAGCTCAGCTCCGACTCCGCCGCCGCAAACACTACGAGTACCTACACGACACCCACAGCTCGCAGTGGTGGGCGCGAGGCGAGGCAGCATTTCGTCATACTCTTGCCCAGCTCTGCCCGGCGTTTGCCTCTCGGTCCGTCCTCAAACAGCAGCAGTGGCTCCGGAACAACAGGCCCGATTACAGGACATTGTCGCATCGCCGACTTCATACGGCAGATATCTCAACGACAACTTACCTTCGGTGACTGACACTATCGCCGGCCAGAACAGAGAGGTTGAAGCCGGCAGCAGACATTCCATTCCTCAGTTCCCACGCCTATACACCTGTTCTCTTATTTAGTTGGCTGGCATAACCGGAGCGAGCCCCTGCCCTGACCCTGCAGCAGCAGTCCAGTGGCCACCACGGCTGAGACTGCGACAGCGACTGCGTCCGCGCCTGCATCTGCGTCTTGCATCTGCATCTCCGTCCGAGTCTCCACTCCGAGCCTCGACTCTCCCTTCAGACTCCGGAGCCCACTAATAGTCCGAGTGTCTCCGTGCCTCAATATTTCACACGTAGCAGAGTTCATCCATCCTCTGCTCAACACCTTTTTCGCCACCAATCCTCAATGTGATGATGACTGGCTTCGCGGGTACCAAAGGTAAGCGGCCTGCGGAGCCAGCCACAGGATCCTACTACTCGGACAGCGGCCGAGCTTCATCCCCGTCTTCATTCGCCGCGTCTGAATCGCCCGGCCTGGCATCACGGCCACCGCCACAAAAGAGACAAGCATCATCGTCTTCTTCATCATCCTCGCCATCATCTCGGACAAGTTCAGAGCAAACTCAAGACCAGCTGCCCATTCTCTCGACGCTGGTAACATCTTTGTCGGCCAAGGACGACCGCATCAATGCTGAGGACAAGACCAATCTGAGTCTGATGGAAAGTCTGCCGGACCATACAGCGCGGCAGCGCCGCTTTGTCACCGTGTCAAGTGACTCTCGTCTGGTTGGAGCAGACAACCAGCCTCTCAGTACAATCAAAGGTACGGCGAACCCCATTAGCAGCATCTTCAGTCTTGGAGTAGCTCAATCCCCCTCCTGCCGGAGCTCAGTCTGCTCATACTCACGCACACACACACATGCCGCAGCCGGCGGCGGCAGTGTCTAAGGCGTCGAGGACGCAACAAGAACTGGCCCCCTTCTTACTCCCCAGGTTGTGCTGTCGACTGTTTGTCAATGATGAAACGAAACATTGGTCAGTGGAGACGTAAGCTAACCAATCGGTTGCAGGCAGCTCTGCATCCCAGCGGGCGCAGGAAGAGCCGGTGCACATGCGTCATCCCTCGCAGAGCAACTCTACCCTTTTGGCCCTACCTTCGGAACTCATCGACGGCATCCTGTCCCGCGTGTCGGCATACGACCTCATCTCGGTTTCAGCCACCTGCCGGGCGCTGCGCAAGCACGCCATCTCTGATTACCATTGGCAGCGATGCGTGCAAGGAAATGTGCCGGGCCAGGTTGTCGCCCGACTTGGCCCCTGCGCCAGCTACCGCGAACTCTATGCAGCCCATGACAGGCTCTGGTTCCTGCCAAAGTACAAGATCTGGTTCTGCGACCAGGATCTGATGGGCAAGATGGTGGTGGTGCGGTACGATCAGCGACGAGGTTGCATCGAGGGCTACCAGCTCCTCGCCGTGAGCAACCGTAACACGTTTGAGCATTGGCCCGCAGACCACCAGGTTATTATCCATGGCTTCGAGCCGCAGGTTAAGCTGCATCTTGACAAGCCGGTCCTGCAGTTCCGTGTCCAAGACAGGCAGGAGGACGGAGGATTTTCCTCAAGACCCGGCGCTAACCGCTGTGCCGACGAGATTCCCATGGTGCTCGAGGACCGCATGGGTGGCATGTTCAGCAACTTTCTGCTGACCCGGCCACTGGGGGCTGAGGCTGCAGAGGCGAGGCTCGGTGCGAATTACCCGTATGGCAACATCTGGCCCCCGCCGACGATCCCGGCGCACCACCACGTGTCCGGATCCCGGTCCGGCCAGGGCGTCGTCGACCTATCACCCGACGACCGGCCGCGAACTAGGCGCGAGGTGTCGGACCAGGCTTTCCGCATTCGGCAGTGGATGGAAATGGCCGGGACGCCGGCGCCGCCGGGGCTTATGGGGCAGGCCGGCGGTTTTGCCGGCATGGTCCAGGTGCTCACCGGCCTCGCCAACGCGGCCAGCGACGTCGCAGCACCGGGAGCCGTGCACCCCGGCGGCGTGACGGGGATCCACATCGGCGAGGAGGTCATCACCTACTCCACCCTGGATCCCGTACTCTACACACCGACGCCCACCAAGCCCTGGCGAGGCATCTGGGTGGGTGACTACAGCGGCCACGGCTGCGAGTTTCTACTCATCAACCAACCCGACGACCCGCCCGCGACCGACGCGGAGCTCGACCTCGTCCGTGGGGAGCGAGAAACGGACGAGCAGTGGCAGCAAAGACGACTGGACGCCCGAATCTACCGCGGCCGACTCGAGGCCATCAAGTTGACGGGAGACCCCAATGTGCCTCGCGGTGAGTACACATTTGTGGCGGACGACTTGGGACCGGCTGGCTACGTCGGTGTGGCCACGGATGCCCCATTTGTCGGCGCCCGAGTGGTCCAGAGCAAAGGACACGTCGCCGCCACAGGGTTTGTACGAGGTAAGTTGCGATATTGATGCTCGTTGACCCATCAAGGCCCCTCTGGTTGCCTATACTGACGCGCGTGTTCAAGACAAGTACATTGAGAGTCAGCTGCTCCTCATCTCACCAGATAGACTGGCACAGTACTGGGTGGGCTTCGGGCATATCAGCTTCTTCGAGAGGGTCGACATTGATGATTTCGTCGTCCCATGAGCTGGAGAGACTGCGGAAGGCAGTCGAATCTGGAAGTCAAAATGAACGAAGCGGAATTTTGTACAAGTGTAGTGACGGCAAGCACGCAGGCACCCTCATATCCAGACCAGGTGGCCTCACTACTTATGTTACCTGTCGGTAAAACGCGACATGCCTGAAAGAATAGGTAAAGTCACTGGCTGGGTGTTGGCCTGCCGAGCTACCCCGCAGGGAGCTTATCTCCAGCACCCCTCAACGCCGACGTGCAGCTGGGCATCATGGGCATCAGCAAGCTCTTTGGTCCCCCCATTATTATGGTCTTACATGATTGTGACATGCGGCAGCGATGCCCATTGGCCGATGATTCTCCCCTCTGCCATGTCCAATTGGAGAATAGAATCGATACCTAACATTGAGAGACTATAAATGTGATATATTCGTCTGTCCATCACACATGACCCGGAGCAAGTTCAGTGTTCACGCTTTTTGTGCGCCTACTCCCTAATTTTTAACGTTATAACGCCTCACCGACCGTTTGGTCCTGACCAAATCCCCAACAAAAGCCAACCGCTCCCTGTTGTCATCCACGACCCTTGCGTACTCCAGCAGCAACCTCCAGACGTAGAGCTTCATATCCTCCCTCCGATACACCTTTTCCGCCCACTTCTTGCCGTCCATTGCGATCCTCTGCGCTGCCTTGTCGCGCCCGTCGAGGAAGTAGTCCATGATGGCGTACACGTCTCCGTACGAGTTGTCGAAGGGCACAAAGTGCAGCCACGGGATGATCCTGTCGTCGTGCCACTCGGCGTACGTGGTCGCCTTGAGCGGCATGCTCGTCGACAGTAGGAACGCCCTCCACCGCGCGCTGAACGAGTTGCCGTCCACGTCGGGCAGGTACTTGTATTTGTACTGCTCTTTCATCGGCATCATCGACTGCACCGCCATGAAGGGTGAGCTGTATGGGCACGTCCGGACCATCTCCATGTGCTTGTCGTCGCCGGTGCCCACCTCCTCCTCGGCGTATGGGTGGCACTCCAAGTTGACGAATCCCACGTCTGAAAAGGATGAAAGCCACTCGCCGAGTTTGCCTTCCTGTTGTGAAGCAAGGGAGTACCTGCTACTCGGAAGCAGGCTGAAAGTCGGTCCCCGGGCCGTGTCTCCTGCCTCCATCGCACTGACGGTAGTCCCATTCATCATCTGCACCCATCTGTGCCTGTGGAAGTGCCACCAGCTGTCGTCTTTATTTCGGCCGCCCGACGCCGTGCCGCGCCATATCAAGCCGTCCTTCTTGTTGCGCCAGTTCGGGCCGCGGCCCTCGCCACCACTATAGAACTCGCGCTCCGAGAGATACATGGCTCCAGGAAGCAGTATCTCGTTGTTCTGGGGCAGCTTCGATCCTCCAAACATGGGAAAGAGCTCGTGCAGCGTGGACATGCTGACGCTCTCGATGAACGTCCCGTGCATTCCGCGCATGTGCGGCTGCAGACACGGATCTTGCGCCTGGGTGACGTTCTGGATGAAGCCCTCGTACATGTATGGCAGAGGCTCGCTGGGATACTCGACGGGGACGTTGAACGAGGGAAGCGCAGCGACGTTCCGGCTGGGGCTGTCGGGGGGGCAGGCGGCGCGTAGGTGATCCCAGTACTTGGGTGCGTCGCCCTTGATCCATCCCAGCTCGATCGGTTCCTTTTTTTCTTCGTCGATGTCTCGTAACCCGCTGAAGGTGGCCATGGTCGTCTCGGGGGACAAAAGCTTCCTAGAATCTTGCTCCGCCTCGACGTACTTGGCGATCTTCTCCCATGGCACAAGTAGACGTGTTTCGTCCATGACGTTAATGACCATGTCAAGATCGGGCAGGTGAGGCATCATCTCCGTGACCAACTCCGTCCACAACTGTATCCAGGGCTGCCGGCCGGGATTGTCGGTCACGAAATTGGCCTGCCCACTGCGCACTCGGATGACCTGCGGCTGGACGTTGGCCTGCACCCTCATATCCCTGGGATTCAGCCCCCAGAAGGGATTGATATCGTGGTGTATCCTGTCGAAGAACTCTTCCACCACGATTGCATCGTCTTTCTGGGCCTGCGCAAACCACGCATCGAACCCCGGTGGAGGATGGCGACCGCGGCGCTCTCGGTATCGCGACGCGGCCTCGTTGATGGTGGAGGAGCGCTTTTCCAGCAACCCTTTCAGATGCAGGTCGGCGTCGCGAATCAGACGGTCGATAGCATGATTTTGATCGGTGTTATCTGCTGGCCATTTTCCAATCCATTCTGAAGGGTTTATCATTTTGAGGGAAGGAATGGATCTTGAGATATCGAAAAGAAAGATCACGTTCAACGCCAAGAGCAGAGCGCCGGCGATCACAAAGAAGCGCCATCTTCGCTTGCCGGAATGCAGCGGGGACATGGCCAACGCAGCACGGCGAATCTGTGCCATGGCTGGGCGTACGGGAACTCGGGAAAGATAATCAATATGAGAATCGTTGAGCTCCGCGGTATTGAAGGAGGCGATCGCTCCTTGACTCTTCGCTGCTGGCCCGTTTATAGGTGACGGTTGACGGTCACCGTCCTTCTAGACTGTGTCAGAAAAGCCGGTTTGTGTAACTGAGATTCCATGGTTGATTAGGCTCGACGAAAATCTACGGAGTAGGTCGACACGGAGCCTGGGCACCACGTCACCGTGATCGAATGCGCTGAGTGGCTCGCGCAATCATCCTCCACTAGCGACAGAGCTGTGAGTCCCCCCTACAGTATACTTCGACCTCAGGCCCTATCATTTCTACCGGTTCAGACGGCTATTGAGTTTAGGCCGGCGCCATCGGCCCCGGAAGAAGACGTTGGCTGCCACACTGCGAGATGCCACCACCGTTGTCGGCCCTCAATCGGCGCTGCATTAGTTCTGTCTTGAATGCAATTGTGGCCTTGGATTTAATACCGCAGAAACCGCTTGAGTTTGTCTGACGATAACGAGCCGTTGAATTCACCGTTGCTGCGATGAATCCGTATCATCTATCTCATCGTGACGTCGTCGGAGCTTCCAGCTCTAACCAATGGAAGTTCTCTCCCCACTGGTGCGGCCCCGTATCTTGGGCCCACCCGCTATCGACACCCCAAGACTCGCCAGCTACTCGGCTCCCCTGAATCGATCCAGCTCAACACAAATCGCCGACAGCACTTCGTAAGGTCCGCTCGATCGGAGTGGTTCTTCCGTTATCACATTCTGGACAGCATTCAGATTTTACCCCGCCAGAAGTATTGCCCACCCAGTAGGAACTCATTGCGCCGGCGATTTTAGCTCACCAGATGAAAAACCGGCACCGTTTGCCCGCCCCACCCGTCTCCGTTCCGGACGGCGCTGCACGGCTGGACCCCGAACTTTATTGTTGCGGTGGTCGTGTGTACCAGTATTGCAGTGCACATCGGCTTTTGAGCTCTGGCTCACTCCAACAATCTCTTGTGATCACGACAATATGGAAAGAGCCGAAGTGGGCCAAGATGGTCTTGTCCTGGAGTTGTACTCTTTTGACGATCTCCTTGGTCGATGGCCGGATACCGCCAGATTTGCTTCAATAGACCAGACAGACGTATTCATGCCCACCACTTTGAGGGTCTCTCACGTTCTGGACACTTACCTGAAATACAATACCGCCCTTGCGTTGGCCATAGAGGGTTCGACGATCTTGAATCTGGAGCAAGCTTGTCTGGCCTGTCTGATGAAGGACGCACTGAACCCTGGTATATGAACGGACCGCCGATCGAAAATAAGTGGGTTATCTGTAGGAGTCGACATATAAAATATCAATGCCTGCTGATTCGTCGCGAAGAATAAGGAGACTTAAGGCGGTTGCGTAAGCCTACACAGTGGATTGGGAACCCAACACGGGCTGTGAATGAGCACATTCCAGGACAGGGCAAAAACTCGTTTAAAACAGAAGTATTGGGGTTGTATAGCTGCCGCAGGACTGGAGGCCACAGTCAGAGCATGCGAATAAAGTCGCATCGCAGCACGAGCTCGCGAGGACAACCCATGCCAGCGGACTGGCGAGAAGACAAGGGGACTTCTGAAGCATGTGATCGCGGTTCAATGGATAACGTTTTCGGAGGAGCCCCCGGATAAAGTGGTATTCGCGCAAGAGCCGGCAAGCGTCCACCAAGTTGACAGACGGTTGTAGAATACCAATTAATGATAGAAAGCGGTGTTGTGCCCACCGAATTGGACGAGACATGCCGCCGCTTTTAGTGGCCTGGACTGGACCACTGCGGACACGCCTCGCGCTTGAGTGGCAACCCGGGGGCAACCTTTCACTCCCCATGTTATTGTTCTCGCGCACGCGTAGTAAAGCAAACGAGGGCTCACCTCGAAGACCCTCTGGCTGCTGCCACTGTCCTTTATACCCAACCCATCTACTGTCCTCAAAGAACACGCGTACCGCGGCGCCGCACTGCCGCCCTACACCCTAACCCGTCTGGCCAAATTGCAGCCCCAGAGCAAGGATCTGCTAGCAGCATTGACGAACTTGTCAAAGTTCTGTAAACTTTCGCTCACGAACATGGAGTCTCCATCTTGAAACGACATGGACCGAGGCGACGGAGAAATCCGCACGTCTTATTTGCTGTTCTGCGCTGGACAGTCAATTAGCAGGACTACGCGTGGAACTCGACGATGCACGTGGAGAGTTAATGCTTTCTTGAACCCTGATAACGATGACTGAGGTAGGAATTGCGTAACGGAAAACACCATCCCGGCCCTCTACTCATCTCCTCTTTTCTAAACGAGACCCGGTCCCGAGAATAAGAAAAGACCGTGACTATTTTACTCTGCTGCTCTGATACTCTGCTGCTCTAAATGTCGTTATTTCATGCACTTTACTTCTACGATTTCACCTTGACGTCATCGGCAATGCGCAAGACCAGTAGAGCTTGTATAGAAGATTCATACCCTGTCAGGCAGCAACATGCAACGCAGCATCATCGGTGATGCCTCTCCAAAGTATCGCCACCAACGCAGCCAAGCCAACTGCATTATAAATGCATCCCCCCTCGCCTATCAATGCAGCCCCCGCGTCGAACTTCATACAGAACCAACACCTTCCCAGCTTGCCATCTCTATTTCGCATATACCGCCCGGACTCATCATGTCGGCCACCACACCTCAAGTCCTTATTTCCGTCGCCACCTCCTCTTCAGTTCTCTCTCTTAGTAGGGATCGTCTTGCCTCCGAGCCATTTTCTATCACACTAGAAGCTACTGTGTTTGGCACAGAAGAGAACCAGCCTATTACTGCTCATGCACATAATACCCTCTTGGATCCTTGGACCGGCTCAATGGCCTTGCAGTACAAGGGTTTAGCCTTCATTGACACCGCGACTAACGACCCCGCTAAACGCCTCGTTATGGATATTTCGCGTCATTATCCGGAGGGATTTCCCGATATCTCGCCCAAAAACCGGGAAAATTTCGTTGAAATCCCTTCTTCACATGCGCCGATTGGTACCGAGCCTTGTCGGGTGACGTATTCTTTCGATAATAAAGGCTACGCAAGCTTTCTAGACCCTAAAAACGGATTAGTTGCTGGAATAGAGTATAAGGTTAGCCTGGGGAAAGATCTAACTACCTTTAGTTGGTGGCGACTTGGGAATAGGGATCGCGTTCTTGCCGATGGGCACCATCAAGGAACGGTAGTAGGCCATCAGCCTGACCCTTACGCATTACAGATTATTTTGGGCAATGTGGCTACCTTTAGAGTCACTGAGTAAGCACTACACCCCTAGTCATGAGAAGATATCCAGTTTAGCTATTGTCCTCCCTTGTAAATCATTGCCGGTCGCCACCTATCGTATCTACTCATGAGCCGTGGAGGCAGTTCAGATGAAGAGCTGCGTCTGGGCTCTACATGCTTTATTCTTAACTGCTTTTTTGCCAATTCTTGTCCATGCGTTGGTTACAGGAACCTTCCATGTAACTTGCCAGTGGCAAAGCTGTTGGTCGTGTCCCGGCCTCCGTCATACAGTCGAAAGTGATGTCATTGGAGAATACAGATCCAGGGTAATGGCTGGCAGGGGGCATCGATATGATGTAAGTTTGCATATTCACGAAGTGCGGCACATTAAAGCAACGGCAAGATCTGAACAATTATAAGTATCTACTCGGACGTCCCCATGATCTTACATATCCATAATCTCAAGCAGCTCACACTCACATATGTTCATGTAAAGCTGCAAAACCAGCATTCAGCTTATCCCAAAATATTCACTATGTGCTCAATATCCTTTTTTTGTGTCAATTTTTGCAGCGCTTTGCGTCCACTACGTACGCGCTGCACCGCTTGAGGCGGTCAGCACGGCGAATGTGACCGCAGATTTCCCCAACGGCAGCTCTGATACAACTACTATTCCGTTGGATAACGTTTTCGTGGATGAAATTCGTGGCCATATGCTCAAAAGATCGCTGCATCGCTTTTCCAAGCGACTTGAGTCCCAGTATCTGGGCTTTGACGAGAATAACGAAGATGACAAGAAGCACTTGGGTCGACTGAAAGCGGCTTGGAAAGACGGCATCAATATGGCCTCTCTCGTTTACAATGATCTGGATTTCCAGGGCCAAATGTTCAAGAGATATTTTGCAGCTGAGGATAGAGGCAAAGTCAAAGACGTTTACAAGAGTATGTGAAAGAGAGATATGCGGAATGCGGAATGTTGCGCTGACATTAGTAAACCTTAGATATGTACGGCGGTGACGATTCGTCTGGGTCCATTGATCTTGGCTGGGTCTTCTGGTTAAAAAAAGACTTTGGCGACAGATGCACCCTAATCGGAGAAGAGAAGGAAGGGGGCATAGTGGTTGTTGCCTACATAGGCAACACAAAGGTTGATGGCCACGACGTTGCCGTCGGCCACGTCTGCGACCAAGGTCACAGGCTCCCAGACATCTCTGACGTACACTGCGACGGCTTAAGATCTACGGTTGGTACCGATATGGCTGTTTTGGTAGGAGTTCTCGTGCATGAATGGGCGTAAGCCGCTCCTCTTCCGCCACTGAATACTGCTACCAGGTAAATCGGCTAACACACATGCAGACACTTTGACAATATCGGCGCGGCAGCCGTAGGCCAACATATTGATGACCAAGCGAACGGATATGGGCCACTGGAAGTAACCAACCTCGAGGATAGTAAGAAGTTGATAAATGCAGATAACTACAAATGGCTGGCGCTTGAGAATTACTGGTCCATTACCTGCGGCAAGTCTTTCTCGGGCCCTCGTGATGAGCGGGATACACATGAAAATGAGTGCTGGCTGGACGTTGAAGAAGCCATTGTCGAACTCAGCTGGGTCTTCATCAAGGAAGTAAGAAGTCTGGACATTTGTCGTTCCATGGTGCTCCGGGTCAGGGTGGTAGTAACACGTCGGATCGAACCGGCGTCCCGCCTTGAACTCTTTCACCACATCGCGAGGCTCACATAGAAGCTCCCAAAGCTTTGAGGGCGTGTCTGACCTACCTGAAAATCGACAAGCGCTCCCGATGATGGCAATGGGCTCAAGTGGGTCCATAGTGGCGATGATTGACTCAGACGAAAGACGGATCAGGTGGGTTGAGCAAGGCTGATACTGGAACACAAAGTTCGACGAGCAGGTTTGTGGGACAACGGGCTAGCTATTTCACAATGAGCATCAAACTAGGCAGGTCTGGCAGGCCTTACATGGCTCGAGAGACCTTGACCGTGTAGCGACAGCGTGAGTCCATTACATCAGTACCAAGCGTACGAAATAAGCTGCTAGCTGAGGGGCAGTTGGTCTGTTTGGACTACCTCTTCGAAAAATGCCGAAAAATGCCGAAAATTCTCCCGACCGAAGGAGCGGTTCTTGAGGCGCGAGAAGTACTTTTGACTAGGATGCGCTGGTGTTTGGGGGGAGCATAGTACCGGGGAACGGTAGCGAGAAGGGAATAAACCTGGTATCTTCTACGTGGCCGGGTATAATGTGAATGTACCGTCCAATATCTAAACATACCCAACAATACTTCATCATAATGACAGATCCATGTGCCTCTGTAGCAAATCATTTACTCCTACCTGAGGTTCAACGTCGAAATGAAAGTTTGGCTCAAGACCTCTCCAAGGCAAACTTTCATCAATGGCCTCTAGTCCTAGGCTACATGTAGAAAAGTCGTACCTCATCATATCCGAAACTCCTGCCCCGCATTAGTCTAAGTTGTCCCCGGGCTGAATTGAAGGAAAGACCGCTTCTGTCCTACATGTCACAAGAGGCGAGTAACTCACCGCGAAAATATGGAAAAGCTGAGGGTCCAGGAAACAGGCTAGGAGTCATACCTGCAGAGCCAAAGGATGCAGACTCGTCTTCGTAATCACCAAGAACATATCGTAGCGCTGCAGCAGCTTTCCGGGCTTCTCTAGAGACGGCGCTTTCCCGAAGCCAAATAATCTGAGACACCCTCAGGAGCTGTTTGATCCTGTCAACACCCACTGGAAGGGCCTTGGCTGGACTTTGATCGTCCTGCTCTCTGTGTTGTTGGATACAAAAGCAGAGGGTGCTTGTAGCGACGAGGAAGTCATGCGTAAATGTAGAGGTCACTCTCCAGCGGCATTGGTACAGACGTCCATCAAACCGCGTCTCCTCGTCGATGAGGTGCTGCAGTTCTAAAATCTTCACGGCGGCAGTCAAGCTTGCGGACCGCGAGTAGGAGTATTCTTGGCGAGAGGCTGCCAGGAACTTCTTATGTAAAACGATCTTTTGCCGTTGGATACTCACCTCGAGCCAAATCCGCTGGATGATGACCTGGGACGAAACTGCAATGCATGTTTCCAGGCCTTCCCACTTCATGCTAGACGGCAATTCATCTCGAGCAGCATCGAGTTGTCGATCCAGTTCTAATATTTGCGTGTAAGACGGCTGATGGGGCTCGGTAGCAATATCCGCAATTTTGCCTCCAATAGGAATGAGTCTCAGCTTCGCCAAGTTATAAAGTATTGGTGTCATGTCTGTCTCTGGGCGAGAAGGTGGCAAATCCAATGTGTGTTCGTCAAAATCAGAATCGGCTAGATTCCGTGGCTCAGAAGTATCAGTCTGGCTTTGTTTGACTAGCCTCGGCAAGCCTAGCTGCGTCGAGATAGTGAAGTCTAGCTGGACAATCAGCATCCAAACCCGCCGCCGTATCTCGCCTGTAAATGCAGATATGTTCGGGAAGTGCTTAGCATCTCGGTGGTATCCCGAATGCATAGCAATTTGAACCATATTCCCAGCCAGAATCCAGACGCCAACCTCGGTATCTTTCGAGAGAAGAACTTCGGCCATACTGTAGAGAATTAACGTCTCTAGTACGTATGAACCCCCTTTCGTATAGTGGCCCAATAGAAGGCATTGCTTAACCTTCTCTCGATACCCGTCTGTGGACGATTGGCCGTCTTGGGACGGTTGAGGAGATTGGGCGTTTGTGGGCGAGGTATTGGCTGGGTCCATGACCAGCTGCTGGAACTGTGTCGAGAGGCTCATCATACTGAACAGTAGGCCGATCCACGTGATGGGCGTGGCCTCGGGGGCCTTCCAAAAATCGGCATACTAACGGGTAGCGTTAGTATCAGCTTGGAAGTCCACTGCCAGCCCCGGCAGACGACCATCAGGGGAGCTAGCGGTCCGTACTTCTCGGAGGAATTTGCCGCTATGGGGAATACCTGATTGCGTCAGTGGGGCGGGCATCACCAGACCCGTTCGGAGCCGGCGGGCTTTAGACCCTCCGATCCGTCAAAATACTTACCTGAAGCCGTGTGCCAGATGTTGAAATAACGCGACACCAATCTATCCACGACGGGCCGGGGTGGTAGAGACTCGAGGATGGAAGCGGGGTTAACGTATGGCGGGCACCAACCATAGAGCAGATGGGGACTGGGGAAGGACGGCTGAAGTAGGTCCGAGTCAATATTGTGCGACACATCGTCCTGCTCGAAGTGGTCTCTCAGTCCAGCGATGCTATCGAGCACAGCGGCCCAGTGTGCGCTGCTGACATAGCTGACAGCAGACTTCCGGATCCTGATACTACCATAATCGGAGGGAGATGGCGATACTTGTTGTTGAATCTCGTCAGTCGTGCTTGGCGGGGACCGCGGCTCATAGTTTCCCGATTCGCTTGGCGTATGGTCAGTGTGGGAATGCTTAGTCTGCGATCCATGTGGCAGCTGCAACAGATCGGACGGAGACGCATGCGAGCCAGAGGCCGTCTCTTGCATGAGGCCGAGAACCAGGCTCTCGAGGTGTTTGATGCGATCCTGCACGCCGCTAGAGGGGCGCTTCGGCAGAGCGGCAACGGAGGTGGGTGGGTAAACACATGAGATGCCTAGGCCTCTGCTCGTACAGTTGCTGCATGGGTGTAGACGGTCGCATCGCACCCTACAATGGCCAATGTTAGCATATGCGGAGACAAAAGGACCGTGGCTGTGCAATTCAAACGAATACAGCAATAGGCGACAGTGCGGGGCTCCTTGGGGTTTCTGAACCGCCCCCAAGGCGGAGGATGGTGAATAGCCAGTAAGGACAACCTGTTACAACCTGCCTCCGGGTGAGATGGCTTACTTCCGCCTCCGACACTCATTGCAACTGAGCTGCGGTTTTTCCCGGTTTTTGGCGGTAGGCAGGCGTCCTTTGTCATACTTGTCACCCATGGCCGGCGGCTCTAGGGGCTGTACATGGGCGTTGCTCGTGGCTTCGGTGTCCGACATGCTGATGTGGCCAAGGGGAAGGATCTAATGATAGCTGCGACTGGTGGTTCCAAGGCTGGGTAATTTATATCGCGTATGTGAGATTCTAGTGCAGCCCTGATTGGCAGGGGCTGGGACATTGATCACATGACCTTACACTACCACGTTTTGTCCAGTAGAGTCGAAATCTTTCGGTGTGTGATCGGACGTTCGTCACATCCGTGCATGAAGGTCGTTGGTAGACGCGACGACGGTTGACCGTAGGCGTGCCACGTGATGCTCGGAGGGTCAGTTACGTCCGCGGAGGGTCGGACAGCCATGCTCCGAGTGTGGATGTGTGGGTCCCGGCCCGATATCTAGCTGATCGCGGCTCGAGCCGGCACCCACCTTTGCGACCGAGTACCAGCATGGGTGTTACCAGGAAATAAGCCCAGGCCGCAACTTCATTGCGGTTCGGCTTTCAATGACCTCAATTCATGAGCCGGTCGCCGTTCAGGATTCAATGTCGCGATCCGCTTGATGCTTTCCGTGCAGAGATCCGTCGTCTCTTCGCATACCTGTATCCTCCCCGTTTGACGTCTCGATTAGGAGCCATTCCGTGGCTCCGAGAATTTGGTTTCAGATGGCTGGCTTTGCATATCAATATGGCGGAGATGATCTCGGCCTCGGCAGGTCCTCCGAGGAAGGCCAATCTCAGTCACCCGTCATAGTATTGATGTTTCCCAAGTACATGTAGTTTGAACAGGGCATGTGCCCCCGAATGTCAATTGTATATCAAGCATAAAAGCTTTTCGCTCCTCCATGGCATAAGTTTTGGCCAGCAAAAACGCTCAAGCTCCCTTTTTCTTGACATCTCTCGACTTGCAACAAGCTCGCCGGTTCAGGGGCACGCCGGCACGTCGCATAAGGCGCTCTCTGTTCTGCATCTTTGCCTCCGCAGCTCAGTTGTGAGCCGTTCACATAATTTCCCGATGTCGGTGGCAAACCATCAGGGAAATCCAAATGAGCTGGCTTCGGCCGAAACCCTCGACAGCGACATGCAATCCGGACAGAGTACCAAGAGTGGTGGTGCAAGTCAAGGGGAACTCGCGCAAGCAGCACCACAAGAGAAGGGCCCTAACATTATCGACTGGGACGGTCCTGCTGATCCCGCTAACCCTACGAACTGGACTCCGTCCAAAAAGCTGATTCATGTCCTCTTGGTCAGTGGCTTCACGCTCTATGCGTAAGTTTCCACTTCATTTGTCATTGGATTGTCTCTAACATCATGACAGAAACCTCGCCGCCGTCATGTTTGCTCCTGGAGCCCCAGAGCTCTGCGAGGAATTCGGCATCACTAACACCGTTATTGCGTCCTTGACTATTAGCATCTACATTTTAGGATTTGCAATCGGCCCTCTTATGATTGCCCCGCTATCAGAGATTTACGGCCGACTAATCATATACCACATCTGCAACGTCGCATATATCGGCTTTACTATCGGCTGTGCATTGAGTACTAATACTTCCATGTTTTTGGTGTTTCGTCTTCTATGTGGATGTGCTGCATCGTCTCCGATGGCGATAGGGGGAGGTACAATCGCAGACCTTCATGTTCCTGCCGAACGGGGGAAGGCAATCGCCATATTCGGAATGGGTCCTCTTCTAGGTCCGGTAAGTCACTTTTAGTCTTTGGTCCCAAAATGAACCGCTATTAATATGGAGACATAGTGCATTGGTCCTATTATTGGTGGTTACGTGACCCAGGATCTAAGCTGGCGTTGGACGTTTTGGCTGATCCTGATCCTGGTAAGACCTCAAGGTTCTCTGCATCATCTGCTTTCTCCTGGGCTTACGAGGACTTCTCTAGGCTGGCGCATCTTCCCTTCTTGCCCTGCTCTTTATGAAGGAGACATTCAAGCCAGTTATTCTTGAACGTAAAGCTGCCCGAGTACGCAATCAGAAGTCTGATGCTAGTCCACGGGTTCAGGCTCAGGTTCTCAACGAAGATCGCACCTCCAATGAGCTTCTGAAACGCGCCATCGTGCGCCCGATAAGAATATTATTATTCTCCCCTATAGTCTTATTACTCTCTATCTACGGGTCATTTTTATTCGGCCTTATCTATCTGCTTTTTACTACATTTCCAGATGTATTTGGCGTCACATATGGATTTACAGCTGGAACATCAGGGCTCTCATATCTTGGCCTGGGGATTGGAATGATCCTCGGGATTCTACTCTTTGGAATCTTGAGTGATAAGATTCTCAAGCAGCCCCGAGGAGGAACTGTGGCAAGACCAGAACTCCGGCTTATCCTAATGATATATGCAGCTCCCTTTATTCCCATCGGCTTCTTCTGGTACGGGTGGAGTGCGTATAAGCAAACGCACTGGATTGTACCCATTTTGGGTACCTTTATTATCGGCTGCGCCGGATTTCTGATGATGATGCCAGGGCAACTCTACCTCGTGGACTCGTTTGGATCCGAGGCTGCCGCGTCAGCCCTGGCGGGAAGTACCGTCTCGCGAAGCTTGTTTGCAGCACTTTTACCTTTGGCGGGACCTGATCTATACTCTGCTTTAGGGCTTGGCTGGGGAAATAGCCTGCTAGCTTTTATCGCGCTTGCATTTGTCCCTGCCCCTTTTCTCTTGTACAAGTATGGCGAGCAGCTGAGAACCAGGTTTCCGGTGAAACTCTGATAGAAATAGGTCTTGTACATTGTATTTTACATCGCGCCGGAACGAATGCAGTATGCTTTATTTACTACACTTTTGTCGTTGCATACCTTTGCTACGGGGGTACAAGTTCTCCGAGATTCCGGGGTTGGGCAGTGGCAGACATCGGGTCACTGATGTGTGGACCGGAAAGCATCTGGGCAACCTGAAAGAATACACAACCCAAGTGGAAGCCCACGATACGGCTGTTATCCTGGTTTCAAAGGACGGCTGCAAGGATTAGGCACTGAGGCAAGGGGACGAAATACATGTCGCTTAGCATACATGTACTATGTTTGTGCAGCGACAGCCGTCACTTCTTCAAGAGCCGCAAAATGTCGCGCATGGGTACACAAGGACACAACGAATTCGTCTAAGAGTTCTCCCAAATTTCTATAGAGTGAGTGTAGCCGAGTGCATGTGCGCGAGGAGCAAGAATACAGATCAAATGTAACGACAAGTTCATATACTATAGGAGTTCAGCGACAGATGCAAAAGCGCGATAGACAATGTACCAGTCCATTTGAACCAATGATATGTAGTCTACATCTGGGAAGCTTTTGGATACAATGTTTTCCTTCATAACCTCGTCATTACTTTCATCCCGTCGCTCGTTATCGTGCAGTCATCCCATCTGCTCAATAGAGTCCCACCTTGAAGCAGTTGGCGTAAAACGTCACCGTCGCGCTCCAGTCCGAGAACATGGCCGTCACGTTGACTTGCTTATAAAGCACGTCAATGAGCTTGTACATGTCGCCGTCCGTCTTTACAATCTCCCGGATCGACGTGTAATAGTAGTCTCCCTTGGCGTGCACCGCCGCCAACGGCCCGGAACGCTCCAAGCTCCAGGTGATAATCTTGAGACCGAGCTCGTTGGCCCGCTTGGCATATGCGCTGGGCACTATCGTGCCGTTCTTGTTCTCCACCAGGTAGGTCATCGGCGGTGCCACTGTCGTGACGCCGTCTTTCGCGTACATGGTCAGGTTCTTGACGGCTCCGGTGTACTTCTCGGGGGTGTCGCCAGATTCGTCCAGCAACATGGCATTTTTGCCAAAGTCCGGGTCTGACTTGAGCCAGTACAGGATGTCGCCGTACTGGAAGCTTTGCGGCAGCACGCGTGACGCGGGAACACCCGCCTTCTTGTAATTGTCAATGAACTGCTGGGCGAACATCTCCTGGGTATAGTTGCCCTGGAACGGCATCTTGACGTTAGGGGCCTTGAGCTCCGGCGTGTGGTGGAGGCCGAGTGACTCGACCATGGCGATGTGCTCCTTGTGCTCCATGAGGGTGCCGCATGTCGCGTACAGGTCGGTGCGCCAGTTCGGCGTACCGCCGAGGTAGTCCTGGGGCGTCGTGGCCGTGGCGTTGGAGCCGTCCATCTTGGCGCACAGAGACTTGAATTCGGCGAGCGTGACATCGCTGGTGCAGCATGTGGCCGATGCCGGTTTGCCGTTGGCCGCGGGTTGGAACGGCTTCGTGCACTTGGCATTGAGCTCCGGAATGGTCACAATGTTTGTCGTTGTATGGAGATCGCACGAGCTATGGCGGCAGACTAGCTCGCGGTCCTTGGTGAAGGAAACATCACACTCGAGCACGCCAGCTCCCATTCTGGCGCCTGCCATGTTGGACTCCTTGGAATGCTCGGGGAACTGCAGCGGAGCACCGCCGCGGTGGCCAAGGGACCATCTGGAAGGCTTCATGGTGTTTTCAGTACATGACTGGAGCTTGTCTTTGAGAGGTCCATCAGTCATGTTGTTGACGAGATAGTAGGGCCGAGGGCCCAACTCGATTTGCTTGATGGGCTTGGTGGTGGGAGGCAACGGCTTGGCCGAGACTTGACCGACGGCGGCCAGTCCAGCAACGAGAGATGAGGCACAGAGCTTCATCTTGCCGGTGTTTACTCAGATAGCCACTACGCAAAAGTGAGCCGCGATGAAGAATTCGCTGCCGTGAGAAGGAGGAAGAAGGAGAAGCTGGCATTGTCTTCTGATTCGGGGCAGCGCATCAACTACTTATTCCCAGTCAGTCCCGAAGCAGCGGACCGCGCATGACGATCTGACAGGGACCGCGCTCGGTTCCCGGTCAAGGCGCTTCGAAGTCTTCGTCTACACAAAAGTGCATGACTCCAGATCCGCCAGCCAAGGATGGCCATGCGCGGCTTGGCGGCATCAGCTCGGTATGCATTTTGTGGAGCGGCAGGTCTTCGACGCGGATCTCTCCTTGAAGTGGAGCGACAGTTCGCCAACCGACGTGACCCCAGCCGTTTTTTCGCTGCAGCTCGGTATCGAGCGAAGTTAGATGCCGGGGAAGCCGGGTGGTGAAAATAGCCTTTGAATCTCCGCGTTGGCGAGAAACAGGTTCCCGTCTTGCGCGGCAGGAGGGTAACTCAAGCATACTGAACAAGGTTGTTCAGCCCGGCAGCAGCTCGCCAGCACAATTGGCAGAGCGATACACGTGCGCTGGTTGCTGAGCCTCGAGGCATTTCTTTCGTGGAGACTTGAGATCAAGGGCGGGGAGCACCGCCCTGGGATGCGTGCTGCAATTGCCGTGTTTGATTCGGCGTATCCACAGGATGACCCCGGCGAGCAAGGCTCGGCCGATGCCCCCACGACTCAGACTAAGCCATATCGACGACGTTGCAGGCCTCCCGCTGCTGGGCCACGATTGTGTGACGTCGCCTAGGCCCGCACCACGTGGATTGAGATGCAACTTGGAGAGTCTGCCCGCGATGTGCACCGTGGCTGATGCGGAATGGCAGCTGGTGTCTCGCCCAAGCCAGATCCATCCGTGGCCTATTGCTTGACCCGTAGCCAAAACCGGGCTCTCGGTCTCGGAGCATCGGGCGAAAACATGGTTACTCGATTCTTTTCTCGATAAAAAAAAGCTTGGCCCGTCCTCTCATCAAAGCGCGTTGCGACGTCCACATCACCACATGGAAGCCGTCGCGCTCAGGATCCCTCCCCCCAAAAAGGCATAGGTTGTCGTGAAAACTCACGTTGCAAGCATGGATATCCTCAACAAAGTGCCATTGTCGTCCGTCTCGTCGTTCATAACTCGTCCCGCGTCGCATGAACTCTGTCACGGCGCTTCAGAGCTCTCAGGCCCTCTACCGTGGCAGTCAGATGCGCGAATTGGGGGGCATCCTCACCAAGGCCCCATGCAAACACGCCTCCAAGCTCCGAAGATCCCACTATTTCGGCCAGCTTCCGGTGAACGACTCGGGGCGTGTCAAACGACCACCAACGCTTCTCCTCGGCATCCCAATACCCAAAACTGCCATCTTCATCGTATGCACCCTCGGTCTGGGCTCGGGCAAAGGATTTGACTAGCTCTGCAGGCGTCTTGTCGTGCCAGCTAAAGGCAGCGGTCTTGCCCAGGTCAGCGCCGGTCTTTGGATCTTCGAGCAGCTGCGTTGGACATCCGAGCGGCCGCTGTGGGTCGCATTGCTGCGTCATAAACCATTTGACGTAGTAAGCCAGCCCCAGATTTAACATCTTTGGTGGCGCACCGCGGTCCGCATAGCGCTGCAGGGCATCGCGGGACTCCACCATGCCACTGTGGTGTTTGACCAAGGAATCCCGCCTGTTCATAAGGTCATAAGTCATGACGTTGATAAAGTCGACCTGCTCGACGATGCGCGGGACTGTCGAGGCCGTGAATGCCATCAGATCGCGCTCCAGGCCGGGCACCGCAATAGACAATGTCTTTTTAGGGCCAATGGCCGAGCGAAGTTCTTGAAGCAGCTGGACAAAAGCTTCAATCTCCCATTCCCTCTCGGAATTGGGGATGAGCTTGTAGTCATCGCGATTTCCGCTTCGATTCGTCAGCGACTCAACATTGAGTTGAAGGGCCCCAACTTTACCCTGGATACTCCCAGTCAATGTCGATGCCGTCGGCTCCAGTCTTGTCAACCATGGCCTTGACCTGCCGTGCCCAGCGCTTCCTGGAATTGGCATCCCGTGCCGCGTCCTCGAAGCCTTGCGAGTCGCCCCATCCGCCAATGGCTACCATGACGTTGGTGTCGGACTGGAATTGCCGGCGCACCTCTTCGACGGTTGTAAAGAGTGCGAAGTCGGATGGGGTCTCATCGACATTGAAGATGTCGGATCGCATAAAGGCCAGAACCACGTGGGTGATGTCGGCAATGAGAGCAGAATCGGAGGGGATGACATTGTGCTGGCTGGACTTGATGTTAGTAGGAGGCGCGACGAGTTCTGGGCCTTGACGAAGCGATTGCCGCCGCAACTGACCCTGTGAGATACATGATACAGCGGAGTGAGTCGGCAGAGGATGCCACCGTTACTCCTAGGAGCAGCGACAGCAGCAGCTGCTGCGCCAATGGGCACTGGAGCCCAATGCCCAGCAGCCGCATGATGAAGATTCAAGCTAGATCGGGAGCTGAAGATGAAGCTGAAAGGCGTGAAAGAACGAACGATTTGAAAGTTCCGAGGGCGACGGGATCACAGATGGCGCGGCAGGTAAGTTGGATGGTTGGGTGTTGCAGGGCCCAGTGCCTGATGCTGCATGCGCACTGTATGCGCCCCAAAGAGCACCACGGCTGCGTTCTGTGATCCTGTGGCGCCAATTTGGCATCACTATCAAATGCTCCCGACTTAAAAATCTTAGCTTTAATAAAAATTGGCTTACTTAGGCTCGTAGACCATGCCCAAGCTGTAACGAGTCCCGTCCATCTCAACTACTCATTTGTAAGTTGGATACCTGGCGGAGACTGCTTTTCATCGCCTGCATTTCCTCAAGAATTTTTTCCTGTATTCCAAGAAAGCCATATCTAAATCAATTTCTTTGTCTCATGTTGCGAATCAATATTTGGACGGAGGTGGTGAAATTATCCGTCGAAACCACAAGAGGGACGGTACAGTGCTATTTCAAGCTTTGGCATTTGTTAACACGGTACGGCTTTGAGCGCCATCACTGAGCTCCGACATTCTGTTATCGATATGCCGAAACGCATCACCGGTAAAATTCCACCGCTTCATCGGGAGACTCACTGACCACTTCCACCTCCACGATCGGGCAGAAAAACGAGCAATGTCCTCGCCTTGACAGCGCCAACCTACTGTGACCTTTGGATCCAAGCCCTTGACTACCTCCTCCTGAAAGCGAGCTGCTGTCAAGTGCCAGAGACACAAGATGTTTGAGAATCTCTGCACGCTGCCGCTCCAGGACGACGTCTTCGCGACGGCGCTGCACCCCACGGAGCCATTGCTCACAGTCGGCCTCGCGAGCGGCCACGTCGAAACCTACCGCCTGCCCTCGAGCGGCCCTGCCGACGACGAAGACGCCGACGCCGACACCAGCGTGCTGAGCGATGGTCGGGGCAGCATCGACACGACGTGGAAGACGCGGAGGCACAAGGGTAGCTGCCGGTGCCTGGCATACGGCCACGATGGGAGAGGTATGTCCTACGTCGAATGAGCGCTCTAGCTGAGCTGCTGCTGATTTCAAGTCCAACAGCCATGTACTCGGCCGGCACCGATGCGCTTGTCAAGTGCTTCGACCCCATGACAGGCCAGGTCGTCTCCAAAGCCGCCATCCCCAGCACCACCGCCGTCCCCGACGCCCCGACCCTGCTGCACGTCCTCAACCCCATGAGCCTCCTCCTCGCCACCGACTCGGGCGCCCTGCATATCGTCGACCTGCGCGACGGCGGCGCGCTCAGCAAGCGGCCCGCACAGACACACTACCCGCACGCCGACTACGTCTCCTCCATGACGCCGCTCCCACCCTCCGAGGAGAGCACCAGTGGCTTTCCCAAGCAGTGGATCAGCACGGGCGGCACCACACTCGCCGTCACCGACGTTCGCCGCGGCGTGCTTGTCCGCAGCGAGGATCAGGAGGACGAACTGCTGAGCTCGTGTTTCATGCCGGGGCTGGGGCCCAAGAAGAACCGCAACAACGGCGTCGTGGCCGTGGGGTCCGGCTCCGGCGTCCTGACCCTGTGGGACAAGGGCGCGTGGGACGACCAGCAGGAGCGCATCATCGTCGACGGGAGCAAGAAGGGCGGCGGCGAGAGCATCGACGCAATCGTCAGGGTACCGCAGGAGATGGGCCTGGGCAAGAAGGTTGTGTGCGGCGTAGGCGACGGCAGCCTGAGGATCGTCGATCTGGTGCGTAGGGAAGTCGTCGCTTCGGCGAACCTGCGGCACGATGACATGGAGGGCGTCGTATCTCTGGGTTTCGACTCGACAAATCGGCTCATCAGTGCTGGAGGCCGCACTGTCAAGGTCTGGGAGGAACTGTCAGAGCTCCAAGGAGGTGACGAGCAAGACGATGACGTAGAGGACGAGAGTGAAGATGAGGACAAGGCCAAGAACGGCTCCAAGGGCAAGCGAGCAGCAGAGAGCGACAGCGACGAGGATGACGACGACGACGATGACAGCGACGAGGAGGATGGAGTGGCCGAGATGAAGCGCCGGGCCAAACGGCGCAAGGAGGTCAAGAAAAACAAGCTGGGCCCGATGGGTGCTCACGGCATCCTAGGCTTTGAGGGCATGGATTGACGGAGTCAACCCGGCACCGCCATGGGCTAGCCTACTTGCCTCGCGGAGGCGTTCAATTATGCAGAGCGTGAATGTAACCCGCATCTCTCTACGATGGGCTCAGCAGATAGACAAAAGGAAAAATAAAAGCGGCACGTTTGAGGGAACTCTTGAATTGTTTATGTTTGTTCGTTGAAGTAGGTTCCTGTGCTATTCTGCTGATATTCTATCTGGCTGACGATTTGAGACCTGCTCAAACTCAATATTTCCAACTCCTGATCCACCTCCTGTGAACCGTCTGCGGGGTCAAATATTTCCACCGCGTGGCATTTTGAGGAGCCTCGATACATGGCTTAACTTCAATGGATTTCCCTGGAAGCTAGGTCCGTGCTCGGGCTTGCTCCTGATAGTGCGTAGCAGGCGGCTTGCTTCACCCGCCACTGTCAAACCGCACCGCCACCTCGTCATGCCTCGTGCAGTCTAGTAACTGCTTTCATGACATCTTATGCTCAATCCGATGAGACTGCTGCGCCTAGCCGCCCTACCCAGTGAGCTTGTAGGCGCCCACGGAAGAAAGGTTGATAAATGTTGGCGGACATGTAAGTGCCAACATCCAAGAGCGAAAAGTCCAAGCTGGGCCCCGAATAGAAGTGAGGCCCTGCGCTTATATGAAAGAGTTTAAAGAGTAGACCCCATCTTGCGATTGAGGGGCCTCTGTTGTTGTGATAAAGGAAACGAACATCGGTCTGTGGGCGATTCTAGACACCCGGCAGATGTATGTAGCTCCATTGAGCAGTGTCGTCGTCGTCTTTCGGTGATTGGCTACCGCGCAACTCGGCGGACCGAGCCATGGCAACGGCGTCAGATGGCGCAGGGAATCGCTTCGGCACGCTCGTGGTAAGGTCCTCGTCGTAGATAATAACGGTGGGCGTGGTGCTCGGATCACGAATTGTGCTCCTGTTTCCGGAGAGCCTTCTCTTCGACGAGCCGCTCCTGCGTCGATGACTTTTTCCGTGTCGTGCAGGATTGGCGTCGAGCAGCAGGGGCATCATTTCCGAGCCGCTGTACGTCGTAGGGATGCATACGTGAGGGATGCCCTTGCGCTGGCTAATGGCCTTGGCAAGTCCGACGGCCGAGGCGCCGCCTATGCTGATGACCACGTCTCGCCCCGCCATGCGCTCGAGGGTCCCGTCGACGACGTGGGCGGGCACGTTGACGATTGCCGAGTCGAGGATGCGCGAGTCGAGGCCCGGGATGAGGGCTTGGATGCGGCGCGCGAGGGCGATGCGCGAGGGGCTGGAGACGATGAGCGGCGTGCAGAGATGCAGGCGTGCGAGCTCGGCGGGGAGGCGCGCAACAGTCCCAGGCCCGTAAACGACGCGAGGCGAGGCGGCTTCCTCTACGTTTCCTGAGGATGGGGATAGGGATATGGTCGCAACTGGGCCTGGTGTTTTGAATGCTGTCGGGGACGTTGTTGGGGAGGTGCTGGCATCGTCCACACTCGGGGTAGGTCGATGATGATAACCAAGCGAGGGCGAAGTCGTTGTCGTTGTCGTCGTCGAAGCGGTCGAGGACGTTCGCGCCGTCGCGGCAGAGGTAGGATTCATGACTGGAGCATTTCGCCCTCACGACAGTGTCGGATCGTTCTCGAATCGAGCGCTGTGACGGACCATGCGACAACCGCGAGCGCTCGCCATCGTCATTGCGAACAATGAGCAGAACAGAGTCTGGAGACGGGAAGCGGGAGGGAGCAGAGAGGTAATGCGCGCGCACCCCACGTGGGCCGACGAGGCCAGGGCCCAATCATGGGACGGGCGACGCTGAGAAAATGACCATCCTAGCGCATGGCAAATAGGAGATTCGCATTGTCGGGGGATGGAGAAGGCGAGCGAGTCACCAGGCGCGGGAGGGGGCGTGGTCATGGTGCAGAGGCGTACAGCGGAGGAGCCGACTAATGCCTAAAGGGGCAATTGAGTTGCAGGACACGCGGGTGGGGCCGGCTCTGGCGGAGGTTTCGGTCCGGGTCGGCGCCGGGGGTTGGCCGACGCGTCACTGGGGACGTTTAAGAGAAGCACCTCGCCACTGATCTGACCATGCTGACAGGAGGACCCTGGATGCAAGAGCCATTGGGCGGTTCGCTGCATGGTCGGCTCGCTGCATTGTCGGCCGATGCATGTCAGGCCCCATCCGGCTGCAGCCTGGCCTCTAGTCGACTCAACCTTCACTTGTGCATGGATGACAAAGTAACGGTAAGATGCTCATTGGAATAGCCGGCTGGCTTCGTCTTTGCAGTGTCAAGTCACACCGCCAATATCACAACTCGCGTTGTGAGGGCCCATCAACTGAGTGTCGTCCATGTTAATCCCAAGTCGTCACATCGTCATCACATCGTTAATACATGCCAAGTCCCCGTCAACAGGGCGTTGCGCCTGTCATGCTCAAGCATACACGCCAGCTCTTCCAACAATCAGTGCGGAAGCCTCAGAAGCACCTGTCTCTTCCAAATCTTCAGCCCTAGCTGTGGGACAGCCTCGGCGAGGACGCATTCGTCTCGCCACCGTCATCCTCCTTGTTTGGATTCGACGCAACAACCGCTGTCAGCTCCACGCGCGTCGCATCGATGTCCTCTTCCATCTCCACCGGCAGTATCAGATCCAGCGCCATGCACACCGCCGCCGTGACCGCGAAACCCGTCTCCATTACGAGCACAATGGCGTTGAGGAAACCCTCGAGCGAGTGGTTGTCGCCCTTGTAAGTAAAGACAGCCTCAAAGTAGTTGGGCACCAGCGTCGCGCCATAGCCCAGCGAGAGCCCCGTCGTCAAGATGAAGCGCGTGCGCCTGTTGAACGGTACGCCGCGGACGAGGATGGCCATGCCTGAGACGGCGACGGCGGCAAACAGGAACGTTGTCATGCCGCCCAGCACCGGCTTGGGTATAGCAACCAGCGCCGCTGCGAATTTGGCAAAGATGCCCATGATGATGAGGAAGAAGCAGCATGCCATGCCTGCTTTGCGGTTCGCGCAGCGTGTCAGCGCAATGACACCATTGTTCTGCGCGAAGCGACTCATGGGCGTCATAGTCATGAGGGCCGCCACGATGCCATTGAGTCCGTCAGTCAGCAGCCCGCCCTGGATTCGCGACTCGTAGTTGCGGCCCTCGCACTCGAGATGCGAAACGTCGCATGTTGCCGTGATGTCACCCACAGCCTCGGTCGCGCATATGACGAAGACGGCCATGAGGGGCAGCACCAGCGGCCCGTACACGGAGAGCGGGAAAGTATGAACCCAGATGAATGATGCCACGGGCGCCGAGTTAATGCCCGAGGCGTCAAAGTAGCCGGTCGCGCCAGCGATGATGCAGCCGACGAGCAGCCCGATGACAACCGACGTTGACTTCATAATCGGCGAGCCGTACCGTTCGCAGAGGATGATGGTGATGAATGCCGAGAAGCCCAGGCCCAGGAACTCGGCCGAGCCCCATGGGAGCGCGTGCGGAGCGTCGATGGTCGGGCACTTTGCGAAGAGGGCGCTCTGGTCGCCTGCTGTGGATGGGCTCGAGCAGGGCCCGCTGCCGCCCATCCAGTCCTTGAAGCCGCTCTCGATGAGGTGGACTCCGATGAGCATCACCGTCGGGCCAGTGACGATGGGCGGGAACATGCGCAACAAGACTCGCGGCGGCAGGAATGAGATGAGAATCTCGACGAGCGCACACACCGCCGAGGTGCCGATGAGGGCGCCGTAGCCCTTCGGGCAGGGCAGTGGGTTGCCCGCGGCATCCGAGGGGCAGTAGCCGTTGGCGTACATCTGCCGAAACGCGCCCTGGCCAATTGGAATGATGCTGAAGGAGATGCCGACGACTGAGAGGACGCCAGTGCCGATGAAGTAGCTTGGAATCATTAGATTGTGGTGCCCGCAGAGGAGGACTCGGTGGTTCTCATGGGGGAGGAGAGATGCTCTTGAAGAAAGCGCGCAAGACTCACCCGGTCTTGGGGATGCGGAAGCGGTTTATCTGGACGCTCGACAGAATTCCTGAAACAATCAGCGCCGTTGAGACGAGGTACTGCTGCTGCACCGGCTCGAGATTGGCGCCGCCGCTGCCGCTAAGGATGATGGGCGGTGCAATGACGCCAGCAAGCATGGACAGTGCGTGCTGGAGGCCAAGAAGCATGGCCAGGAAGACGGGCATCTTGTCGTTGAGGCCGAAAAATGGGCTGCTATAGTTGCCCTTGGCCATGAAGGGCAGGTTAGGCCGGAAGAGAAAGGCATAGTCGTAGTCGCCGATGAGGCCATCGCGTGTGGTAAAGGCGCGCTTAACGGAGCGAAGGCCGGCGCTGATTTTCGTCCGAGGGGAGGATGACTGGACTCGGGTAATGTTGCTGGGGCTGCTGTCCTCGTCCATGATGGCGGCTGTATTATCTCGCGCGCTATGTTGGAGACGAACTGGGGGGGCTTGGAGGTATGATGACGTTATTTGGTGCCGGAATCGAGCATGAAAGTGACCAGGCGAAGCCCGGCGGTTATTATCAGGCGAACCTGCTGAATCCTGGCGGTTGTTGGACGGAAACCTGCTGAAGCCGTAGATGTGGGGGAAGCGCCGAGGGTTGGAGGGCCGCCGCGCGCGCGAATTCTCAAAGTATCACGATCTGTTTGCAAGCTGGATGGAGCGAAGCGACGAGGGAGATGGTGCCGGTGTCAAGCTTGTCTTGTAGGTCACGAGGCCAGACAGGTAAATAAGCACTTAAGCGTGGCGGAGAGATGGGGCAGTACTTCTGTCTGCCTCGATGAGGGCTGTCAATTATAACAAGAGGTGCGCAGTAATGACGAAGATCTTTGTTCTACTTCTGTCTCCGCGCGGTATTGGAGGCAAGACGGGGTAGTTAGCCGGGTAAGCAGGTTGATCGGCAAGCTCCAGCCGAGAGATAGTATCTGAGACTTGGCTTGTGCTTATCAACAGCTCCCCTTGCTGCTTTGGGTCTGGGTCCCGCTCGCCCTTTTATCAAGACAAGGCGGGCGATGTAATCGGCTAGATAGCAAGAAGTGTTCCCGAGTTTAACGAGCATATTATCGCGCCTTTGCATAAACGGGCGTGTGGGGGCGAGGGAGGCCTCGACGAAGCCAAAACCGGGGATCAAACCCGGCTCCGACGAGCCGCGGCTCTGGCAGCCGGGCCAGGCGGAGGCGCCCGCTCGTTTACCCCAGATCATGTGTACGATGCGAGCGACGCAGCTTTGGGCTTGGCGCACTCTTTACGAGTAGCATTTGACGGCAGGCAAGATGACGAAAGGAGAGCTGAGCAGTGGCTGGAAGGCGAGGACCGGGCCCAGACGCTGCACCACTCTATCCCGAGGGCGCTGATTGCTCCGTCGGGCCAAGCAGGATTTTGCGGGGGAGGGGCCGCGGCAAGGGACGACTTGGCTGCCGAGCCTGGACTCTGGCTGCGTTGCAATGACAAACGAATAAGGTTGCTTCCGGATCGCAGGGCAGCTGTGGCAGCCCTCCGGACGGGACCGCCCAGAGCCTCTCGACGCAGAGCCCGGCGTCGGCCGCGTGCGTTGGGGTACATGGAGCTAACGTTGGCGTTGAAACGAAAACTGACAAGACCGAACGCCTCTAGGAAGCGGCAGTTATGCGACGACCCGTCGAACAGCAGCGCCGACGACATGGCGGGCCTCGCCCTGGCCTTGCGGTGATACGGGACATGCAGGTGCAGATAGCCTTGGGTTCGCCGAGGGCAAGCATGTCAAAGTGGAGATGTGCGCTCCGCAACCCACAATCTCCCAGCTGTGCGACGTGCGAGCCGGGCCCTGGAGATTCGCTGTCGTACCTGTACGACGCGAGCTCGGGCCCCCATTATCAGCGGGCTCATGGGGCGGGATCCCCGGTCGATGCGCGCCGCCGGCGGGACAGGGGACCAAGATAACGCCCCGGCGGGGCCTGTCGTGGCCGGCGCCCGTCTCTGACGTCGACTTGGACGAACCAGCGGTGGGGCGGAGCTCTCTTTATCGGTCGTGTATAGCCGGTGACATGTACCAAATGACCGGTGACATATCAAGGGCGTCTTAGGTTGAGAGGTTTGTCATAACGGGTTCGAACGTTGTGTATGAGGGATATCCCACATGTTATTGATTGTCTCGGCAACGGAGCTGGCCGCGTTTCTTCAACGTCAATTGAACAACCGGCGAGCAGACTGCAATTCTCACTCAGCGGCACGAAATACTCTCTCAATTTTGAGGGGGGGCTTGACTGTGGACCGGCTTCCTGCTGGTACTTTGCATTATTGGTAGGATCTGCGCTCCCCGAGTGCAGTCCAAGAGGTCGAAGAAGCCGTAGTCTAATGTACTTACAAAGTAGGGTCCGCTGATGCCGAAGCGCTTGTAAAGCTGCTTCCAGAGGTGGTCCCGAAGAAGCCAAGCCAGTGCTTGTACCACAGCGCTGCATTCTTGTGGTAATATCGTGGCCGCAATAGCTCCCTTACATGTAGCTCGTCACATGAGCAGAGTGAACGACAGGCCTCACCAGTCAGAGACACGATCAAAGCTTTTCCAGCACTCTCTCCACCATTCAAGATATTCAAAGTTTTCATGAGATTTCGCTGTTGTACATATCAAGCGACATATAGCCGTCGCCGACCTACGTCTTAACTTGGCTCTTAAGCCTTCATGCAGGGAGAGAAGTTCATGTGTTGTTACATGGCCAGATTCGCCCCTGCATATTGGCCATTGCAATTCCAAAATAGCTCACAAAGTAACTTTACGCTTCATTCCTGTCGAGACCGCTCCGCATCTGTGCCCAATTTCTTCTCCCGACTGCTCCTTCAACTCCAGTACTCAAGACGACACTAAACGCTTCCGCCGCATCCGCACTGGTTGTCGGCACCCTGTGCCACTCGCACGCGCGACATCAGCTCCTCACTCCTGCGCATTCCCGTATTGCATGGTGGACTATGTGGGCCCGAGAGCAACAAATCGAGCGAGATCGTCGCGCAGTCGTGTCCAGTTCTGCCCGCAGCGGCGCTCGCCGACGATAGGAACACATGTGGATGCCCAACAAACGGCAGTTATTGGTAATGGTCAGACCGAGGCTTGAGAGAGCGATCAGATATGTTTTGAGGTAATTCTCTTCTCTTTCAATCATTATTTCAGGTTTCTGTATCCGTCTACCTGATGTGGTTTGCGTCGTGGAGCAATAGATCCGGTGACTTCCGCGACATGCAAGGCCGGTTGGCGATGGTAGCTTGAGGTGCCGCTGCAGAAACCATGAAGGCTTGATCCTCGTGTTTGATAGTATCAGTCCACTTATTTTCGGCTCCCGGTCTCTTCGACAATGTAGGCTGGCTGAAACCCTGCGCGTATCTCTCTTTGCGAGTGGGCATGACCACCGTGGCGGCATACAACTCCCATCTTCTTCATGCTGGTTGTCAAGATTCAGTTTCATCTCTTTCAGAAGCTGCCAAGCCAAGCCAAACTCTGGTTCCCAGTCCAGAGCCCTTGCATCTGGTACAAGCGTCATCTGCAGAGGCCTAAAACGAATCGGATTGACTTCAATGAACGTTGCTCCGTCACGTATACGACCCCCTCGTCTTCCTCGTACTCATACTTTCCGCGGGTCTGTATCATGTGTCATCGTCGGTGCCTGCCGAAAGAATCTAGCAGTTTCTATATCGGAGCTGGCCGTAGAACTGGTGTCCGGGTGGACGTCAATCTTATCCCCAAGGGACGCCTCTACGGTATGCCTGCCGACGACGCGCCATCTGCTCCTGGGCCATGTGTGAGGCCGCGTGGCAAAATCAAGCACCATTTTTTGGACGGAAGAGCAGCCTGGAGAGGGCCTCAGTACATGCTCTTTGGTGACAGCAAGGGAGGCCTGGATCAGCGCACGGAAAGGAAAGACTCGCCATACCTCGACCGTCTTGCGCGCCTTTAACATCTCGCGCCTTGAGGGAACAGGCATGATGAGGTACGACACTCGAGAAATTGATTACTATAGGCGACCTGCGCCTCCCTGAGGGCATGCGTTCGGGTTACTGGAGACTAAGAGACAAGACAGCAGCGCCTTAAAAGCAGTCAATCCAATGGCGTGGCTGTCACGATCGCCGTGAAGCATTAGAATTAATACGGATCACGACCGCGCGCACTGCACCATTTCCTCAAGCAACGCTGAGTCTTCTGGGTGTCTTCACATATGCTCCCGCTCCGTCGTGGCGCTCTTTTCAACAAAACAACATGTCCGTCAACCAAATCTCCGTCAAGCGAAAGTTTTACAATTTTGCGCCGCGCTGATTCCCAGCCTGTCCAGCCCCATATCCTGTCCCGTCCGGGACGAATAGATGCACGGATATTGTCGAAGCCCTCTACAATAAATACAAGTACGGGTCTTTCGGCCCCAGCAGCAGATACACGACAAAGCGCGCCCGTCAGTCAACCAGACGTGCCACGGGCCAAGCGTAGTCACCATTAGGAAGGATTAGGAAAACTCCCTGGCCTTTCGTGCCAGCACCCGTACGTTGTCCAGTAAGCCCTCTACGAGCTCTTGGTATCGGTGACTACCGCCGGTCATCGCCTTCGTACCTTGGTCGATGACAATTCCAGGTGACAATTCGATCTCAAGTTCATGTTCCTTTTCGACGCGTTGTGAGTTCTGTCAAGGGGTCAGCACATCGTTGCAAGCCACGGGGAGAGGTTCAAGGGAGAGGGTATGCTTACGCCAGGTCCGGAAACGCTTTGCGTGACTTGGGTCAAATCGATCTGGTAATGGCCTTGGGTGTAGCTTAGCCGGTCTTTGTTGCGATCCGGCTGCTTGTCACCATGGCTACCCAACTGCTCCAGCTCTTCCACGGGACCGTCCCAGGCCATTTCGAGGTTGATGCTGAGGCGACAGTCCATCGGGCTTGCGGGCATGTGTACATCGATGTCGGCGACTCGGGCCTTGACAATGGTGTGGAGCGCCTGTCGCGTCTTCTGGTCATACGTCACTCTCGCCCGAACACTCCTACCGCGGGATCCGAGTCTGGACCGCATACAGCCGGGCAGGCGTGCCTGAAGGTCGAGAGGCAGGTCGAAGAAGCGGTCGACTTCTCGTCTGTGCTTGTAGTGCACTTGAACCCTGGGCACTCCGTTGTTGGGCGCGCGCGGGTCGGTCTGAATGACGATTTGGTTCAAGAAGTCGTTGAATGCTTTGTGATGTGCCTGGCAAAAAGCCCGTTAGCAAAAGGTGCCTCGCTCGAATGATATGAGTTTACGTTGTCTTACCTCTGTCATGCTGCTCCGAAAGGCAACCCGGCCCGTGTCATGCAGGACGCACTCCGAGTCTAGGAGCCTGTCTACCCGGCCGTTTGTGTCCTTGTCAATGAGGGTCCCCAGCTTTGCCTCGATCTCAAACTGTATGCCGCGGCTGACGATCTCTTTGAAGTCGGGATTGTTGACAACGTGGATGAAGATGAAGTCGGCGACTGTCTTGGAAATTTCCTCGTACGGCTTGACGCCTGTAATGCTGGCCTCCCAAGGCCCCAAGATATCTTGCGGACCTGGCTCCGGCGCGGGTTGGGCGGGGGCTTGATTGTTGGCAACGCCGGGCCGAGCCGCTTCCGGTGTTGCGTGGCGGCTAGACCGCTCGGTCTTGACGCCAGAGTCAGACTTGCCTCCATTGGTGTGGGTGTGGCCATGTGCTCGCTTCGAGAGGACGAAGTTGGCGTGGGTGGGCATCTTGTTGCCCAGAGAACGAAGGCTCTGTGCCCAGATGGGCGGCTGGGGGCGGAAGATGCGCTTCTTCCTGGGAGCGACAGGCGATGCAGACTTCTGTACGCGTCCTACAAACGCGCCATTCACTTCGCCAGGCGGAGGCCTAACTTCTCTGTTCTCCAGCTCTCCGGGGCTTATGCTGCGATCTTGCAGCTTCCGCTTCGCAGGTGTCACCGCGTGGTCGGTGTCGATGGCCATGTTCTGAGCGACGGGAGCGGGTCTCCTCTCGGTTTCGGTAGACACAGCCAGTGAGGGTCGCTCAGAGTTGCTCGCCAGGGAGGCCACTCGCGTCCTGGGACTCACGGACCGGCTTTGGTCTCGCTCGTGATGCGACGTCGGACGGTGGGCGTCAGATACGGGTGATTCGTACGAACTGCGCGCGCTTGGCATAGGTTGAACCGCAGGCGGGGGTGGGTGGGCTGGCGAGGTCTGCTGTTGCACGGATTGTGCGTTGCCCGGGCCAGACATTCGGTGCTGGTAAGGGCTTGGCGGTTGGGAAAATCCCCCGTGACCAGCAGATGGCCTCGAGGCAGCCGAGAGCGGCGGACCAAGAGGGGTGGGTGGCTGCGAGGGCTGGCGGGTATATTCAGCACTGGCAGCGTCCGCGGCCGAGGGAGGCGGCCGCGATGCGACTACGGGACTACCGTGAGCATGCGGCAGTCCGAACTGATGCTGGCTGTGTGCGGAAGTCGGAGTTGGTGTGGAGTGGGTCGATTGAGATCGTTGGTGGAGGTACGGGTGCGAGGACGAGGCACCTCCAGGCGTGACCACTGGTGGTGTTTGTGGGACTTGATGCTGTTGCTGCTGTTGTTGTTGCTGCTGCTGCTGCGCGTAGGCTCCGGCGGCGCCTTGCGAGTAACTATCCCGTCTTGGGCGTTGCTGCTGGGCCTGAATCTGTTGCTGCTTCTGTTGCTGCTGCTGCTGATAATGACCCGGTGGATATTGGTGTCGCTGGCTGGGGCTCGTCATCTCTTGTGGAGGAGCCTGCGCCGGTGGAAATGGATATCCGGCCGTGCCGCTCCCTGGGGCGTTGGTCGGCGTCGAAATTGGTCGGTACGGCGACTGCACCGGGCCGGACATGGAGCCTGGAGACCGCGGATCGTGAAACGAGTTGGTCGGCTGCAGAGGGGGCGGCGGGGGCGGCGCGCCGCGAGCCGGGGGATACTGACCCGGCCCTTGGTACGGCGATGGCGGCGGATAAGCGGCGCCTGGATGCTGTTGGGCATGGTGAGGATAGTCTTGCTGGATGTGCTTGCCGGGCGACGGCTGCGGTGGCGGCTGGGCATAATCACGGTAGCCGTACTGGGCAGGGCTCGGGGCCGGACGAGGCTGATGCTGCTGCTGAGGCGTCGTCTGAGCCTTGGGCGGCGCGCGGTCGCCGTTGTCAGACGTGTTGAGGACCGAACGCAGGTCCATGGCTGTCGTCTAGGGCCGATGGGCCGTGATGGAGCGTCTTGGGCGTCGCTGGGGCCGCGTTGGCGCAATCTCTGCCGCGATGTCGTCCAAGGCTGCGGGACGCGCGCGTCGCTTCGATGCCGTGGCTTCGGCGTCGGCTCGGGTGCGGTGGCAGGGCAATGGCGAAAGGACTAGATGGACGTCGGTCTGGCAGCAGGTGCTCTGGCGGTCGAAGTCGGGGATTCGCCGTCGCGGTTGCGACTGGACATTGTCACGCCGGCACGCAATCGGACGTCGCGAAGTCCACGACGAGGGGTCGGTGCGAAGCGAGTCGGGCGCGCGCGCGCGACGAGTGGACAAAGGGGCGTCTAGACGAGCATCCAGCGCATCGCGGCGCAGCGGCAGGAAACACGGTGAGCAGGGACAGTCGAGGGCCGGAGAAGGACTGAAGCCCGGCGAGGTGCGATGATGGGACGGATTGTTTGAGCTGGCATGAGGACAGATGGGGGAGCGGATTGCGCCAGGACACTTTTTTTTTCGGGCCGCGCTGAGTCCACCACCAAGTTGCAGCTACCCTAGGGTCGAGACGGACGACAGGCAGACGACAGGCAGCCACCAACACGGTTTAAAATGTAGATGAGGACAACTGAAAGTAATTTTTATTCTTGATGCACCCGAGTCTGGTTGTGATCGCACCGCTCAGGACACTCCAGGAAGAATCATGCTTGGCACGACTGTCAGATTGTCACCGCAAGCTCATTTCCTGGTGCACGTCTGACAAACAGTCTCATTCATGTCTCGGGCGCTTAAGTTGCTCCTACAAAGACGCGAATCAAGAAAAATTTCCTGGCTCTCCATTATTGGTGAACTGGACTCTTGCCGTCACAGGCTGCTACCCGTTTGCCCATCCTCGCGTGTCAATGTGTCCGTCCTCATGGCAACGCATCTTTCACCATGCACTCCGCTCGTTTCCCAAACGCGACACAAACTGAACGCCATGCATAACCATTACGCTGCGACACGCCGTGCTTCATTAATAATTTGAGCAGAACACAACAGCTGGGCTTTCCACGTCCCTTATCATGTCAAAAAATTAAAAAAATAAAACGTGGATGGACAGTACAACATATCTCATCCAAAAGAAAATTCAGCAAAAAAACAGATACTCCTCCGGACAGGCTTGAACTGTCAACCTCCCGATTAACAGTCGGACGCGCTAGCCAATTGCGCCACGGGGGAATGAGCTGTGGCGGAACCGACTGTTATTACATATCATATAGCCTCGTCGAAAAGCGTGTCTGTTCGACCCACTTGCAATTGTCACGTGAATTGCTCACTGACCTCGCGATGTGCTCAGCATTGCGCGCTGCACCTGAGGTACGTACCCACCGTAGGCAGAGCTGTGCCTGACGTGGAACCCGTGCCTGGTCCATCCTGACGTCCGCAAAACAACCAACCTACCCGCCAACCTCACCTCCCTCCCAATTCGTGGACACCACCATCGTGACTCTCTTCTCTGGGCTTTCCCGCCCTGACTGCATTCATAGAGCTCCCCGAAGAGCTTCCTCGCCCCCTTGTCCCCGGCTTCCGCAGCCCGCTGCACTCTCCCCTGCTCTGTCCCGAGCTCCCTCTCCGAGCCGCCTTCAGCATGCCTGGCTTGGTGTCGGCAACGGGCGTCTTGGCCTTTCTCGCCGATGAGGAGCCAGAGCTCAAGGTGTTTGCGCTGCAGACGCTCAACGATGACCTCGACACTGTCTGGACCGAGGTGGCCGCAGCGCTGAGCCAAATGTAGGTGCCTGTCGCAGCTGCTCCCCGTCTCCCTCCGTAGCAGAAGCTAACCACCCTGTGCCATCAGCGAGGCCTTGTACGAGGACGAGTCATTCCCCGAGCGACAGCTGGCTGCTCTGGTTCTCGCCAAGGTCTACTACCATCTCCAGGCCTACAATGAGAGCATGGTCTTTGCTCTGGCTGCCGGCGACCTCTTCAAGCTCGACGCGCCCGGCGAATTCGAGGAGACCATCATCTCCAAGTGTGTCGACCAGTACATTGCCGTCACCGCCGCCAAACACGCTCAGCCCAAGGCATCAAAGAACGCCGACCTGCCCGAGCTGATCACGACCTTTTCCAACGCCTCCGACGGTGCCGTCATGTCCCCGACGACGCCCTTCTCGCACACGACCCTGCCGCCCAAGTCGCTGCTTTCCCGAGCTTCCATCGACAACACTATACTCGAAGCCACGTTCCAGCCTGTCACTAAGCAGGGACGATCGGGCTCTATCGCACAGCTCCCCGACCAGGCGACTGAGGCCTCCTTGCAGCGCGTTATTGAGCGCCTGTTCGAAAGCTGTCTTAAGCAAGGCCGCTACAGACAGGTGGTTGGTATCGCTGTCGAGTCAAAGAACCTCGAGGTTCTTCGCCGCGTCATCAAGCGCGCCAGCGAAGACGAGAAGCAGTCCAAGACGAAGGCCCAGGATGGCCTGCAAGGTCCGGCTGAGGAGCTGATGGAATACACGCTGGGCGTCTGCATGGACATTGTCCAAGAGCGTGGTTTCCGCACCGAGATCCTGCGCCTCATCCTCGACCTGCTAAACGACATACCCAACCCCGACTACTTTGCCATTGCCCGGTGCGTCGTCTACCTCAACTCCAACGAGGAAGCGTCGCACATGCTGCGAACACTGGTCGACAATGGCGACCGCACGTCCATAGCCAACGCGTACCAGATCGCCTTTGACTTGTACGACAACGGCACGCAAGAGTTCCTCGGCAAGGTCCTCTCATCCTTACCCTCTGGTAAGCTGCCTGAGAAGGCCAAACCCGCCGAGGACGGCGAGAACGCCCAGGAGAACGAATCGCTCCTCGATAACCAGCAGGAGGCGCCGGAGGACGAACTGTCCGAGGATGTCGCTAAGGTGTACCGCAACATTCGCTCGATTCTTGACGGATCCAAGACGATTCGCCTGAACCTCGAGTTCCTCTACCGCAACAACCACACCGACCTGAGCATCTTGAACAAGGTCCGTGACAGCCTCGAGGGTCGCAACTCCATATTCCACACCGCCGTCACTTTCTGCAACGCTTTCATGAACCAGGGCACCACCAACGACAAGTTCTTCCGCGACAACCTCGACTGGTTGGGCAAGGCCGTCAACTGGTCCAAGTTCACCGCCACAGCTGCTCTCGGTGTGATCCACCGAGGAAACCTGTCGCAGTCGCGGAAGCTCCTGGAGCCCTACCTTCCTAGGCAAGGTGGCCTCGGCAGCGGCTCCATCTTTAGCCAAGGTGGTGCTTTGTACGCTTATGGCCTCATCCATGCCAACCATGGCGCCGATGCCCTTGATTACCTCAAGACGCAATTCAGCCAGGCCGAGGAGGAGGTTGTGCAACATGGCGGCGCCCTCGGTCTGGGAATCGCTGGCATGGCGACGGGAGACAATGAGATTTTTGAGAAGCTCAAGGAGATCCTCTTCCAGGACTCGGCGCTCAACGGCGAGGCCGTCGGTCTTTCCATGGGTCTCATTATGCTCGGCACCGGCAACGTCAAGGCCCTCGAGGACATGATCACGTATGCGCACGAGACGACCCACGAAAAGATTGTGCGTGGTGTCGCCATCGGCATGGCCCTCATCATGTACGGACGTCAGGAGGGAGCTGACGTCCTGATTGACGGCCTCTTGAACGACCCCGATCCCACACTGCGATACGGTGGCATCATGACGGTTGCCCTGGCCTACTGCGGCACGGGCAGCAACAAGGCGATCCGCAAGCTCCTTCACACTGCTGTCAGCGATGTCAATGATGACGTCCGCCGCATTGCAGTCATGAGCTTGGGCTTCATCCTCTTCCGCAAACCGGGAAGCGTCCCCCGCATGGTCGAGCTGCTGTCCGAGTCGTACAACCCGCACGTCCGATACGGGTCTGCCATGGCTCTCGGCATCGCCTGTGCCGGCACTGGCCTCGACGAAGCCATTGATCTGCTGGAGCCGATGATGAAGGACCCCACCGACTTTGTCCGTCAAGGCGCCCTCATCTCCTTGGCCATGATCATGACTCAGCAAAACGAAGTCATGAGCCCCAAGGTGTCGTCGATTCGAAAGACGCTCAAGAAGGTCGTGGGCGATCGCCACGAGGATGCTATGACCAAGTTTGGTGCTGCCCTCGCCCTCGGCATCATCGACGCAGGCGGCCGGAACTGCACGATCGGACTGCAGACGCAGACGGGCAACCTTAACATGGCTGGCATCGTGGGCATGGCCGTCTTCACCCAGTACTGGTACTGGTTCCCGTTCACGCACTTCCTGTCGCTCAGCTTCTCGCCTACGGCCATGATTGGTCTCGACCACGACCTCGAGATGCCCGACTTCAAGTTCCACTGCGCTACGCGACAGAGCCTCTTTGACTACCCGCCCGAGCAGGAGGCCAAGGCTGAGGAAGGCCCAGCACTCATAGCGACGGCCATCCTTTCGACGACTGCCCAGGCCAAGCGGAGGGCACAGAAGAAGGAGCGCGCCCAGCGACGAGAGAGCATGGACCTTGATCCCGCGCCCGCCAAGAGCGGCGACAAGATGGAAGTGGACGAGGAGCCGAAGAAGGACGAGCCCAAAGAGGAGAAGAAGGAGGCGGAGGAAAAGGACACCACCTCACCGGGCGAGTCCAAGAAGAAGCCCGAGAAGGAGAAGGTGGGCTACGAGATTGAGAACATGAGCCGCGTCCTGCCTGGGCAGCTCAAGTACGTGAGCTTCCCGGCCGGCCGGTACAAGCCCGTCAAGAAGGTATGGTCATCGCGTTCTTTGCACCCCAATCTACGGAAGCTAACATTCACAAAGCCAACGGGAGGTCCCTTGCTCCTCGACGACACCCAGCCCGACGAGCCCAAGTCGCTCCTCGAGGAGAAGCTTAAGAAGGTGACGACGGAGCGCGCACCAGTCGCCGGCCAGCAGGGCGCGAGAGGTGGCGCCGGGGGCCGTGCCGGAGGTCAGGCGCGATCGCTGCTCGAGGGCCTCGTGGACCCGACTCGGTCCACGGGCAACCCGGTCATGGACCAGCTGCTGCGCAGCCAGGGGCGCTCGCCGTTCGCCGACCTGGAACCGCACACGCCCGGTGGCGACGGCGGCATGGGCTCGGGCGCGGCTGCCGCTGCGGGCGTGCTGACGGCTGTGGACGAGGACGCCGAGGGCGACGAGGAGGCCGAGGTGCCCGGAGAGTTTGAGTACTTCTCGACGGGCGAAGACGAGGACGACGTCGACGAGTAGGAGGGTTGACGCGTGGTCGGGGCGGTGGGTGCGGTTTGCGTATGTATTTCCACGTGTACCACCAGTAGAAAGACTAGATGGTGCGGCAGGGCCACGACGGGCAGCGCATGTACTTATCCTGTATTTGGTACTGCACACGAAGAGACAGTCGGGCGGAGACCTGGCAGATGTAATTCCACATGCACACATGGGCCAAGCGAGTACGGCATGTTACGGATCATGGTGATGGGACAACAAATGATTTGCTATCTGATATGGTCCTGCGCCTCCACCTCTCTCCCCTCTGCATCGATGCAGAGGGAGCAGCTCGCAGGCTGACTGTTCCGTCGCCTCCCGTCTTGGACTTTTTTGACACGCCACGCCAATGCAGCACATGTACCTGGATACATGGGAGAATAACATTATAAAAAAAGAATAAAAGGGAAGATAGATGACTTAGTTTTACAGACGGTATGATGGGCACAGAGACATGATGCATTGAGGGCCGTCATGATTTCCCGTCACCCTCGCCGCCCTCGCCGCCCTTGCGGGTGGCCGTTGCCACGGCCGAGGGCGAGCAGTCGGCGCAAAGCCGCACGCGGTCCCATGCCGTGGCGAGGTTGCCGCGCAAGTTCCACGTGGCGGCGTGGCTCTCGGGCTGCGTGTTGTAAGTGTCGTCGGTCGCCTTGATCATGACCGTCGTGCACCGGCGGTTGCCGTGCTTGGCCGCCGCGTCGTCGCCGCCGGTCTTGTTGGCCTTTTCGTCTGGCCGCGCCTTGCCCTGCTCAGGATCCCGGAACGCGGCGAGCGGCACGGCGGTGTCCAGCCGCCAGCGTTTCCAGGCCCAGGCCCCGTGCCCTTGGCAGGGCGACGGCGATCCGTCTTTGCTGACGCAATCGGGGAGGAGGTAGGCCTGGGTCCAGGAGCTGCCACCGTCGAGGGAGACGTCGACGCGAATGATGGAGCGGCCGCCGCCGGAATACGCGTAGCCGCTAAGAGAGACCTGTTGTGACGGTTCATCCGATCGTTGCGGCTTGCCTTGGTCGTTGTCCCCGTCTTTGCCCTCTTTACGGTTGGCCTTTGCCCATCCTCGGAGCTTCACGTCTGTGATGGCGCTCTGGACGGGCATTTCCTGAATGGCGGGAGCGGCGTCCCAGTCGACCTTGGTTTCGTTGGGACCAAAGCACTTGTAGTCCTTTCGCTGCCACTGGCTCATGCTCTCCTCGTCGCTCAGCGTGATCTGGTTGAGCCACTTGACTGAGCGCGCGGCCACAGTCCCGGGCACGATGGCTCGCAGAGGGTACCCGTGGTCCCGCGGCAGGGGCTTGTCGTTCATGGAGTAGGCGAGCAATACATCGCCTTGGGGATCAATGGCCTTTTTGATGGGGATGGAGGAACCGTAGGCCTCCATGCCCATGAAATGTACGTGCTTCGTCTCGCTTGCGCCACTCAAAGCCTCGGCCGTCTCGAAGCCAGCATCGGCGAGGACGTCTGCAAGGAGCACGCCCTCCCACGAGGCGTTGGAGATGGCACCGGCTGTCCACGGCAGGCCGTTGGCGGTACGGCCAGAACCCTCGCTCATGTGCTTTCTGCGGTTTCCCGAACATTGCAAGACAGCCGTGATCTTACGGCTTGGGAACTTGGTCTTGAGGTCCTCGAGCGTGTACTGCTTGACGGTGCCATCGAACAGCTCGACGGTGAGGAGATGGGCGTTGGAGGCGGCTTCCTCCACCACGGGCACCCACATGTGGTTGCGGACGTAGAAGAGCTCATTGGGGGTGATGAAGCTGGCGCTGAGGGCTTCACCGGGCGTCTCGGCATTGCGAGGCTTGGCCGTGCGGGTGATGAGGGCCGGGTCGCGGTCCGGGTCGTCTGCGAAAGGGTCCTCGATCTGCTCCTGGGCAGGCTTGCCGTTGACAAGGTCGGCTTGGTGGACGTAGCCGATGAGGTACTGCGACAAGATGTCGTAGACGTACTGGCTCTTGTGGATGGCGAAGATGTCCCAGTAGGGTTCGATGGAGCCACCGGCGGCGCGGAGGATGACCTGGCCGCCCGGATGCGCGGGGACCCATTCGGTAATGTCGTAGACCTTGTCGCCGTGGATGACCCAGGGGTTCTCAGACTCGGCGCCGTGCTTGCGGACGTCCGCGATGCGGAAGCGCGGCAGGCTGGGGTCGCGGCTGTCGGCGGACTTGGCGGTCTCGGCGGCTTTCAAAGCCGGGCGAGGAGCCGAGTCCTCGTCGGCAGAGAAGGCCGCCGCAGCATCAAGGGAGGAGGTGGGCCCGATGGTTGAAGAGAGGGTCAGCAGGGCAAAGGATACGAGGCCGACCCCGGTCAGCACAGCAGAACGTCGAGGCGAGCGACGCCCCGAGATCCGTGGCTCAGAGCGGCCATGGTGGGAGGCGGCGAGCCGGCTGGCGGTGCTGCTGCCGTCGGCGTCGGTGCGGCGAGCCGGGACAGATTGCCTGAAAGCACGGCATTGCCGGTGCGTCGGTGCAGCGACGGGCGACAGTCGAGGCCTGGCGAGGCGCTGCAGTTGGTGAGCGAGACGGCTCGGATGTCGCGTGGTCATGGCACGACGGCCCGGTCGGGCGAGAGAGGCAAAGCCCCAGCACGGGCAACAGGTGGAATCAAGGAGAGGACGGCGGGAAAAAATGAGAGCGCGCCGAGTGTCAAGCTGGCATCGCGGCCATGCAGACGAGGTCCTGCTCGGGAAGTGAAGCCAGGTTTGCGTGCCCGTTTTGCGCACGCCCAGGAGATGAGAGAGAGTGCGCGACACTGTCCGCGAGCGACCCTCAAGTCGGTGCAACGCCGAGGACCCGTACGACCGGTGGATGAAGGATTTTGAGTGAGGTCGGCTGAGTGGCGACCTGAGGCGCACAAAAGAAAAACTCGACCATGCAAGAATCGAGGCGGGATGGAGACGGCAGTTCGTTAGTGATGGAGCGAGGGGGTAGCGGAGGGAAGGGAAGCCATCGCCAGAGCTGTCAGGTCGTGGAAGATGCCTTGCCGCCCGTGTTTGAAGAAAGGAAGGTCCCGACGACCCGACGGTTGCCGCTTCTTGCCAACGGCGCAGGCGTGGCGCGACGTCAGCTGGCCGGTGGGGATTTTGGCTGGTACAGGGTAGCCTAATTTGGTATAGGAGAGCCACACGGGGTGGCCCGCTCCAGGGCACCGCTCGATAACTCGACTGACAGCACGACAGCCTCATCCCCTCCGCGTACTTGGACTAGAGAGAAGAATCAGAAATGCCCGGGAGACGATCCTGACATGGCAGAGAAACCTCACCACCAACTGCGTGCCGTACGCAGCAGGAAGCCAACAAACAGCGCGTAAGATGAGATCGTTGGGGGCTTAAAATCCCCCCTTCCGACTTATTTCTGTCCAAACCAGTTGTCCTCAAGCGTTGGTTTGCACAGCGCCTGGACCAACGCCTAAAATATCTTCATCTACGGCACCTAGAATGACGGAGTCGGCTGGCAGCCAGATGGACCGGCTGACATCGCCGCTCGAAGGCAAGCGAGAGGCGCCAGCACAGGCTCTCGAGGCTGTTGGGCCCGACACCGCCGGGACGGCCACCTCGTCAGCAGCACATGGTGGGAAGCGTGAGCCGATGGCGACAGCGGGGGGGAACGACAACGCCGGCTCGGGCGACGACGGTGACGTGACTGTGCCAAAAGTGTTCCACACTGGCTGGAGGCTGCACGGTTTGACAGCAGCGTATGGGTCGCTTGCCTCGCGAATTGACCAAGATGGAGAAGGCTAACGCACGCAGCCTCTGTATCAGCTTGCTTCTCTCCACCTTGGAGACCACCATTGTCGGCACGTCTCTTGTGTCAATCGTCAACTCTCTCGAGGGCTTCGACAAGAGCGGCTGGATTGTGACGTCGTACTTTTTGACGTATGCAGGTAGTAGACCCCCGGACGTAGCCGCCGAGGTGACTTCAAGCCTGCTCACTCGTAGAATTTCTAGGCTTCCTGGTCATCTACGCGAGGCTCGGCGGAATTGTTGGATACAAGCTGATGCTGCTCTGCGCCCTTACCTTCTTTACTGTCTTCTCCCTTGCCTGCGGCTTCGCCAACTCCATGCTACAGCTGTGAGTGAATCTCGCACACAATACAGGGCGGCGCTGACGGATGCATCTTGCACAGGATCGTTTTCCGCGCCTTTCAAGGGATGGGCGGCTCGGGAATCTATTCCCTTTGCACTGTCATGGTGCCGTTGATGGTGCCCCCGGCCAAGTATGCGACGTACATCGCCGTCACCTCATCCATGTTTGCCCTCTCCAGTGTCTTGGGACCCATCGTTGGAGGGGCAATCGTCGACCATACTACTTGGCGATGGATATTCCTGCTCAAGTCAGTCATCACATCGTACACGAATCAGGCTCCCGCTTTGCTGCTGACGCGCTGACCTAAACCAACAGTGGCCCGGGAGGAGTGCTCGCGGCTTCGCTACTGACTATCTCGATACCATTCGGCTTCCCTTACGGCTACTCTCAGGGCTATCTTCGCTCCATGGTCTCTGGCCGAGCGTGGCGGCGGATCGACTACCTCGGCGCCCTGCTGTTGCTGGGCGCCTCAGTCACCCTTGTCTTCGCCTTGCAGCAGGGCGGCGTAGCATATGCCTGGAACAGTGTTGCCATCATAGTCACTTTCACTCTGTCGGGCCTCATGTGGTCGGGCTTTCTGGCATGGCAGAGGCAGCTGTCACTATGGAACACCGTTCTGGAGCCCATCTTCCCGTGGAGGGTTGCTTGCAACCGATTCGTCCTGGGACTTCTATGGTGGGTGCTGTATTGCTTGTTTCGAACTCATAGCACTCCCGCTGATCAGTGTCATCTCCAGTAATGGATTTTTGACTGGATTCCCCTTCATGGCTGCCATCATCAACATACCGCAACGACTGCAGACGGTCAACGGCACCTCGGCCATCGGTGCTGGGCTCAGAATGCTACCTCTGCTGCTTCTTTCCCCCCTCGCAAGTGCCCTGTCGGGCTTCTTCATCTCCAAGTTGAGATGGCCCCCTTTCTACTTGGTTCTCCTGGGTGGCTGCCTCCAAACAATCGGGGTGGGTCTTTTCAGCTCCCTGGGCTCCGGGGACCTCACTATCCCAAACTCCCAGTACGGCTACCAAGTCATTATGGGTCTAGGGTTTGGTCTTAATCTGAGCACGATTCTCATCATGGCGCCCATGGTTGTCAAGGAGAAGGACATGCGTAAGAATCCTCACTTTGAATACAATCAATCGTGAAGACGGCGTGATGCTGATACTGCCGCAGCTATCACAATGGCAGCAGTCACGCAAATCCGCGTGGTTGGTGGCACTATCGGGCTCGCGGTCTGCTCCGCTCTCCTGAACAATCATATCAAAGCAGATGCTCGCGACTTCTTGACGCCCGATCAGATCGCATCGATACTCACAGATACCAGCAATATTGTATTACTGCCACCAGAGCTGCAGCACCAGTCGCGGTCATTGTTTGCGGCTGGTTATTCCCAGCAGATGAGGGTGATGATGTACTTCGCCATCGCCTCCTCCTTCCTATCAATGTTACTTCTAGTCGAGAAGCACCCGCGAAGGCTTGTCGACGCCAAGACTGCCCAGGTCTCGGGGCGTCGCTAGAGATGATACTTGATTTGATTCTCCCAATTTCTCTTTGCAACCAGTGAACTTGATGGCGAAGCATGACTGCATTTTCTGTCGATCGTGACCGAGCTGGGAAGTTGGATATTCATGGAGCAGGGCCGCCGGCCATAGCAAGGCACACATTTGAATACTACTTAAATAGGTATCTACCTAAAATGATAGATAAGTATAGTATGTTAGCGTTGAAAAGTTTAGGTTCTTTGAGGTCATCAAGAGGGCAAGGGAAGGTGCAGGTGACTGCCGGTTGCCAGCAGCTGTTGACGGCCAGCTACGTCGCCGTTACCGGACCTCGCATCGAGGTGGCCAATTTCCTCGCGGCCGGGTCATGATGCCTTGAAATTATTAGATAAAATAAAAAGTCATCCCCATTGCTTTGGAGAAAACAATCAAATCTCCAATATGATAAACCTTCGCATGGTCAACAAGATAGAGCAAGGGAGCCCCGTGCACAAGGGTGAAACTCGTTCCCACAACCACTGGTAGCTCACGAGATTGAGCTCAGGTAGCGAATTCGTGGACCGGTACACAACCTCATGATGATGAAGCCCATAAAGTAAAATATGCAGCTTGGAAGACTACGTCACTGGCCATCGGGCTATGGCTGAATCCCATTTTGGAAGTCATTAACACTACTGGTCGTAATCCTTCCGTACCGTCTTGTTCCGCTTGCGACGGGGATATGACTCCTCAGAACGATGCCTTGAGGTCAAGGCGAGCGCGATTGATAGTATGATCACCAAGCACAAAATGTCCATATCAATTGTCTGCACGTAGCGCCATACACGAACGCAAACCAAGATTGCCCCTCTCGCCAAAGTGCTGAAATATGTTTTGTACATACTCCACGAGCGGCGGTCGAAACACAAAGTGAGCTAGTCGGCCCCATGCCGGAATGCTGGAAGACACTTCATCACCCAGTTCCCGATGCGCAACTCCCCATCAAGTGTACAGCACCATGAATGCAAGATTGCGCCCGCCAATCCTCGGTATCGCATCACTCGTGCGGCGGCAAAGCTGTGCGACCTGCCCATCAAGTCCTTAAAGTTCTTACTGTTAATCACCACCCACATCGCCTTGCGGTTTTCTTTCATTCCGCAAAATGAACCATCTGTTCTTGACCGCTGAGTTCGTTCGTTGATTAGGAATTTTCTTCTGAAAGGCCGCGATACACTTGCTTCGCTGATTGTTAGGCCAATTCCGAATGAGCTCATCCTCAGCCGGTGACCAATCGGACCCTGCCTTGTGAGCAGTATCACCCTTCTCCATCTTCTTGGCTCGTAATGTGTCCCATCTTCGACGTACCGCTACCCTTGTGCGTTTGTCGGGAAACTCCTGCTGGAATGCAACCTCACAGTCGCGCAGATTCTCGTTTGGCCACTTCTTGATGAAGTCGTCCTCCTCGATTGACCAGTGACATCGCCATTTCTCAGAGTTGCCTTTCTTCTGAAGACCTCTCACTGCTTTCCACCTAATCTTCAAAGAGGTTTCTGATCGTCGATGTGGAAACCGCTTTTCGAATGCATCAAAATGGCTTTGCCGCTGGCATGCCGGCTGGCGCTGTCACACCAGGACTCACGGGACAGACCCCTGCAGCTGCTGCTTTTAGATGCCCTGTATTAGCTCCAACCTAATCGCGGGGATGGGCAGGTTTCAGCACAGATCTATTGCTTTTTCTATTTCAGCTCCTTCAGCTCAATAGCCGGCGGCTACCAAACTATGAAATCAGTTACTAGAATTTCTTTTGTCAAGTTCAGCTTTCCAGTAAATACGGAGTACAGCACAGCAATTTCACTTTTCGCCCTGAAGCCTTCTACCTTACGAGAGCGCCTATAGCGCTGCGACGAATTTCTTGAGTTTAGACGGTATATAGATAGTATTTAAATAAATGTAAAGGTACCAAGATACCATGATATAATAAGTTCAGTAGTAAAAGGTATATGCCCAAAGACGAGAAGAGCACTGTATAGATCTTCCCGTGTCGGAAATCCCTGGTCACCGCGGCCCGGTGACACTACGTGGCGTGCCGAGCACGGCATTGCCCGTAAGACTGAAGTGCCGTGACTCATTCACTAAGACCCACTTCCTCCGGTGACTTAGCGGACCCTCAACAATTCGCGGCCCTGGGTGAGACAAACTTATCAGCAGGCAGCCCCACAATTATCGCGCCCCCGCGCCTGATCGCAACGCCTTGTCGTCCACAGTGACGAGGGCATCATTGCTGCCGACTTCATCACAGGCAACAAGGCGCTCACCTAGCATTCGAAGGCACCGCTCTTACGATAGATTAAGAGTTTAGCAACAGTCCAAGCGCCATTGTCACATCATTGATACAGTCAAATACAAGGGGAAAAAGATCAAGGAGAGGACATGGCAGGGGCACGCTCAGCCTCGTCAGCGCGGCTGCCCTCGTCAGCTGTTACGTTTGGATGGGAGGCAATTGAGTGGCAGCGCTCGCGAATCAATTAATGGGCCAGATGGGCCAGAATATCAAAACTTCGAGCGTAGGCTCGCAATATTAGTTGAGGTCAAATTGAGAGGCATATCACATAAACTCGCAAAAAGAATAGCTGCCCCACCGCCTCGTCTTATGGGATTCGATCTCTTTGGTCGGCTGGGGGCCACGGGATCATATGAAGTGTCTTCATAGCTAATATGCATGAGCTTGACTGTTGGTCCCCCGCAACTGTGAGTGGGCCGAGACATCAGTGGGACTTCTATGAATTTTCTGAGTTTATACTACGGGCGCTTTGAATGTGCGTGTGCCGATGTAACTTCTCAAGCCAGGCCTGCGCACTACAAATGGGCGGGGCGGGGCGGCGGGTACGTACCTTTTTAATGTGGCACGTGCACGGCTAGATGTTTCCCCGTGTGCGGTACACGTGTTTAGTGGCCGTCTTCGGAGCTGAAAAACTGACGCATCTTCGCCGACTTTGTGCCAGACACCAAGTCGCTTTGCTTCCCGTATTCCTCTTGCACCTAACCCTTGGGTCTATTTCTCCCACATCCATCTTCAGGTCACCTCTTCACTACAAAAAACCATTATAATGGCTCCGGAACGTGTTTGTCTGTGAGTCATCCCGACGCTGGTGTAAGATACTGCTTGACTGACGACTGACCTAATTCAGCGCCTACTCAGGTGGTAAGCTGAACACGCTTAAGAGAAGATCACAGATTCAGACTCATGGACAGCATAGGCCTTGACACAAGTACAATTCTCCGCTGGCTGGCTTTGCAAGGCTACAAGGTTGTGTGCTTTCTCGCCGATTGCGGTCAGGACGAGGACTTTGAGGCTGTGAAGTCCAAGGCCCTTAAGCTCGGAGCTGAGGACATGATCATCCAGGATGTTCAACAGGAGCTTATTGACGAGCTGGTCTGGCCTGCCATTCAATGTGCGTCCGCCCACTCTGCGTCTTGGAGTGAGTTTTACGAGCCTGCTGACATCTCATAGGCAACGCAATCTATGAGGACCGATGTAAGATGCTCAGCTTGACCGCTTATCGACATCTCAGCTAACATCGAGATGACCTGCTCGGGACGAGTCTTGCCCGCCCAGTGATCGCCAGGGCGATGGTCAAAGTCGCGAAAGAGTACAACTGCACGATCCTGAGCCACGGATGTAAGCGGCCTCCTGGCTGGGTCACAGCCTGCTTGTATCGGCAATTTGCTAACACGGGTGTCCTACTTTTTCAGGCACTGGCAAGGGTGTAAGTTGTCGAATCCTCCTTTTTCACGTTCCTGATTCTGACAATTCCAGAACGAGTATGTCTTCATCTGCAAGGAGCCTCTGAGTTGACACTTACTTCTTTCTCTTTATCGTAGTCAAGTTCGCTTCGAGCTGGCATGGAAGGCCTGCGACCCCACCCTGAAGGTTCTGGCTCCGTGGCGCATGCCGGAGTTCTACAACCGATTCGCGTTTGTGATCACTCACTCTCGCTTTCTCGCAGCCAAGCTGACGAGTGCACAGAGGACGTGCGGATCTACTCAAGTTCGCCGCCGAGCAAAACATCCCCGTCAGCTCTACGCCTAAGGCCCCATATTCGGTTGACGAGAACATCATCCACTGCAGCTATGAGGCTGGGGTAAGCAGCCTTCCACTTGCTAAATTATCTTGCATCGTGCTGACGCTGTCAGATCCTCGAGCAAACAGAGATGGAGCCCCCGAAGGACATGTGGAAGCGCACTGTTGGTAAGGCGCTTGTGGCTATTTGAACTAGAGTAGACGTTGACGTCCATCTGTAGATCCGATGAAGGCTCCTGACGAGCCAACACCCTTCACCGTCCATTTCGAACAAGGCGTTCCCATCAAGCTTGAGGTCGGTGACAAGGTCGTCACCGGCTCGCTGGAGATTTTCAAGGAAGCAAATGAGATCGGCCGGGTCAATGGTGAGGTTTCAGACTACGAAGGCTCTTGAGTCCCTGCTGACCAATTATTAGGAATCGGACGTGTCGACATTGTCGAGTCCAGGTTTATCGGTGAGTTCGCGCTCGTCAGAAAGTGTATTGCTGTCATCTGTCTCATCCGCTGACGACTTTCAGGCCTGAAAAGTAGGGGCTGTTACGGTATGCAGCTAGATCTAGTTCAAAGACCGCACAGTTTCTAACATCGCATCCATAGACACTCCAGGCCTGTCGATTCTTCGACAGGCTCATCTGGATCTTGAAGGACTCGTCATGGACTCCAAGGTACGCTCCATCCGCGACCGACTCTCTCAAGACTGGTCAGCCGCCATCTACAACGGTTAGTCATCTCCGCCCACGCTCACGTCTTGTCGTTTGAATTGAACAGTCTAACTCTTTAACTAGGCATGTACTTCAGTCCTGAGCGGGAGCTTGTTGAGCATGCCATCAAGTTCTCGCAGCGTCAAGTCGAGGGTAAGGTGACTCTCGTAGCCTATAAAGGGTGCGCGTACGTCGTTGGACGTTCCAGCGAGACCTCTAACCTCTACTCCGCCGATGAGAGCAGCATGGACACGCTAGACATGAATTGGACGCCCCAAGACACATCGGGCTTCATCGCTATACAATCTATCCGCCTCGAGAAGTACGGTGCGAGGAAGATGAAGGACGGCGAGCCCCTTGCCCGTGTCTGAGCGAAGACTCGGTCGGCATGTCTGCCTCAAGAGGGTTCGGCACCTTTAGGTAGACGGCGAAAACGTACGGGGCTCAAGGCCAACCATGCGATAGTTCTGTCTCGCGCTTAGAAGAGAAACCCAAAATCTGGATGATATTCTGATTGACTCGCTGTACCGTCCGCAGTTATCGTACTGATCAAGGGGGTAGAATAACTCGGTCGCCTGGTGAGACTTACGTACCTGGTCGGCCTTGGCTCACACGATAAATGAGCTCTCGGGACACATTAAGTGGTTCCTCGCTGTATGGGGAGTACCCATCCAATATTCAGACTGCAGCCCTTTTTGATAATATCTGTCACTCCAGGCACGGGACTGCAATGTGCAAAGCATAGATAGGCCAGGCAATTACAGGGGCTCGAGAAATTATAGCTTAAGTTTTCTATCTCTTGCTATCTAAGCCGATGGTAATAGAAAAATTTATTGTTTATAGGAGCAAGAAGTATGGGAGGGCATAGATTTAGGGGAAGAAGACAGCTTAAGCTTGCACTTGAGTACGGAGTAAAGATAGTGAGTACTTATGTTAGTATCTAAACTCTAAAGAGCACTTACGCTTAAACTAGGAGGCAAAAAGTCCGGATAAAACCCCTTACTAGCTATTGTAAGTATGTACTCTTTAGTGAAAATACTTTATGGCGTGCGAGGGACTAAATATTGAAAAGGTTTCATGTTTTTAGTATAAAGCCCGTTAGCTATAAAGACGCTACTCGGCTTATTTTGCTGAGGAGGAGAAAATACACTAAGGGCCGAGTGCCGCAACTATATCAGAGATCCGATTCCGACGGCTCTCCCAGCATAAAGACTGTCCGGTTTAATTCGTACTCAAATTCGTATTACAGTACCGCAGCTTGATCTTCGCCACGGCGATGGCGATCACAGCGACCCCAATGCTTCTTACATAATCATCTTCCTTCAGTCTACCAGTAGGCCCGGTCTCACCAATCGTGTCTTCGGGGTCTGTCCACCTACGGGACAAAATAGCTAACGGAGCTAAGAGCTAAAGAGGAGGGAAAGAGGAGAAGTAAGGTTAAGTATATAAGTCGACGGAGGATGGATATCGGTTATTGATACGGCGCCCAGCGATAGAGGGGCATGGCAGGGTGGCAGCGTTAATACCGGATGCTACCACTCCCGGCAGGTGCAATAGCGTGTTCCAGACTACAATAAAAATTTTCGATGTTATAAAGATTACGAGCTCCTTATTTCCCAAGTTTCTTTACACTCGTCATTAGTAAAACTTTGTGTGCTGCCCTCTGCCCTCTACACTGTGAATGCTGAGTAGCATTGCAAAGCTCCTGCCGCGGTAACGGCCACCGCGTTGCTGATGACTCCTCGCTTCGTATACCACACGGCGCTGACCCACACAATGGCGACCATGAGTCCAGCGATGGCTTTGTGGACAGGCTGTTTCAGAAGGACCGGATTTTGCGACCAAGCGTAGTTGAGAAGTGCTGAAGTTTCATCAGCATACATGGCGGTTTTGCCGACATCGGTGCGTCGCGATCAAAGTCGGGGAAGGACGACGCACCATTCATGAGGAAGAATCCACTCCCTTGGTACCAGCCTGCTTTCGCGCAGGTATAAGCGACGCTGGGGAGAGCGCGAAACTTGGCATTGGATTGCCAGTCTTTTGCGGAGATCTTTTGTACCTCCTTTGTCAGCCTGTCCATCCATGTACACTTGATCTGGCCATGGGTCTATTGAAGAAGCAAGCAGAGGGTTGAGCAGGACCGTACCGTATGGGCCACCGAGATAAGAAACCAGCCGGCGGCGGTAAGTTGGAGTGACTTGGTCATGCTCAAACTGTATGAGCTGTGAGCACAAGGATAGCTGAGAGTGGATGAAGAGCTAATGCAGTTGGATCGTGTACGAGTTCAAATGAGTATACTAGTAATGAAGAGGACTAGAATTAAATTGGCTAGGAGAATTCAAGTACTCGTCGCTTCGGCTCTTCAATTGTTACTCGACCCCGCACCGTCATGGATGACCGGATTCGATTACTCATCTTTGCAGTTGGCCGAACCAGGCATTGCGGCAGATACCTCGGCTCGCAGGTCGCCCCGACATGGAGGTTAGCCGCTGGAATTTAGTGAAGCATTTGCGGTATCTATTCAGACTGTCGCCAAAGCGTTGTAAGCGGCGGGTAATAGTCCTAGAGTACATATATCAAGATGGACACAGTCAATATTTTCATTACCTTAGAAAGAGGAGTGGGTGGATTTTAGGCCGTTCGGGATCAATTGAGTAACATGTGAAGATACATGTAGGCATGGTCTTCAAGTGATCCTCAATAATAAATTTCCGATAGAGACCATCGTACATGGTTATGCGCCAGTCAACAGCATCTAGCAGTTCATTCATACCGGGTACATGTACACGTCCTAGAACCATTGGTGCTGCCAATAAATCATCGCGTGCTATGATTCTCGGCTAGATAATAGAATAGCAGTGGTTGTATTGCCATGTAAATACCACAAGAGGCAATGCGAATGCCCAAGGTTTCTATTGCATATTGCATAGTCTAAATAAGAAGACAAACAACCCGTCGAATATTTCAAAGGAGACAAGGAGAGATGATATTTCCGGATATGCATAAATGTATCCCGCATAGCTCAGCCCGCTGCCCGAGTTCCCCAGCATCAGTCGCGCGCAATGGCTTATTTGCCATCGGCGTTCTTGTAGCACGGGAACCAACACTCGACCTCCTGCTTGTTTCCGTTGACCTTGTGCTTGCAGACAGACTCCGAGTCGCCGTCGTTGGTGGCAGGACCCTTTCCGGTGCCCTTGGAGTTGGTGTCCCACGAGAACCAGTTGACGTTCTTGTCCTTCTCTCCGGGAGCGTACTCGAACTTGATGACCGAGCCGAGGTTGCCCGTCTTGGACAGCTTGAGGTCCTTGGGCAGCCCCTTGAGGGTGCAGTCGCCAGTCGCACCCTGGACGTTGCAGTCGGAGGCCTTGTGATCCTTGTCCTCCCAGTCGCTCAACACGATGCTCTTGAAGTCGCGGTCGCCGTCGCGTTCGAACTTGACGGAGCACTGGAAGATGTCGGCGTAGACCGTGTTCTGCAGGGCGTACAGGTTGTCCTTGTGGTTGGGGTCGATGGGAGCCGTGATCTTGCCGTCCTTGAGGTCCTTGCGAGTCAATCCAAACTGGTAACCGTCGCTGCCGCAGTTGAAGTTGCCTCCGTTGCTGACGCAGAAGGGCACCTTGCTCTTATCAGCCTGAGAGATGTCAAACTCGACGTGGGCGTAGTCATCGCGAGCCATGGCACCCGATCCCTTTCGGCCGGGCCAGTTGCCCTGGCCTTGGTAGAACCTGCTCAGCTGGCGGCCGAGCTCTTCGTTCTCCGGGCCAGGCATGCAGCGGAGACTGTTGGCCACACGGCCCTGGGTGTTGAAAGGCTGCTGCTGGGACGAGGCGGGGGGCCACTCGTCGCACTGCCAGCTCAGAGCATTCTTCTGCTGGTCGTCGGGGATGAACTTCTGGCTGTAAGGGAAGGCCTGGCAGACGCTGGTCACGCTGTCGTTGGGCTTCTGCGGGTGGCGAGCCTGGCAACCCGACTCGCGGCGATTCTGGTCGTTGTCCTTGGAGCCGGGGCCTGTGTAAACGATCTTGTTGGCGTCCTTGATCTTGTGGGCCTGCGCCTGGCAGTTGATGTAGTAGCAGGCGTTGTTGCAGGCGCCTTCTCCGCCCTTGCAGTTGAACTTGAGCACGCCAAAGTCCTTTCCAGCGCGGGCTTCGAGGCGGTTGGCACGACCGGGAGCGACGTAGAGGTCGCCTCCAAAGGGGATGGCAGCCTCTTCGGTCTGCGCCAGAGCCGTAGCGGCCAAAAGTGCGGCAGTCACCAGACCATACATGATGTCTAAGATGAAGGTCTCTAAAGGCAAAAGGCCAAGCCGGCGGTATCTCGAGGATGGAAGGACTCAAGGAGAGGGAGAGGATGATTGGTATGGATACTGAGGCGAAACTGCTGATTTGAACGACTTGCTCGATCCGTTTTATACTCGTGAACGACCCCTATGTTCATGAAGCGCCAGAGCCTTGCGTCCCTGTGACCAGGCAGAGCAATGAGTCCTAGGCTAAGATTAGAGTCCCCCGAGCTTGGGTCGTGACTCTCCATTCTGTCGGAACCGGGGTCGATGCGCCAATGGTCGCCCGCGAAGGATCTCGCTTTGGAGAGCGACGACCCGTCTGTAAGACAATGCAACTCAACTAGTCATACTTTCTGACCTTGCGTGAGATCGCGTTGGGGTCGAAAGACATCCACGTGGTTCCTGAGGCACAATGGATGCCGTCGGGATATCGGGCCATCGTCAGCTTCACCGGGCGGAGCATAGAGGGGGACGTCATTGGGTGAGATTTCGAGTCTTGGCCTGCATAGAGTAGAGAGATCTGCAAACCATGTGTAACTGAAGGTGCTGCGCGGCAATTACATGTACGGTTCCCGTCTAAGCCTAACAGAGGCACTTGCATGCATATACATAGCCGCATTCTATGTAGGCAACATGAGCGTGAAGAGTGCTCGGCAACTCATTTGTCAATATTGATCCGGAATTCAAGAACATATTTGCGGTTGAGGTTTTGATTCAAGGAAATTTGCAGAGAAGCTCTACCTCTTGGGGTTAAGGGAGCGCCTCCGCTCGTATGATTTCTGGTGTCACGACTCACAAACATTCCATCTCTGCAATCTATAAAAAGGGTGGCGTAGCAAGTAAACTACTGTAGGTAATCTGACCGTGCAGATTGACTAAAGCAGGGGCCTTGCAAGTGATCGCGCTTGTTTGAGAGTTCTCGGTCCCGATAGGCTCCCGTCGCGGGTAGCTTGCTTACGAGGGGCTCAGCTCCAGGCAGGAGAATCGCCGATCGCTTATACCCGCCAAACAAGGCGAACAATACGCCCGCACCAACCACTCTTTCTCACCATCTGTGACGCCGGGCTGCAGAACTCGACCACAAGCGTCTTGGCCCCCAAATCCAGACAATACTTGGCGACGCTTATGACGTACCTACTGCGCGGGCTGGTGTTATAAACCCCTTTTAGGCATTCGCCGTGGTGTTACGCCTAGTCTTGCTGAACTCGCCACAATCCTGCGCACTTCACATCAATCTGCCGACGGCCTCCAACCCAGATCTGTACCTCCGTCACACAACTCCAAGTGCATCTCACATCTACAAGTGTTTCCATCTCGACAATGTCTGGCCCAATCGCCCCGTTCGCGCTTTTCGTGCTCTCGAACAAGATCGATGTCGAGGTGAGCACAGTGTCTGCCTGCCTTTGCTTCCCCCCCGGCTAATCTGGCGGCAGTACATCAACCAGTTTCTGCAACGCACCGCGGACGAGAATGATGGCGACTTCTTCCTAATCCCTGTTCACATTAAGAATCAGTCTGACCCATACGCTTGCGCCCCCGACCGTCGCACTGAGGGCGAGGGCGATGACGAGCGAAAGCTTCCATCCGATGGCACGCACCCACCCGTAGATGATTCTTTTTCGTCGCCGTTCCTCCAAAAGTCTCTCGAGGAATGCGCCAAGTACCTGAGGGATACGCCTGAGGGCAAGGATTGGGCCAATGAATACTTCTGCGTCCTGGGGGAAGAGGACAAGAGTGGGGACACGGTGATGCTGGTGCGCAGCTTCGACAACGGGGCCGTACACGCCTTCCCGTGCACTGCAGGTGAAGCCGCTCGCAAAATGTTCACGGCTCTCGGGGACAATTTCGAGGAGAAGTTGCAGATGTACCAGCGGATAACAAAGTCTCAAGGCGGAGAGGATCGCAGCGTGGGCGTGCCATATGAGTATAACAACATGTAATGTAGCCGAGAGAGTAATCGGTTCGGCCTCAAGGCACAAAATAACAACAACCGACTTTCCTGAAAAAATCCCTTCCTGCCTTTATGCTTTAGTGGGATTCATACTACTAATTCCCTAGATACTTCAGTACATGCGACCATGGCCGTACAAGAAGCAGCGATTTAGCAGCCCGCGCCGACCGCTGTTCATACCTCCCTTCCTTACGGCTCGTCTCGTGGCCTGTTGTTGAGCGTGGCTGGAACACTAAGAGGAGGTTCATTACGCTAGCTAGCTGCGAGGAGCTCTAGATCTTCTACGGAGTACCTTACACTGATGCAGAAAAACTCTCTAGCTGGGAAGAAAACCTGCATCCGGCTGTGCGGTTGCCGTAGCACGAAGAGGCCACACTTAAGTCGAGGCGTACCAACGACAAGAAGCGTCGGTGGGGCAGCCGGATCTTGCTCTCCCAATTTCGCCCAAGGCAAACGTGCCGTGCATGTATGCCTGGGTTGTAACCATGTAACGGATGCCTCCACAGTCAACGGAGACCTTGGGAATACCGGAATAGGGCGCCTCCAGGCCGGTGTGCTGACTTTCACCCCACCTGCCGTCGCTAAAGTTGCCTCGAGTCGAAACATACCAGTCGCATGGTCGTTGGGTTTCTGTGTCGACGTAGTTAACTGCCTTCCAGTCCCATCTTGGTGCCAAGTGCCCGACCCAACCAAAATCATCTTGCCCCAATGTTCGGTTTCTCCTCGGCCCATGGCACCCCAGTGATACTGTCGCCTCGGAGCTGGTATTGTAAACTCCTATGTGGTCAGTCTTTCTGTCCACCTCCCAGGTGCAGGCGGCGCCGTGAACGGGGGGAGTGCAGTGTTCCCCACAGCCCCAAACTCCGAGCCGCGCTGCGTCTCCGTCGTTCCAGTAGACAGCATATTGTTCCTGGGTCGACGGCCCGCATTTGTAGTAGGCGAGCATTTCATCGCCGACCGGCGGTTCCAACAACTGATCTGGAGGTGGCCCTGCCGACCAAACACACGGGCCTCCAGATTTGTGCGCGGTAATGTCTGACCGATTCACCGGCAAAGCGTGCAGGAGTCCTTCAGATCCCCGAACGCCATAGGTAGTTTTTCGAACGATCGCATAGCTGCCCCCTTGGCAGTCTAAGAAGAGCAAACGGCTGAGCGAAGGTGTTTCTGAAGGTCCTGACTGTGCGTGGGTTCCCTCGATGAATAGGCGGGCCAGCGCCCCAATAATGACCGTGGTCATAAACTTGGTCCCATGAAATGGCGCCATGGGAGAAAATAGGTAGTCTTGGAGATAAGATTTAGATAATTATCTTGTTTGAAACAGCTTAGACGCTTCTTGATAGGACAGGCGAGGAGAATACTTTTATATGTTTGTTTAACTAAATGGCAGGACGTCAGCGAACTACTACGGCGGTCTTACAAAACAACTACCTTTCCCGCCCACATAGCTATGCGCTCTCTATATATGTATGCGAAAGTTTAACTCTCAATTATCACCTGATCCCCCATTTGGTGGGATGCATCCAGAGATCTTTGATAGGGCAGGGGTATGAAAGGGGCATCGAGGACTCGATGATCAGCTGGTTCCTCATGCGCTTCACATTTATTATAAGCTCTTAATAGTGCAGTTCAAAACCTTGTGCCTCAGTTCTTTTGCCGAGCCAGTCCTCGTTGCTTCTCGAATCGTCTTGAGGATGAATTGAGATACTGGAAGCCTTACTACAGGCGCTGTTTTCTCTACAAGTCTTTCACTTCCTTCTTGATCATTGAGTCATGCACGAAACCTTAGGCTCCCGCATCTTAAATATCATCAACTGACCGTTGCGCTGGGCCTTGGTGCCTTATTTTGCCCTCAGCTAAACGTGCATTCGACTTCACTCGCACCAATAACAGCCCACAGTGTCTCGTTTGCACTTGGAGGATTGGATTCCAAGTAATAAATTCTAGCATTTGCAGGCATCTGGAAGGTTGCGAGCAGCGCATGGGGAAACACGTAGGACGGACAAGATCATCAGAGGTGGCAACCGTGGCACTGATCGCGGTGGTTGGGATGCAAGGGGCCTATACGAGCGGCAGAGTAGCATCAATCCGGGTAGCCGGGTTGACGTTCCCCTAAGGCCTCGTGGCGGCAAGCAACTGTCGGGCGATCACCAAGATTCTCCTTCGTATGCCTACGACTACTCGCACGAGCACGATGTGCCCTGCCGCCATAGAGTATGTGTCACGAATTCATGTCAGATGTGAAATCAGTTCCCTCGACATTAATGTGGTCGGCGTCGCAGCCCCTTACAGCCGGTCTATAATGTGAATGTTATTGAGATAGACACGGTCCTAGGCAGGCATGAAGATCTGTTAAGTAACACTGAACTTATAAGCTGTCTATATCGGAAGAGCGACACGCAATACGGCACCTACTATATAATAGCGAATAGTTTTTAAAGCTGCATCTATGTAGTTCAAATTCATTACTATCACCTATTATCGAATTAAGTAAACGGGCTAGCTGTTATTTGCCAAAATAACATGTTATGTAGCCGAGGGAGTATGGGCCGGTCTCATGCGAAGAGCATTATTTCCAACTAATATTTGTGTTTCTTAGCACGATGTGGGGGTGACTACCGCTCTTATAAAAGGCGCGCAACGGACTTCCTGATATCCTGCTTAGGCCATACGGCAGTACAACCTCGAGAGACAAGGCTTGAAGCGAGAATCAATTGTTTTGCTCTATGACTTACTGACAGGAAGCTACAGACTGAAGACCTTCGAGCCAAAACGTCAACCGAATTCGCGACTTAGACAAGAATCTCAGCCCGGTTCCCGGTCCTGTGTGAATTTGTATCGCGCTGGCAGGCTGCATATACAACACGACCGCCCCAGGCCCCTCGCTTCAAGCGAATGAGAGCCTATTGAACATTGACCTATTTGCGTATTTTGTTAACGTCTCGTCTGTTTATGCTGGCTTTGAGATGCCTGATCTTGCCTGAAGTTTAACAGCCTCCTAGCTCAAAACGCTAAAACTCTTCACCGGCTTGTTAAAGTCTCCGAGAGGCGGAACGTTTTGACAGTAGTCGTTGATGTCAAGGTTCCGAGACCGACCCTCACAGTGAAGCATGTCGAAGGTCTGAATGCCCCAGCCACACCTTGAGTTCAGCCCCTCTGTGTCTGACTTGACACTAAGGATGTCGGGAAATCCGTCAAGGTTAGTACATTTAGAGGCTTTATTATCTCGCCACTGTCCAGTTTGTTTTCCGCACGACCTGTCCGTGTATACGTAGACACCCCACTGGCCTCGGGCAAGAGCTGAGCTAGCGCTCAGAGCCAACATGGCGATAGTATAAGGATGAAGAATGTGCATTTTGATTTATGTTCGTTATTGATTTGAAAAGCTTAGTATTGTGAAGGGATGAGTGGTAAGTAAAGTAATATTGTTGTTGAGACAGGGAGACTGGGACACGACTACCGGCTACGCTGCCATCTTTATACACGCCGAAGCGAATCCCTTAACAACTATCTCCGAATTGATGTCACTTAGGCCCTCGGAGCTTACGATACTCGGACTTCTAAATTTTCAATTCTACAAAACGGGCCATGATCGCTATGCAACGAGACGCACATCTAAAATTTCGCCAAACTTTAGCGCATCACGCCTAAATCCTTCGTCGCGTCAACGTCTGACCCCTCGGATGAACAGTATCCGTCCACGAGAGAATACTCCGCCATCGCTTCCGCGTCACAGGATGTCCTCGGGCGTCACAACCACCCAGTTCTTGTCCGCAGTCACAGGCACGCCCTCGTGCTCCTGCTCGGCGGCAAACTGCTTCTGCATGCCCTCAATCTGCTTCATGTACTGGTCCTTGCGGTTGACCCAGAGGTGGATGCCGCCGCGCTCCACGTCGACGCCGTGGAAGATCATGGGCCCGTCGCTGACGGGCGTATCGCCGGCCGCCAGCACGGGCCGCTTCCACTCGGAGATGTAGCTCAGCACGGCGGCCCACTTACCCGACTTCCAGGTCGCCGGCGTCCAGAGGTAGGGCGTCATGACGAGGTCGAGGTTGGCTGTCTCATTGTAGTTGCCTTCGCTGATTTGCTTGCGCGCCGTGGTGAGTCCACCGCCCGTCTGGTTCTTCATGAGCAGCGTCACGCCGATGACATTCTGCGGCGGCAGGTTGTATCCGTACTTGGGGTCCGAGGCGACCATGCGCACGAGCTCCTCGGAGGCGGCGCTGATAATGTACACGGTGATGTTGTTATTCATGAGCTTGTTGTACAGCTCAACCTGGCCCGCGAAGACCTTGGGCGGGCTGACGCTCGTGTTAGTGAGCGCATCGTCCTTGTAATACGTCGTGGGGACGGTGTCGTTCAAAGCCATGAGCTCGTCCACGTATTCCTTGAGTTTGCGCAGCGGGATTCCGCTAAACACTTGAGTGCACCACGGGTAACACAACTCATCGGCAATCTCGCACAGCCGCTGGTAGTAGCTGTACAGGCTCTCCTTTTGCCTGGATTCGTCGCGGAACGGCATGAGCTTGAGGCTAGGGTCAAGGTTCTCGCGCGTCAGCACGCCCTTGTTCTCAAGAAAAGGCAGCAGCGACTCCTGGAGGTCGAATCGGTAGCTCGTGTTGTCCATGTCAAAGACGGCATAGCTGTCGTTGTTGGCGTTGCGGGCGATCATGGCCTCGAGCTTCTCCGCAGCCTCGTGGGGCCAGTGCTTGAGGGACGGGCCGGCGGTACATTTTTGCTTGGCGGCGGGCGAGGCATTGGCGATGTTGATGCCTGCGAGGGAGAGCACGAGGGCGATGATGGTTCTCATCGTGGCTGCTAGATGGCCCCGATCGTAGCGAATGTGTTGATTGTGATGTCGGCCATGTAAGATGCCCAACGGCTTGGTAACGGAAACGCACGCGACACAACAAAACTCTATTCAGCCAGACCTCCCGGACCGACGGCCCGGGGGTAATATACAAGTATGCCAACAACTTGCTTCGTTGGCTACTCACGGGCTAGTGCACGCGATGTTATGCTTGCCTGCAACGCAACCTTAATACGAAGTGAGACCCACGGCCGATGACCCATTCCAACGGCTTCACTGGCCCGTGCCGGTTCCTGACCCACCGTGGCAGAGTGGGATGTGCGGACGGCGCAGGGGTGGATTGGATCGGGCGTCGCTCGTGCATGGGTGGTGACGAAGTTAAAAACTCTACGGACGATTTTCGGCAAATCGCGGCGGCTCGAGGCTTGGGACACGGGAAGGGCGCCTTGCCTGTTCTCCAAAGCCGATTGCTCTGTGTCTTGCACATGTATGGAGTACTCGTATGTGCTGAAACAAAGTAAATAAGGCACCTAGTTTGCCGAATCATTGCAAATGTTACAAGTGACGCCTCGTTACATTCACTTCCCCAAACGTCCGCCCGACGTCCCGCAGCGGCCCGTCGCGCCCGAACATGGCCAGGTCAAAGAACCGCACCAACACCCCGTTCAGTACCTCATCCAGTCTCTTCGCATCGATACTTCCCAGAGCCGCTCTTAGTGCCTGCTGAACCGGCGGCGGAAAGTTCAACGCGCTCAGAAGCGTCGGCCGGTCGGTAAAGGCGCCGTGAAGCGTGCCGTTGATGGCAAGCTCCATGCGGGGCCCCCGCAGGTGCGGCCAGAAGGCGTTCCACGTGGGGTCTTGAGAGCTGTGACCCGGCCGTCCGGCGAGTAGAAACGGCTTCGCAAGGCCGAGGCTCTTGGTCGGGTCGGCGAGTAGTCCGTCGAGGTCTACGCCGCCCAGGACGCGCCGGTCGGAGCGAGTTAGCGCAGCGGCGGCGGCGCCTCCGAGGGAATGCCCGATGACGACGGTTTTGTCCAGGGCGATGGTGCCGGGGAAGTTGGCGAGGAGTGGGCCGCGGATGGTACGATTGTGCAGTTGGTCGAGGACGAATGACAAATCGTCGTTGCGGACCTGTTGCGAGTGTAAGTAAGAGAAGAGCAGTGAGTCATCTCGTGTTGTATCGTGGCATGTGTCTACCTGTACCAGTTTAACAAGCGACGCTGGGTCCTCGTCCGAGATGTTTGCACTGCGAATAATGGAGCCGTCCGGGAATTCGACTGCCACGGCGTCAAACGGATGGTCGACCGTCACGACAGCGTAACCCTGACTAGCCAGGGAGCGCGCCATTGCGCCGTAGAGCAATCTGGACTCGCCAGAACCGGGTTCAAAAAGCACGAGCGGATACTTTTGCGTCTTTGCCTCGTTGCGTCTGCACGCAGGCAGCTTGTCCAGGTCGCACAGCTCCATCTCGAACCTGCTGTAAAGATCCGCCGGCAGCCCGAGCGCCGCGGCCTGCTGCCCGTGCGTAGCTGCCACAGGGGTCGTCATGTATGGCAAAGTGGTTGGGGGGCACGCGCCGCGGCGCTTGTCCACGGGCAGATAGGCGGAGACGAGGAGCCGACGGTTTGGACTCTGGCCAGTCGGGTCGAGCGGGTCGCGGCGGGAGGTGTCGGTGAGTGCTTGGACCTTGACGGCGACGGAGAAGGGGCCCGTCGGACCTGGGACGAGGACGGCATTGGAGATGGCCGACAAGCACAGGAAGGGGAGTAGGAGGTGCATGGTGGCCGGTTCTCGAGGTAAATACCCAGATACTTGAACTGATAGAAAGGCCAGGAGGGTTGATGTTCGAAAAGGAGGATCGGACGAGAATGTAGTTGACATTTATATCGGAAGATATTGTCCTTGACGACTTAGACGTTTGCCAACTGAGTTGGACGATCCGCCCTGCCATGCCCAATGCAGGCAGATCCACGCGAGCCACGCCACAACAATACGCCCTATGCAGGGAACAGAGCCTCAATGATTCTCCGCTTCGTTCTGAGCTGAGAAGAGTTCATTTCCTCCGATGTGAAGCCGTTCACAGCAACAATTCTAGCTTACGCGGTCCTGACTGGTAGCGTCGCCCAATGATTTCCTCTTTGGGGAAGTGGGCCCTCCAGCTCCCCGAGCTGAATCGCCGAGCTGCCGCCTCATCTCCTCGTCACTGACTGAACCGACACTTACAACTCTATCCGTCATCAGACAGCAGAAAGAGCGCGGGAAATGCAGCTCGGGCCGTTTGATCGGCGCAAGAAGCGATCGCGCTGCCGGACATGCGCCGCCAGCCATCTCAAGGTGCGTAGCGTTGCGAGTCGTCCATGGGGCAAGCGATGACTGAACTTGGCAGTGTTCCGGCGAGCGGCCTTGCGCAGGTTGCGTACGCAGAGGCGTGCCTTGCTCGTATCCCCGAGAGAGCTCACAAAATGCGTTGATTCTGGTGGACCGAGGCTATCAGCAGACAAGCGCGAGCTGGTCGTCTGGGCAGAGGGGGTATACGACGCAACGAGTCGCTCCGCCAGGCCGGCTCGCGGATGAGCAGCTGCGACACGTCTACTTCTTCGACATGTTCGTGCGGCGCAACAGCTTCACCGGCCACGCGCGCACTTGCGGCGACGAGGTCAAGACGCTCGCGGAGCTGCACTCGCAGCAGGGCTCGCACCTCTACCACGCGATGCTGGCGCTCGGTGCCCTGTACGCGGTGCAGCGGCCGGCACCCGACGGCCCGGGGAGCCGGAGGGCGGGCCTGTTGGCGGGGCTGGGATACTACTCCGAAGCAGTCTCTGGTCTACGGCGGGCGCTGCACGCACAGGAGCAGGCAAGACAGGATGAGCAGCGGCGCACATGCATACTGTGGACGACGCTGCTCCTCGGTCTCTTCGAGGTAAAGCGATGTTTGGTCTACTGAGTTTGAATAGCGGCTCACCGGTGAAGCAGCTCATGAACGACGTCACCGGCGCCGCGTGGCGGCAGCACATGATGCAGGGCACGGCCGCGGCGCTCGCAGCAACCGGCCCCTCGGCGTGCCGCTCCGGGCCGGGACTCGCCTTCTTCGCGCAGGCGCGCGTCTTCGAGGTCTGCCGCACCATTCTCTTCAACGAGGGTTCCTTTCTCACGGAGCCGGCGTGGGTGCGGCTGGCGCGAGAGCAGCTGCCACGGAGCCAGGGGCGGCCGCTGGACTCGCTGCTGGACATTATGGTCATGTGTTCGCGTCTACGGGTGCGGTGAGTGCAAGGCCTCGGACGATTTGGCACTTGTCGGTCTAACATGCGCTAGAGCAGGGATGTTAATGGCGGGCCAGGGAGCGGAGCCGGAGACGGACGCCAGCACAGAGGCGAGAGAAGTCGTCGTGGACGGACACCGCCTCCGCGAAGCCCTGCGCTGCTGGCACGAGGCATACGCGCCCTCATGGGGGGACGGGTCTGATGCCGAGAGCAGCAGCAGTAAAGATGGCGACTACGACGCCAGCATGCTGCTCGCGCGCGTCTTCTGGGCCGCTATTAGCATCTACCTGTCCGGCATCTTCGACTACTCGGCCCCGCACTGGCGGCGCCTCGGCCTCAGCCCTGCGACGCTCGACACGGCCACGGTGCAGCTCCACGTGGAGCGCATCCTGTCGCTGACGAGCACGGCGCTCGAGCGGTCGAGCCTGTCGCCGCTGCTGTTCCTCTTCCCGCTGCGCATCGCGGGCGCGCGGTCCCGCGGTTGACCACCTCACGATGCTTAGGAGAGGCAGCGGCAGGTGCGCACTGCGACGTTGCTGGGGCGCATCGGCGGCGAGGGCTTCGTAGTGGCGGAGGCGGTGGGCGCGGACCTGCGTGAGGTGTGGCGCGTGGAGTCGTGGCCAGTTACCGCATGAACGCGTGTCGTGCTGCTGCTGTGCGAAGTGGGAGAAGTTGTTTGAGCGAGGCTGCAGGGCGACGACGCGCGGGACGGGGACGGCCCAAGGAGGAGCCGAACCAGGCGAGTATGACGGCCAGGGTAGGGGCGGCGCAAAGCAAGCAAGCACCTTGCGAGTACGAATACGCCGCATCGGATATACATGTACACCAGCATCACTGACAGCCCGTGAATTGCACACGCAGCTGTCGCTCATTCAGTCAGGCAGTCGTCCATTCACGCCGCGTATTCGTATCCCGCGCTCACGCCAGCCCGCCCAACAAAGCGCAGCCTGCACGTGGCGCAACGCCCGGAGCGCTCGACTGCCGAGCGTCTGCTGGCCGTGCACAGGCATGCCGCGGTCGCGCACGATCCATACGTTGACGATACCGCAGGTATGGGGCGGGGCCCTGGCCATTGGATCCCGCGCCAAGCACCCAGCACTACGTACGTGCCGGAAGCAGACCGCTGAGCCACGGCGCCAAAGCCACATCGGTACGGGTCCCATGACCTCATCGTTCGACGTCACACGTTTTTTTTTCTCCCAGCTTCTTCATTGCTGCTTACTACCTAGCTCCGAACGCGTCGCTCTCCACTGCGACACCGGCTTGACGTGGCGTGACGCACATGGAGCTATGGAAATTACTGTTTCTCAGCGACGTCTGTTGTTGCCGTCGCCGTGTCGTGCGCGGTCGCTGACTGAATGTCGGCACTGACAAAGGGAAGGGCGGCCACAAAGACGGTGAAACGGGTGCAAAGAAGCGCGTGAAACGGCCGCCTCGGCACTCGCTGAGCGACCCGCTAGCTAGAGCTGTAAGCTCCATGCCATGCCTGGCAAGCTTGCCAGGCTATCGTAATGGCTACGTACTGTCCTCCGTACGGAGCCCACATCCCCGTCCAGCCAGTCGCCGCGCCCTGGCTTGCCGATGGCGCATTTTTTTTGTCCTTGGCTGAGACCCTGTTCGGCTCTCTTAAAGCAGAACGTCCGCCCAGCTCATTTCGTCACCACCTCCGTCCTCACCTTCACCTGCGACGATCCTCCAAGAGCTCGCCCTCTGCCTCAGCTCCCAAGTCAAGCGTCCGAGGCTTCGGCTGTAATCCCACGCGCAAGCTCTCGACTCCATCGCAGCCGCGATAGCTATCCTGTAACCGCCTAACACCCGACACCACCGCCGCCATGGGTCTCGGAGCCGGCCTCGTCACTATTCTTCACCTCGTTCTGGGTGTGTTCCTCATCATCGAGCTGGGACTCATGGGCTATGGTATGTCCCCCGCTGCATTCCTCGAATAAACGTATCTAACGTTCGCAACAGTCGTCCACCAGGCCGACGACGGCTGGTTTGGCTGGTGGGGCAACTCCCCCTCGTCCTGGAATTTCATGCTCTTCAACGTCATCTGGTCCATCCTCGTTCTCATCTACCTCGTCGTGTCGAGGCGCTTTGTCGAGAGGGTCTACCACCCCATTGCCCACCTCGCCCTCCTCGTCATCACCACCGTCTTCTGGTTCGCCGGGTCGATTGCCATGGCCGCCAACATCGGCGTGCCCCACTGCTCCTCGGACTACTACCCCTTCTGCCACGTCCTGCGCGTCGGCCAAGCCGCCATCGCCTTTGGCTTCTTCATTTGGGCCATCTTCTGCGTCCTCACGGCCTTTGAGGGACTGGGCTACCTCCGAGGTGGCGCCCGCGTCGACAACACCAAGCCGGCCGCGCAGCCCGCGCCGTACGCCGGCGCGTAAGTCGCCCAGACGCAAAATCATGGGAGACAATGGATGGGAGGCGTCGCGTAATGTTGATTATTCTGTGTTGCGACTCTTTTAATATGCAATGAGCTGCTGTCATCTGCAATGGGGCTGGGGGAGTGCAGAGGTGATACCCTCGAGTTGGTCATGATTGATGGTTATCTGATGATGCATGGTCTGACATCTTAGCCTTGGTAATTTGACTTGTTAATAATACCTTCACTTGCTCGCATTGTGCATGACATGCCCGCCATGTTCCGCCTTTCGTCGGATGCTTACATGTCATCGCACGCCCCACTGCTGGAGATGTAAGTGGTGATGCTCAATCCGGACGGCCTTCTTCGTTCATGTTTATCTAGCTGAATGCCCTGATGTGAGGCCTTTGCAGGGGCTGGCGCACTTCTTCTGCTAGCCAAGACATTTTTGTGCAATGTTCATCACTTTTAGCAGACAAGGGTGACGTTTCCAGAATCTACGGCTCTTGCATGGGCCGGCGCATTTTTTTTGGGTTGAGAAGAGTGCGGTGCAATGCTCGGCTCCTGCAAGAGGGCAGGAGTATTTTTTGTCGGACGGCATGCATCGAGAGGTTGTTTGTTGTACAAGATGCTGCAAGCAAGAGTTTACGGTTCACGCGAAAGTGACGGGAGTGTTGGATGCTGTTAGAGGCACGGCTGCGGCGAGAGTAAGGTAGGCGGCAGTGGGTACTCCGTAGGCCTGGTAGGCTTATTGGGTCGCGCGGTGCAGGGCGCTGTAAAATGCCCAAGGCACTAACGCTTCTTAGCTTTAACAACCTAACATGAAGCCCAGTCGTACGATATACCAGTCACAGCACGATGGGGGAATGACGCAGGCGTGCCTTCAAAAGATCTTAATGCGAATTGGCGGTGCATTGAGTCTCATTTGTTGCAGTTTTGCAATGTTGAGAAGGTAAACGTGCGCATTCCGAGAGGTTGTATTATTATACATTGTTTTTTGGAGACCACTCTGACTCCTTGCTTGGACGCATGGAGCCAACATGCGCGCGCACGTGATCACGTGATCAGATCACGTGCGCCATATCACCCGATGTCGGCTAAGCAGCTGTGCTCAAAATATTTCGCGGATTTGGACGAGCGATGAGTTGTCCCCGTATGTGACTCACGAATGTGCAGGACAACCCTGTTGACACCATACGGCCTGCCTGCATAAGCCGCTCCAGCATTTGATGGTTGATTCCTGTCCACGGTGACAGATCTGGCAACCAACGTTTTCCCATACGTAACATACGTCTCCGACAAACCGTTAGCATAAGCCACCATGTCGACCTTTGGGCAATTCCTGCGTGTAACGACGTACGGCGAGAGGTAAATATTTCTTTCGAGCTAGGGTGGGTAGTGCTGGCCGCTGATTTCCGTAGTCATTGCCCCAGTGTTGGATGCATTGTCGACAATTTCCCCCCTGGAGTCCCGGTCTCAGAGGAGATACTTCAGCCTCAGGTTAGTATATGGAACAAACATCTCACTTTTTTTGTAACTCTGTAACTCAAAATACCAGATCACTCGCCGTCGCCCCGGTCAAAGCGCCATCACCACGCCTCGGAATGAGGCTGATCTTGTGTCGATCCAGTCAGGGGTGGAAAATGGAGTCACCCTCGGGAACCCGCCATGGTCGTGAAAAACAAGGACCAGCGCCCTGGAGACTACAAAGGCAGCACCATGAAGCAGTACCCTCGCCCCAGTCATGCCGACTTCACCTACCTTGAGAAGTACGGCGTTCGTGCGTCGTCAGGTGGAGGCCGTTCGAGCGCGCGAGAAACAATCGGCCGTGTGGCGGCAGGCGCTCTGTCGGAGCACTACCTCAAACTTGCCCATGGGGTTGAGATTGTTGCCTGGGTTTCATCTGTCGGGAGCATTCATCACATTCCACCAACACCTGAGCATCCTTGCTCTTCTCATAACCCCAAGTTTCTCCAACTACTTCAGGAGGTTACACGGGAAACCGTTGACAAGACGGTGGTCCGGTGTCCAGACCCGGAAGTGTCTGCCAAGATGGAGCAGAGCATTGCCGACTTCCGAGATCGCCAGGACAGCATTGGAGGCACCGTGACGTGTGTCATCCGAAACCTTCCCGCTGGACTCGGCGAACCGGTGTTTTCCAAGTTGGAGGCGACGCTTGCCCACGCGATGCTCAGCATCCCAGCGACGAAGGGATTTGAAGTGGGCTCTGGATTTGACGGAACAGAAATCCCGGGATCGGTCCACAACGACATGTTCATCCGCGCGCCGGTTACCGATTCGGATTCCAAGAATGGATTTGCGAGACCGAAGCTCACAACCGCGACGAACAACAGCGGAGGCATCCAGGGAGGAATCACAAACGGCGCGCCCGTCTTCTTCAAGGTCGCTTTCAAGCCGCCTGCTACGATTGGGCTGCCTCAACAAACGGTCACGTTTGAAGGAGAAACTGAGGGGCTGCTGGAGAACAAAGGGCGTCATGATCCCTGCGTTGTTCCACGTAGGTCACAAAACTCCACCACAAAGCTGACTCTGCTAACCATATTTAGGTGCCGTTCCAATCGTGGAGTCCATGGCTGCGATTTGCATTCTGGATGCTCTTTTGATGCAAGGAGGTAGAAGGTCGGCGTCGCTCCGATCGTAAGATAAAACTGTAGCATCTTAAAAGATGGTTCAGGGATCGGGGGCTTTTTAATCACAATCACAAGGCATAGACTGATACACATTATGATGGTGTTGATGAACGGCAGTCAATCACGTAGTCTGATGGGAGATGAGCCCTATGACATTCAGACCTTGCACGTTGACATGAACAATTCTAGACTGCAACCCCCGCCCCTTCACGTCGGGCTCGACCCGAAAGCCTCCTCACTCCTTAAGCCTTGCCATTACCTCGTCCAGGTGGGTGGTGAAGTTCTGTCACCTGGAGGTCACCTTGCTCGTTGCGCACCGCGAAAAAGGCGGGCACCAGGTCGTTCGCCGCATCGCTGCGCTCCACGATGACGAGGATTTTGTTGCTGAATTCGACAACGCAATGATGTTCATCCTCGTAAAATATTTTGGCGGCGCGGAAGCTCGAGAAAAGGGCCTTGTAAGTGGCAAGGTCATTGGTGTAGAAGCAGATGTGAGAGAGAGGGAGCCAGGACTCGGAGGCGGGCGAGGACGCTGATGAGGTGGCCATGGTTGGAGATGGGTGTTCTTCTGTAAACGGATGTTGAAGACGAATGCTTGCCTGCACACGGATATTGGAGATGGATGTTCTTCCGTTGACGAATGTGGTCTCGATTGAGTTTGATGGGAAGTTTGCGAGTGGTCAAGAGATGACGGGCGAAGTTTGTGTTTTTGTAGACTCACAACTCGACTTTATACGAGGGGAGCCGAGCCTCAGTTGATACCGCAGCCCTTGTTTACTCTCTGGCTGCCTCAGGCGCTCAGCCATCGGCGTTTGCGCGTACAAAAGATGAACAGGCAGGTCAGGCGAGACGCGTTCACTGCCACACACAATCGACTAAACCGAGAATGGTCGATGGTCATTCATGCGCCTACCTTGATGTTGGTGCTTAGTGCGTGGTTGATGTGAGGAAGCCTTCTTATTGATGTACGAGCTACGGCATTCCTGGCACGACTTGAATGTAGTCTATAATTTAATGCGTCCCCAAACACAACTCGACGAGCTTATATCAACGTAAATTGTCCCAGATATCTTCCTCGGTCATACATTTCTTCTGCGTGACCGTCGTGGTGGGAATCGACTTGGGCGCTGCGCTCACGCAGGGCGTTGGCTTGGGCATCTCCAACTCAGTGTTGCACACGACGACGGTCTCATGGCCCGTTCTGACGCCAACCTGAGTCGTCGTGTGCTGCGACGGGCATGCCGAGAAGGTAACCTGCGAGATGGTCCTGCACCCTGTCAGCTGCTGCAAACACCACGTACGAGGTTGGCCAGCCGTGGGGACATGGGAGATGCATACTTGGTTACGCGGATGGGCGCTGTCGGCGTCACTATCTTGAGAATGTACGTCGGCACACGGCTTACACTGAGAGTGTTGCCGGGCAAGAGCTCGAAATCGGTAGGTTTTGCGAGCATGGTGTCTATGAGCACGCCGCAGCCAGCCGGCGTCTCGCTGACGACGACTTTGACGTCAAAGATGCCGCCAGCCTTGCACGCGGAATCGGCTCGGGGCTCCAAGAACGGCGGCACCGAGGCCGGCTGTGACAGGGCCACGGCCACCTTGGCGAAGCCCAGGAGGGCAGCAAAGGGGCCGGTAAGCTTCATCGCGAGGACTGATGCGTGTCGATATCAAAGAGCGAAGAAAGGAAGCGGAAGACGTCTTGGAAAACCAGCAACATCCGGCAGGAGCTCGTTCGAGAGGATGGGCATGAGGCAGAGCACGCGACCAGCGTATTTTGCACAAAGCGACACTTATACCGCGATACGGCTCCTTTTGGCGACGCCACGATGTTGCGTCCCGGATGCGGACGACGAGATCATCAATGGTCCCAGGACGGCTCTATACCCCGCGAATGCGGCCTCACGGCGCCAAAGGGCAGACGCCGCGAGCTTCATCATTTCTTATGGCTGCCGACGAAGGAGCACCGATGGCGCCGTCGCAGACCAACAAAGTCATTGCTGGAGCTGGTGTTGATGGCTCGGAACCTTGGGGGCACTAGGCGGCATCTTGGCTATGCTAGAGAAGGCGGTCACTCTTGGCCAGGACGCAAATAAGATGTGGCACGTGCACAACTTCCGCATGGATCATGTCGATGAGGCGAGAACGATTGTTGGGCTTGTTTGATGGATCTGCATTGCAATTGCGGACTGTCGCAGAGGCGCGACAATCGCCTTGTCTGAAGGAGGCGGCCGAATTAGGCGTAGCAGCACGTGATCACGATGGTGGTACGGGTCGAGCCGCCGTTTGCATACACAGCAGACGAACCCGATAGAGGCGATCATGCAGAAGAGCCTTCAATTGAGTCAATTGACCATGTATAAGCCTTCTTAGCCCGTCGTCGTGATGATCACCCTTGCCGCTCGACAGCTCTGAAGGCCCCGCCGCGATGCGCCAGGGACCAAGGCAAGGCTCGTACCGCGAGACCCGGCGGCCATGGCGCCAGAGCTTCGGGCCACCCCGCCAGCCCCGCCTCGCCCTCCCAACCTCCTCCATCCAAAGACTCCACCACGGTGAAGTTGGCGCAAATACCTTACCCATGCGAATGCTTCAAACAACATTTTGCCGGGATGCTCATGGAAGATTTGGAGACTGCTCGCTTCTCGAGATGATGCTCAAGGTTCCTCAAGCCCCAAGGTAATTTCGTAATGCGAACCACCTGCCGGCCAAGGCAGCTAGCTCCCTGCAAGGCCGACGTCATCCGTCCCCCCGCCAACGGGTCGCAACCTGTCAGCGACGCCCTCGGAGGCACGCCCAGCCAAGAGACATGAGCGCCAACACAGCCATCCATGGCGAAACCCACATCCAAGTCGCCAGCGTCTGTGCCCACGCGCTCGACGCAGCCATGGAAGCAGCCAGCTCACCTGCGCGTCAGCCCTGCTCACTCGCATGGCCCCGGTGCTACCGTAGCGCAAAACCTGCCTTAGCCGCCCTCGAGAACCAGCCTCCCCATATTCAACCCGGACCCAGGCCACCCCAGCCCGTTCAATAAACGCTCTCGCAGCCATGATATAATAATGCAGGCTCGTGTTCCCTTGCGCCCGTCCCCCTCCCACTCCCCGTTCTCTTCATTCCTGCGCCTGCCCGCTCGCCACGTTTTTGTCTCGCTCTGCCGCCCACGCCGCTTTGCGCCTCCGGCCTCCTGGGACGAACCAACCCGTGCGCCGCATCGCATAATTAGCATCGCATCGCATCGCTGCGCGAGAAGCGCCTGCTGAGAAGCAGCGGAACCCGTTTCGGCTCGATCCGTCGCCGCGCCGGTTGCGCGCGCCTGTTGCTGTCGCCATGTTCTTCGCACTCATCTTCGTGTGTACGCGCATCATGCAGATCGTCACACTGGTAAGCCCACACCCACTTACACCCGTCGCTTCATCACCTGCGACGGCAAACCAAGACACCGAGACTGACCATGCTGCCCCTCCAGATCCCCATCATGGGCATGCTCGCCTGGTTCGTCAACATTTTCGTCAACGCCAACGCGCTCACGCCCGACCCGATCCTCATCCTCTTCATCACCTCGGTGCTGGCCCTCGCCTGGGCCATCTTCACCCTCTTCTCCTACCACCGCTCCTCGGCCAACGCCCAGTTCGTCGCCCTCATCGACATCGGCATCTTCGGCACCCTCATCGCCGGCGTCTACCTGCTGCGCGGCATCTCCAACGCCGACTGCGACGAGAGCGCCCGGCCCTCGCAGGTCTGGACCGCCTGCGTCCCCGGCATCCCCGACCTCAACTGGCAGGTCGCCAAGCCGTGCGCCATGCTCAAGGCCTGCTGGGCCCTGGCCATCATGAACATCATCTTCTTCTTCACCACGGCCGTCGTCGCCTTCGCCCACGGCGACCACATGAGCGCCTACGAGGACCGCCGCTACCGCACCCGCCGCACCGTCACCACCCATCACTCCAGCCGCCACGGCCATCGCCACCGCAGCCACTCTGGCGGCTCCCGCCACAGCTACCGGAGTCCGCACTCGCACACGCGGCGGGTTTACGTGTAATTCCGGAGGTATGAAAGAGAAATGATTTCGCTGCACAAGCACTGGGTTTGGCGGCAAGGCGGGCTGCGGCAGCTCGCCATGGCGCCAGGGATACTGGGATGCCGGCATGGGCCGGACGGAATGGGATTGGAGTGACGGAAATGATTTTACTTGTGCCATCTTCCATGTTTGACTTTGTCTATAAAATGAGAGCGCACGACAGTGGCGACAGCCGCAAAGACTTCGTGGCACGCGCATCGACTTGATAGTCGTACATATAACATGTACTTTGCCATAGGCCAGACGAATTGAAACACACATCACCAATAGGCACTAAAGCATAAACTGCTGCTCTCGGTGAATCTATCATCAAAATGGTATCATTATTCTTCATGTGCAAATATCTAATGCCTCGCACCGTCGTCGCCCTCCCCGACGCGGTATCCCCTTGCCAGTCCACTCCGCCCCTCCTCCACCACCGTGCTCGCTTCGGCGTCAAAGTCGCTTCCGAGGCCCTGCCACGTCCGCTTCGACCGCAGATACTCGGCGCCGGGACTGGCTACGCCATTGATGCTCGCCAGCTCGCCGACGATGCGCCTCGAGACTGCCCCAGGCCGGCCCTCCAGGCTGCCGCCGCTGGTGTCACCTCCGGTTGTCGAGGCATTGTCTGTTGCGCTTCGAACGGCCAGCTGCATTGGCCGGCTGTGGCTGACAAGCTTGCCTGTCCGTAGATCAAATTGCGGCGGCAAAGATTCCTCTCCTTCTACCCCGTCTTCCGCATCCTCTGGCACATGGCCGTCGCCATCCTGCCCCTTCTGGGCATCAGCCTCACCCGCCGACCCCTGGATCTTCAGCTTCTCAATGCCTCCCCACCACTCCCCCCCCCACGTCCTCTCCTCCTCGTCCATCAGGGCCACCTCCATCTCAAATGGCGTAACGACCGGCCGCCAGTACCCGGCGTCCTCCTCGATCAGCCCGCTCTCCCAGCACCCCACAACCACCCAGCCCTCAACCTCGGAGAAGTTGGCCAACTTGGCTGGGTTAAGCTTGCCAACTACGACCGTGTAGCTCTTCTTGCCAGCCTTGGCGATGCGCTCACGCAACAAGTCGATGGACGATAAATAGTTGGACACGGAGAGCGTGTTCACGAGAATGCCGACGACGCCAGCAGAGGCTAGGGTCAGGACGCGCGCGAAGCGACGGCGCAGCAGACCGGCCGTGCGGAGAGTCGGGTTGTCGAGAGACGGCGACGCGGGGGAGGGCGTGGAGAGGACGTGGAGAGAGGCAAAGCGTGACTGCAGAGCGAGGAGCAATGAGGGCGGCGGGTCGGAGACGTGGAAGAGTGAGTATGTTTTCAGCAGTTCTTGTTCCATCTCCGGGCCGGATATCCTTCGGTTCGGAATGATGCCTGCGGGATCCCGCACCACCTCTGTGGCCAGCACATTTGCGTACCCCAGCGCTTTCAGCTCCTCGACGAGCCCGTCGACATGGCTTTGGTACGTCAGGTCGGCCATGACGACCACCTTGGACTCCTCGTCGCCAAACTCGGCCGTGAATTCGCGGAGCACCGCCTGGTGGTCCAGCTCATGCGAGGTGTAGACGTATATCACAGGCAGGCGGCTCGTCGGGCTCAGACACGTGCGGCCATAGTGCACCACCACATCCGCATCGGCGTGCTCGGCCGCGACCTCGTCAACGCAGCACGCGCTGTAGCTCGTGTCGGCCAAGATATGGATCCTCGCCGGGACATGCCCAGCCAGCTCGCGGCTCAGCGACTCGGCGACCCGCGGCGCGTCGACGAGCATGTGGTCGGGGAACTGCAAGGCAACCGTCTTCCACCCGCCCGCACGGACCTCGGCTGCCGTGCGCGCAATCTCGTAGGTCGTTCGGAGCGCATCGTCGGAGAGTGTCGATGTGGGAATGGAGTCGGCCGCGGGCACCTCGAGGATGTGGTCGTCGGGCGTCGACAGCACCGGCGGCGCGGCGAGGTCGGACATGGTGCCCAAGGTACGCTGGACGGCCCGTTGAGTGAGTTCCGCTAATGAATAAGCATGGAAGGGCCCCAGCGATTGCGATGTTGAGGCAGGTCCACGACGAGAGATGGAAATTTCAAAGTCGATGGATCGATCAAACGACTTTTTGGAGGGGTCGACCGCCGCCGCCGTGCAAATGTGGGGTAGCGGTGCAAATTGCGCAGCTTTCCAGTGGTGCATATTTGCAACGGCTAAGCCAGGATTGGTCTCTGCAAGTGGCCTCGCACCGCAGCCGTTGTCTGAGCTGAGCTTCGCGGGGAGGCCAGGGTTCGCATGTGAAAGTCTATGAGCACAAGAATGCGATTCTGTATTCAACCCGACATGGCTGGCTGAGCATGCACCCGACTTTGCCATCCCGGAAGTCGGCGATGCTCTCACCGGCTCTCAACGGTGCCGCTGCACATGCACCCGACGCTGGCTGAACCTGCACACTTGGACGGCGTCGCCGACACGGAACAATACTTCAGCCAGCCATATCGAGTCCAATAGGCTTGCGTTGCGACTTCATTACGTAGTTTGCCAGCGGGGTTGCTGCCTCCGTCTGCAAGCAACCGATCCGTTGCCAGAGCTGCAGATCCTTCGCAGATCGCGGAATGTACACAGGTCCACAGCCACAGGACGATTACCCGATGGGGCAGTGGACGGCCTGGGCCGCAGCTAACGGTCTCCAGTCGGGGCCAAGCTTGCCAAGGTACGAGCACAACTACGTGTCGGTAACTCCGCACTTTCAGTCGCAGTCTTCATTTCCCTCGGCGCATGTTGTAACGGCCCTGCCGAACGCAGTAGGTATCGAGCAAACCAATTTGCTATTAAATCGGCGATCTGAAAACAGGTAGAATGAAAGTGACAAGTCAAATTCTTTGCGTCCAAGCATTTGATGTTATTGTGCAGCCTTGCAGCCCTACAGGCTGATGATCCTTGAGCGCCACCTCTACAGCATTCGACTCCAAGAGTATAAGAAAAGCTTGACGGATGCGAATGGTCCTCGTAACTGTCAACTTCTTAATCGCCACGACCCAGCGTGTCACCAAGGATATGAGTCCTTCAAATACGTACGGGGATCAGGCCGCCATGCCCAACCTCGATCATCACGACGTTCCATCGAATCTGCATCATGCCCTCAAGCAATTTCTGCATGATAAAGGTTTGTTGAGCGTCGGTCGCGTGGCCATGAGAATCAACAGAATGGACAAGACAAGCAGCACTGGAGTTTTCACCATTGATATGGAGGTGGCACCATCGAAAGAAACACCAGCACCTTGCAGTATGGTGGTACCCATGTCGGGTTTGGATGGCCCGCTCTGTGAGCGCAGTTTCGGGGCTCTGGATACGATACATGGCATGGGAATCTTCACAGTGGATAATAGCGGTATGTGCCGGCGCAGAGTGATTGCATTTCGCTTTCTGGTTTGCTTTGTGAGCATGCGTTCGCTAAACATATCTCGTGCAGGATTTCACGCCGAATTCAGAGACGTGTCAATGCCGGCGCCATATGATTCTGAACCACAAGGGACTGTAGAATACATTCCCGACCCGCCAGATTTAATGTTTGATATCCCCTTTTCGTTCGGGGATGGCACCGACGATGCTAGCTTGGCACTCGAAGACTTGGACAATCCGAATGCGCTTCCGGACTTATCTTCAATGAGCAATGATCCTTGTGATCAGTCGAAGGATACAGTCGGCTTCTCACGGGACGGTTTGGCGGCCGAACGAATGGACTGTGACGAGAGTGCGAAACGGGCAAATTCCGGGCCACCAGCAAATCCTGTCGATGCGTCAGTGACGAAGTCTGTTGACACTGACGCCCGCATTGAGTCAGCCACGCGAAACATTCTTCGCTCCGACTACAAAGAATTCCTGAGGCTCCAGCTCCCTCGCTGGGCGAAAGAAGGCCTATGGAATCCTGCTGCGCATGCTGCAAACCTAGACTTCATTGAAAACGACAATTACTCCACTTTGCACGTTGCTTATTCAACAGTATGTTTTTTGGATACCAGGCTGGGCGACGATGCTATTCGCAGTAGAATAGCATTGGTTGAGCTGCACCGGGAATATACCAAGTCGCTCATGCTCACGCAGCATCATGGTGGGGAGAGCGAACACGCGGTCGGTAAGGGATACGCGACGTATCTTATCGACCATATCCTCTCAAAAATACACTGCGACTGGTCTTCGATGCAAATAAAGGAACAGCAATCACATCGAGCGCAATTTCATCGACGGAAACGTTACGGGAAACGATGGTCTATGATTGCAGACAAGCTTGGTTACGGCATCCTTTTCATCTGTTCGAATCAGATAGCAAAGCTGGTGTAAGTGTTCTTGAGTACAAAGCTTGCATGCGAGGCTTACACGGTTTAAATAGGAGCAACACTACCTTCACTGTGAAGATGCTCGATTCCTTTACCCATCGGGCTGGATCGAATAGGGAAGCTGTTCTGCTGTTGGAGAGCATATCAACAGTCGCAAAGCATCTCTATTATGGCGACGTCTGCATCGAGGCTGAAATCAATGCTGTTCTTTCAAAGATGGAAGAGTAATCTCTGCCACTTGGACGGGACGAACGAACAGACCCATAAACACGAGGTGGTGTAGGCTATTGGTGGAAATAACCGAAGAATGCAGGCTCTTGACAGGCCGTGGATATAAGAAGGGACGTAGTGGTCCGTACATGTATGATTAGGTGGTCGGTATACGCTATTTCAATATTTTCAGGAGCTTTTCATGGTTCAATAGAGGGAAACGTTTCCCTCGCACCTTGTTGAGATGGCCTTCATTGCCTCTCACAGCCCTCTTTAATGATTTGCGTGATGTGTTTCGAGCAGCAACTTCGCTGCGGCTCCCCATCAGATTATTAACTAGAACGAGCGGAACAAATGCTGGTAGTGCCCAAGAATAGGTCTTCTACGACAGTCGTTGCGCTCGGCCTTTCGTGTGCTCTCTCTTTCTCAACAAAACATGATAATATATGGGCGACGTGAGATTTAGCACTTAGCTATTCATACGTCTCAATTCAAGTAAAAGGTCGATTTTACAAAAAGAAACCTCGCCGTGTATCAACTGTCTTCCACATGACATGAAAAGTTTTGAGATGGACTCAGTACGACGGCCAAAGTTAAAAGAGAAGCAGAAGTTCGGAGTATTGCAAGTGAACTATGACAGTGGCAACAGCGTGCCAATTCTATAACATTCGATTCCCAAACAGCTCCTTCAAAAGGACTGGCAATCAGACAACGTGGCAATTCTTCAGCAACCCTAAGAAATATTAGAGATCTAGCGGCAAGTCATACATCATGGTGCAAGTCACTTACACAAGCCAAGCATAGAGGGTTCCACTTATGATCCGAGCACGGGTAACAAGCGTCGCAAGCCCTGGCAGCTTCAGCAGAAAGGTACGTGGGCTTGGATGGCGAAGCGGCGCCGGTACTGGCCAGAACCAGTCCTGCAGCGGCCGCGATATAGGCGATTTGGAACTTCATTTTGTAGAAGTCTTTTGATGATGCTGCACGATGTTGTTTGAGAGAGTATCGATGAATGCCTACGAGCTGTAGCGGTTGAGAATTCTTCTTCGTTCTCGACAAATACGGCATGCGAGGCCATTTATAGCTTGCGAGCGGACTTGGCGCAGCAAAATACGTGTATGGATAAGTGCAGCCCAACGTGGATTTCGTTGCACTGAACCAAACATTACTGACTGTAATTCAAAATGAAATCTGAATTTATGCCTACAAAACTAAATGTCAACAGGATACGCCATCTCCCAAATGCTTGGTGTTAGTGGCGACTCTAGATAGGCCAGTTCCACCACGGTGTTGACAACGGTTGACCATTTTGTTGAAAAATTTCCATCAAATCCATGCTGTAGCGGGGATTGATAGGTACATGCACGCGTTCGCCTGAAGTTACAGAGGCGTCAATTAAACGTCAGCTGACCCTAAATGGTACTGTTTCTAAGCATCTGATACCAGTTGTCTTTGCGATAATCCGCTTTGCAACGGCGAAGCAGGCGTTCGGAGTAGTGACGTCTTGATGGCGACCTCGGGCCGTCAGTTATATGCGAGCGAAACGGACCAGTGGACAGGTTTCAAAGGCCGCCCTTGCTGTCGCAGGCGGAAGATGAGCTGCTGGGAACTGTGTCAAAAAGTGTCTTTGACGTGATGAAGTCGATGCCTACGGTAGCGATTATTTGCGTGAAAAATCTCACCAAAAGCCAACCACCAATGCAGCGACCGAGGCCATAGCGGACCCTTGCGGCACTGCGCCAGCTTGTTGTGTGTGCAGTGCGCCGCCGCAGTGGTATCGCCCCACCAATTCAGATCCTCCGTCGGATATCGGCATTGATTGAGCAAGTCTTCTTAACTTGGCGGTGAACGCGGGGTGTCGTACCCTTGAGCCTCTGTTGAACTGTACATGTCGACGGGAGGCTACATGTCGAGGCTACATGTCGAGACTCCACATTGGCTGTAGTTCGAGGTTCTTTCGGGAAGCAGAAATGGTGATAATCACAAGGCTGGGGAGAATAGAGCTTTCTACGTCTCACCTTGGCTGATCAACCTCCTCCCCGTAGTCGCTCCTTGGACGTCGCATGCCGCCTAGCATGTACCCCCTAGTATGTGCTCTGGCGCGACCCCTAGACCGTGACCACAGCTAGATACGTCCGTCTCGCCTGGAATCGGTCCTGCCTGCGGTCTTATGTTGCTGTGTGCCGATGTTCGCCGGCCCTGTTGTCGTACTGGCTGGGCGTCAAGGGAGGTTATGTTTTGAGACTTGAGACAGTCACACGACATCGGCACATCGGCACATCGGCAGCGCGCCGTCCCATGTCTTGATTGCGGGGGCGGGAGGGTTGCTCGTGTGCTGCGGTGAATCAATGACGTTGCGAGAGCTACGTGGAATAGCAATCGAGGGCTGGCCCATTGGATTCCCGCATCATATCCTAAAACCGCCGCATTCTTGGCGTGGTGTTGGTGCCCAATTCCTATTACCAGACGGTAAAGTCCTTCGTGCTTCTTTTCTTCCGATTGGCCGAACTTGGTTGAGCTTTTTGCAACGGAAAGGCAGCTGGAACTTTGGCCAGCCAGATGCCCTGCAAGTCTTAGGCCGCCCAAGTTGATGATAGGTGTGCTGTGAGAGTATCGGCAAAAGAGGTTATAAGATGGAATGCGAATAAAATGGTACTTTTGTAAATGTTTTGGAGGTGATTCTGGCAAATCGTTCCCCTGCTACTCTCTGGATCACAATCCGAATAGTAACTCCGCTTTACCCGTGTACATAAGCTTTTTTGTTGATAGCAGGAGATGTAAAGGCCTTCAGCCACGCTCAAGTCCTTGGATATATAAAGAGCTGAAACTCCCACAACATCACTATCCAGACACGCTCAGTCATTATCATTGTACAACACCAATTTTACAATCACGCAGCTCCTCAAATACAACAAGCAACATGAAGATCACAATTATCCTCGCAGCTTTCTCTGTGGGCTCGGTCCTGGGCTGTTTTAACCGACAGGACGCGCGGAATGCCGCTGCTGCAGCGGGATGCCATAATATCGACCCTCTCTCGCATGACGGCACTTTTTGCAATGTATTTGGATGCAACTGTGATTGGGGCTGCACTGGGAAACCATACAAACATAGCAACGACCCGGTACAATTTATTAAGGGCAAGTGCCCAAAACGGTTAGGCGTGAGTTAATGCCCAAAACTTTGCGATGAATCATTAGACAGCAGTACTGATGGCCAGCATTTCCAGAGCGACGCATGCCCTGCTCCTAAAGAGGAAGAGGAGTAAATTTCAAGTGAACCTGCCACCGATATTCAAGGTTGAACGGCCAGAAAGGAGTGACTTGTCATTTAGTGACATAGGACAGCTCTATACGGGCAACTATCTGCGTTCTCCCTCGAGGTATGCTGGGCTGCGAGATCCGTTTCACAGTTTGTGAGTTTTGTGAAGTGGCCATAGGCAAATAAGACAACTATCTGATTACGGACGTATTCTTTTCCCAACCTTCTGCATTGTATCTGAAAGCCCAATGTGGTATTGATCTTGACTTCAATCTCACCAAAATCCGAATGCCACTCCTGGCATGGGCCCCTGCTTGGAAATCTGTGTAGTGCCGTACCACCTCCATCTTAGACTAGTAACTCGTCTATGCAGAATCAAAAGCTTCCTGGGCAAAGCGAGGCAAGGACGTCACGGGCGGCTCCAGATTTTCGATTCTGTTCGTTGACGTGCGATGAATGCATGTTTGCCGCTCCGGGGTGCGGGCGGCGGCCACCCCTCCCGACGTGCAGGAAAGTTTTCGCAAAAGCAATTGCCTAATTCCGACCAACGGTCTGTAGCCTGCGGCCAAACAGTTTTGAATTAGGCGTCAGCAGCTGCTGCAGAACATGAACATTGTCTCGGCACGCACTTTCATGGCCAGTCGCCCATAGTTCGACTTGTCCAACAGCGGTGAGTCTCTTAAGCCCACACAATTCAGGAGCATGATCAACATTTCAAACGATGCATCAGGTGCATTTAGGCTCGACAGACCGGCCCAAAGGCTTCGAGGAGTTTGCCCAAATACCGACATACTGTGCATGCCACCACGTACATCCCCATGTCAGTGAGCAAACAGCAGCGCGGAGGGAAAGTCACATTAGGGATCCAATAAGAATTGCTGGGCAGCTCCTCTGCGAGGACTCGACTGTGCCGTCGGTCAATCCCAAAAAGGCAACTACGTGTATGCACGTCCCGCGCCCGGGCCGGCTCCACGGCCCCACTAAGACTGGATTCGGGTGTATCGACGATATTCCCAGCTACCTTAAGAACTCTGCGAAGAGTCTGTGGCTCCATTCGTTACGCATCGACGTGAATGCTTAGACTGCTATTGCGTCAATTTAGAGTCAGCATGGAATCGGCAACGGGCGCAATTACTCGGTGGTGCTACCACACCGTGCTTTATTGGCTGTTAGTGCCGCCGCTATGCATCCACTCCTCGTGCCTTTAGACAGCCTTGGTATGTAGTCCTGACACTAAGTTACTCCGTATACGTATGACGCTTGCGTCGTCTCCCGTCTCTCCGTCCTCATCATTTAAATATTCAAAGCTCCATGTCCCGCTTCTCTCGTCTCGTTGTCTTCCTTCATTGTTCGCCTTCAGGTTGCAAGATTAGACGCGTGATTGAACACCATGGACTGTCGCGACGAAGACAGTCACTTTCTCGAGGGCAAAACCATCTTCGTAGCTGGAGGCGGTGCCGCTGGTCTGGCCTTTGTCGCCAGCCTGGGGAAGCTTTGGAACCCAGCATTGAAGCCGCCCACTGTCGTCGTGTATGAGCGCGACCCTCCGGAAGACCACCTACGGCGTGATGCTGAGAGCTACACCGTGTCAATTACTGGTTATAGCGAGGCCGGCGGGCTCGTGGCGCTCCAAAAGCTCGGCCTTATTGACGACACTTTTGTTCATTGCATCTCCGGGTTGGACGGGTCAGGATGTTTCAAGATTTGGGGCGCCGACTGGCGGGAGCGGTTGTCCAGACGGCGGAAGCCCCTGCACGGCTTGCCCACGGGCAGTGTCCGCATCTCACGCAAGAACCTACGCCGCGTGCTCGGCAATGCTGTCGATGCATGGGACCACAGCTACATCCAGTGGGCGTCTCAATGCGTATCCGTAAGACGGCTTGATGGCACCGGGCGTTTGAGGGTCAAGATCCGAAGAGGAACAGCGAGCATGTCGGAGATAGTGGAGGAAGATTGCGACATACTGGTGGCGGCCGATGGGGCGAACAGCAAGCTACGGGCGTATTTGCGACCGCACGACAAGCTAGAGTATTCGGGTGCCGTTCTTCGGGGTGGATTGTCCAAATTTGACGGAGGTATCCCGAAAGCCATCGGTCAGAACTGGGGCTTCGTCATATCCGACAAGGGCGTATCCTGCTTCGTTTCGCCCGTCGACAACGAGACCATATTCTGGGGTGTCGGACGGCTTGAGCGTGATCCGGTACCGGAACTCGACCGCAGCTCGATCAAGGCCCTTCAGGCAGTCATAGATCAGGCCGCGGAGCTGGGCTCTCACATACAAGAGCCCTTCAAGACGATCGCCTCTCAAACAATCCCTGAAACGGCCATGTGTATCAACGCCAGAGACAAGCGGCCGTTTCGCCACGACGACGTGACGGCGATGCCTGTCATTTTCATAGGCGACAGCAACCACGCTGTCAGTCCCTTTGCCGGCTTCGGCGCGAACCTCGCCCTGTCCGATGGCTGGGACCTGGCCGAGCGGCTCTGTCGTTCCGCGTCTCTGGCGGAGGGCATCGCCGAGTACGACCAGATCAGCGAGCCGCGTGCGAGGAACATTCTGGAGAGCTCGCACAAGAGCTTGCGGGCTGGACACAGCACGGGCTGGCGTTACTGGGTGTTTTGTGTGACGTTGTGGGTGGCACAGTGGGTTGGACGGTTATTGGGGAGGTGAAGCTTCGATCACAGCTTTTGCAGTTGGGAATGAAAGAAAACAAGGCTGTTAATACAAGTAGAAAGACTCAGTCTACTTGCCATGACAGCTGTTATCTGAGTTATGACGTGGAAATTTTCTAGGGACGTCTGCAGCAAGAATACGTGCAGTACCGCGTCGTTAAGGGGCGCACACAAACAAGTTCCGGCCCCTTGAACAATTTCAGTTTTGCAAACGTCCGAATCCGTTTTTCGTCCGTAACATGCTTTCAACCATTCCAGCAGAAAAGATGAGATGCCTGTGGCAGAACGTAGAAGAGCAATCAGACAAGTTACAGGGTAGGCTGCATCATGTCACGGCAGTTGCACAGTGTCAACGCACAGTCCCCTTGGCGGGGCACTACTTTACGCGACAGCGGCAGGAGCAACTGGGATCTGGTGGACGCGACCTCCCCAACGCGACGCGGGTCGTGTCCAATCTCTTCTCTTCTCTCCGCGTCCGGCAAAGGCTTCTCGTCTCTCCTTTCAGCGTGCCAATTCCTGCCATTGTGTGTTTTGCTCATTGTAACTGGAGTCACTGTCTATTTGTTGCGTTTCTTGTAGCTGGTGCAGCGCGCTCTTACCGTTTCAATCCTCGCGTCGGTTCGAATATCTGCGGCCATCCCTACGCAGCGCCGCGAGCAGTCCTGACGACCTACCTCCTACAGGTGAACAGTGGCTACAATGGCGGGCGACAAGGCCAGCAGCTCTGCGCGCACGCCTGCGAGGCCGCCGCCTAAGCAGGCCGCCTCCGCGTCGTCCACCAGGCAGCGCTCCATCGTTTCCTTCTTCCAGAAGTCCTCGCCTGCCGCCGCCACGACGTCCTCGCCCGCCGCCCGCGAAAAGGTGTCCCCCGACCCTCACAGTTCCTCGTGTCTGCAAGAGACCACCAAGGCCAACTCTCTCCCCAAGCCCAAGCTCAAGCCCTCGGCGAAGCTGTCGACCCCCGTTCCCAGTAGCGACTTGCCCGAGCCCCCCAGCTCTCAGGGCAACGAAAACGATTCTGCCTCCAAGCCGACCACGTCGCCTACGACCATGACATCGGGGCTGGGGACTGGCCACTCATCCACGCCCAAAACTAGCCTCGACAAGAGCCCATCTCGCAAGGTACGAGCCGGACCAACTCCGCCGACTGCCTGACACTAACGCACGTCTTTGCAGGCTAAGAAGGTTGTCAGCTACGCCGAATCCTCCGACGATGATGGTGAGCCATTCGCGTACGGAGGCGCTTCTCAGTCGCGGCGTCGGGGTAGGGCACGGCCTGTTGTCACGGAGGAAGATGACTACGGCGAGAGCGATGGCGCGGCCCAGGACGAGGAAGACGATGGTCTGCGCTTTCACCCCAATCAAGCCTCAAAGAGCTCGAGGCTGACGACCACAGATGACATTGAAGACTTTGTAGTGTCCGACGATTCAGACGCAGACACCCCCCGATCGAAGAAGCGCAAGCGACCGTCGAAGCCCCAAATATCTCGGAAGCGTTCCAACGTGTCGCCGCCAATGAGGCGCCAAGACTCGCCAGAAATTGACCAAGATATCACCATGGACGATATGCCGTCGACCTCTTCGGCAGCCCAGTGGAACTATGACCCCGAGTCCAGCGAGAAGCGTCCGGTCACGAAACCGGCCGATCGTGCGGCCAGGGATCCTAAGTTCAAGGAGAAGGCGCACACGAGGGAGCCCGAGGATCGCTACCCATGGCTGGCCAATATCCGAGACAAGGAGAAGCGTGCTCCTGGCGACCCAGAGTACGACCCGAGGACCATCTTCATCCCTCCCATGGCCTGGGCCAAGTTTTCACCCTTTGAGAAGCAGTACTGGGAGATCAAGCAGAATCACTGGGACACCATTGTTTTCTTCAAAAAGGGCAAGTTTTACGAGCTGTACGAAAACGACGCAACGGTTGGGCACCAGGAGTTTGACTTCAAAATGACCGACCGAGTCAACATGCGCATGGTGGGCGTCCCAGAGAGCTCTCTGGATCATTGGGTCAACCAGTTCATCGCCAAGCAGTACAAGGTGGCGCGAGTCGACCAGATGGAAACCAACCTGGGCAAAGAGATGCGAGAGCGCCAGGACAAGAGCGGGAAAAAGGCGGACAAGGTCATTTCGCGCCAGCTGGCTTGCGTCCTCACTGCAGGCACCCTCGTGGATGGCGGCATGCTCCAGGATGACATGGCCGCTTACTGTGTCGCCATCAAGGAATCGGTCGTCAATGACTCGCCGGCCTTTGGCATTGCTTTTGCCGACACTGCCACGGGCCGCTTCTACCTGTCCGGTTTTGTCGACGACGCTGACCTCACAAAGTTTGAGACGCTCATTGCGCAGACTGGACCGCGTGAGCTCCTGCTGGAGAAGTCGCGCCTGTCGACCAAGGCACTGCGTATCCTCAAAAACAACACAAGTCCCACGACCATCTGGACCCATTTGAAACCAGGAGTAGAGTTTTGGGACGCAGACGTGTCGCGCAGGGAGCTCAACTGTGGAAACTACTTTGCGACGGAAGACGAGGCTGACGAGGTGTGGCCCGAAGCCTTGCAGGAATTCAAGGGCGATGACCTCGTCATGTCTGCCGTCGGGGCCCTCGTGTCATATCTCAAGTTTCTCAAGCTGGAGCGCCCACTGCTCTCCCAAGGCAACTTTGAGAAATACAGCCCCATTCAAAAGAACGGGACCTTGATCCTGGATGGGCAGACCTTGGTCAACCTCGAGCTGTTCTCCAACACTGTCAACGGAGGCTCCGAAGGGACGTTATTCAGCCTGCTTAACAAGTGCGTGACGCCTTTTGGGAAGCGTCTGTTTCGACAGTGGGTTGCCCATCCTTTGTGCGACATTCCGTGCATCAACGAGCGGCTGGACGCCGTCGAGATGTTGAACGCTGATCCGACCGTTCGTGAGCAATTTGCCTCGCAGCTGGTCAAAATGCCGGACCTGGAGCGACTCATCTCCCGCATCCATGCTGGAGCATGCAAGCCGGAAGACTTTGTGCGCGTCTTGGAGGGCTTTGAGCAGATAGAGTACACAATGAGTCTGCTTGGCGCGTACAAGGGCGGTAACGGGCTCGTGGACCGGCTCGTCTCGTCGATGCCCGACCTCGAGGAGCCTCTCAGCTACTGGCGGACGGCGTTTGACCGTCGGAAGGCGCGGGATGAGAAGCTGCTCATCCCCGAGCGAGGCATCGACGAAGACTTTGACCAGAGCCTCGATCGAATGGACGACATCAAAGGTCAGCTCACCGAGCTTCTCAGCACCAAGAAGTCTGAGCTGAAGTGCAAGACGCTCAAGTACACGGATGTCGGCAAAGAAATCTACCAGATGGAAGCCCCCAAGAGCGTCAAGGTACCGAACAGCTGGAGGCAGATGTCAGCCACGCAAGCCGTCAAGCGCTGGTACTTTCCGGAGCTGACGAAGCTCGTCCGAGAGCTCCAGGAGACCGAGGAGATGCACTCGCAGCTCGTGCGGGAGGTGGCATTGCGGTTCTTCAAGAAATTTGACGTCGACTCCGAGACCTGGCTGCGAGCCATCAAGATTGTCTCCCAGCTGGACTGCCTCGTTAGTCTCGCACGAGCCTCTTCGTCCCTCGGAGAGCCCAGCTGCCGGCCGCAATTCGTCGACGAGGAACGGAGCCTAGTGGAGTTCAAAGAGTTGCGACATCCCTGCATGCTGAACACCGTTGACGACTTCATTCCGAACGACATTAAGCTCGGTGGCGACCAAGCCAAGATTAATTTGCTCACGGGCGCCAATGCGGCGGGCAAGTCAACGGTTCTCAGGATGGTAAGTGACCCTGCATTGCGTTGAAGCGCAGCGGCTAATATATTTCTTGCAGTCATGTGTCGCCGTTATCATGGCTCAGATTGGCTGCTTTGTTCCAGCCGTATCGGCTCGACTGACACCCGTGGACCGCATCATGTCTCGCCTAGGCGCTAACGACAACATCTTTGCAGCGCAGTCGACCTTTTTCGTGGAGCTGTCTGAGACCAAGAAGATCCTGTCAGAGGCAACGCCACGTTCGCTGGTGATTCTGGACGAGCTCGGTAGAGGAACGAGCTCGTATGACGGCGTGGCGGTTGCGCAGGCTGTCTTGCACCACGTGGCAACTCACATTGGGTGCGTGGGCTTCTTTGCGACGCACTATCACTCCATTGCGACGGAGTTTGAGAGCCACCCCGAGATCCGAGCACGACGGATGCAGATTCACGTGGACGACGAGGAGCGCAGGGTTACGTTCCTCTACAAGCTGGAAGACGGCGTGGCCGAGGGCAGCTTCGGCATGCACTGCGCGGCCATGTGCGGCATTTCTAATCGCGTGATTGAGCGCGCTGAGGTCGCAGCCAAGGAATGGGAGCACACGAGCCGGCTGAAGGAGAGTCTGGAAAAGGCCAAGACAGGGTGCTACATCCCGCTGGGCATCCTCAGCGACATTGGCGCGCTGCTGGGCGACAAGGGCGACATAGGTGACGCCGGCGTGGAGGTGTTGTTGAGGGCCGTCGAGTGTCTGTAGGCTGCTTGGGAGATGCTGGCGATGGCTGGGACGCGAGGGAGTTTGGGAGAATCTGGGTTTCTTGCAGGTGTATGACATTACTTGGCTGGGACGCTGAGTTTCAAGGCGAGAGGCGTTCCGGGGAATAAAGAAAAGCGAGCTGCCAGTTGATGCCAATAGACATGGTTGACTCTTACTCTACAGCATCCGTCACAGTTACGCGATTGGCTCACAAAGGCAAGCAAGTTAAAAAAGAACTCGAAAACATGCCCTGAGTCTCCGAAGCCTTGACAAAAATATCCTTGTCGCAGTATTACGAGCCAGTGGAGATGCGATTAATTGAGGACCCGCCCGCCAATCGCCGGGACGGTGAGTTTGACCGTCGCCGATTCAAGAACCTTCAGCCGCCTTCTTCAGTATCACTCGAAGAATTCAGTTGGTAATTACGACAAAGACCGAATTCTGGGAACAACTCCTTGCCAGATGAATGGCTACGTCGCCGCGCGACCTGTGGTGCTAAAAATCCTTCCGGGTACCTGACACGTGCTCCATGACTTTAGTCCGAGTCGATCGTGACCAAACCCCCTCCGACGCCTTCACCATTGAATGAGCACGTCCCTCGGGCACAGGAAACATGACTTTCGCCACGACGGCCTGGGATTTCTTCTTCATTGTGGGCTTTTCAAAACCCTCGAAGCTGCTCGTCGACTGACATCCGCAGGAAAACTATGCGCCCTCCACGTCGATGTCTGTCCTAGCCGAGCGATTCATCGCACTTGGTGACGAAGGTCGCAAGCCCTACTATTTGTCGTATCTGGCCATGTATCATGCCCTGAAAAATGGGCAAATGAAAGACATGCTTACCCTTCCTTGCTGCCTTCAAACCGAAAGGGAGCGCAACCCTCCCAGCGGAGAGCCAATCTCAGTGCGCACATACTACGGAGACGTAGACGAAGGTGGCGGCATGGGCAGGCTGAGGGGTATCCTCGGCGACACAACATTCGATGACGTGCGTTACGATGGCATGTCATCAAGAGACTTTTTGTTCTGCATACCGCAAAAGATCGAGGCCTACGGCTTCGATCGTCACGGCAACCAGTTTCTTTTCGATCCAACGGAGAATGACGTGGACTACTCCGACCCAGACAGCGATCACGACGACTCCGAAGACGACGGTTCTGACATTCCCCAGCGCGTTCTGATCATCGAGTACGACAAAGAGGCCCAGACCACGGGCTGGGTGAAGGTGACCGCGTTTGGCGCTCAGGGCGAAGTCGCTGTCGAGAACAGGATCAAGGCCGCCGAGCTCGGCGATGCCGCCGCCTCGTTCTCGAGCGGAGTCTCCCTCGCCGAGTACAGTGGGGGATGGGGCAAAGTTGGCAAGGGCGATGGATGGGACAGGGATGATTGGGGACTCGGCCATGGAGTCCTGCCGCCGGGCCTGCAAGAGATCTATGATGCGCAGCGCCGTGGGGCCGAAGCCGCCTCGGGTCGGCAACCCTGAGGGGATCTGTTTGGTAGCTTAATCATGTAGAAATACGCTTCTTGGATCTCCTGCGTAACCGGATTCAATACAGATGCTCATGGCTGGGAAGTGTTGCCCTGAACGGGGTCCTTGTGTTAGCTTAACCTTGCTTCAAAGGTGGTACTACTCTACGTATACCTCACATGGGTGCTCGTAGGCGGTGCCGGAAGGTCGACACTTCATCTCCGTATGAGAAGGGAGGCAATCTAGCATGTAGGGGAGGAGCGTGCAAGCAGATCGGGATCGAACACTTCCCGCCTCATAGTGGGTGCAGATTCAGAGTAGCACCCAGAAGAAGGGTTCGAGGTCGTGCGTGGAGGTGTGGTTTCAACTATTATTCTAAACCTTAGGACGTAAAATGCGGGTTAAGCGTAACGCGCCAGCCTTACCGTGACCAAGCGGTCGTGGTCGTAAAATTGCGAGGGTTCGGGATCGTTAAGACGAGAAAGACTCTTGCCTTCTTTTACTCGTTAATAGATGCTACGATTCTCTGAGGCGGAGCAGCTCCTTTTCGGCTCGCTGTGTAGATTGAGCAAAGACGGGTGTCTAGCTAAAGGTTCCAGCCTTATCTAGGCCCATCATGCACCTTGCCCTGCGATAGATTTTAATGACATTGTATAACCCGATTAGAAGACGTAACGCTTGTGTGAGAGTCATGTATATTCAGCAGTTGTTTATGCCCATTTGGTCGTTACCTGTTAGATACAGTAAAGGAGTAAAGCCTCTAGCACGAGGGCTTCGCTAGCACGAGGGCTTCGTTATGTAGTATAAACAAAACCGCTTCCAAGTTAATATAGCTCTACCCTCCCTAAAATGCCTAGGCTCTTTAGTTATAGAAGCACTCGCAGGTCCTTTTCGGGCTGTGTTAGCAACCTAATAGCTGTTCCTTTGTTTTTCTTGCACTTACTGCCAGCCAAATCCGCCGCATTCTCCACGGGTATAGTAACCACTGGGCCCGTAGCACTCCTTGCACTACTCTCATCTATTAGGCTCACCATATTTAACATTCCCCATCAGTACTTACGCGGTCGTTGCAGAGATCGCCGCCACCGACTCCCTCACAGGAGCCTGCAGCACCGCAGTCGCGCGGTAGTAGAGTGCCAGCACGCTGCTCGTTGTTCGGCAGGGCAGCGATGGCGGGGGCGAGCAAGGCCAGGATAATCGGAATCTGAGAGAACTTCATTGTTGATGACAGAGTAAGAATCTAGGTCTGGGATGCTTGTTCAGCGGTGGAATTTATCAGCTGTGCTTGGTGTGGGCAGATGATCTTTTGGGCAGAGAAATGCATTATATTTATAATTATCGGAGTGTGATCTTCTCGGAACAATTTTGCCCATGCTGACTTGTGATCTTCATTCGCGACTCTTTCTAGAGTAGCTGAGAGTCTGTTTAGGAGTCGTTAACTGGCTCAGCTAAATCATAGACATTAGCAAACCATGCGAATAAGCCTACCAGATAAATAGCTACACCATTATACATAATGCAAAAGTACACGAGAGCGTGAGAGCTATAGACATAGCATAGAAGCATCTACTATTGCCCGGCCGTTAAGGACACGAGGCCCATCGCAAACTTATAAAGAATTATGCTGGCTCGAAGGTCCCGGCCCCCTTGTCCGCAAGGAAAGTAATACTAACTCTAGGTTCTAGAATAAGTACGATTACAAGAGTTCCACAAATCTTGCTCTGACGTTCCTTTTTAGTATCGACTATCGCACCTTCGTATGAGAATTTCTAATGTTTAGTGTTTGAAATCCGCTGTGGCATGCCGATCTTCAGTCACTTGTGGGTCGTGGGGTAGGGTAATATGACGCAATATTACCGATGCGTGTTGCTTTTATGAGCCGATTGAACCATACTCTTCAGGGAGCGATCCTAATTATCAGCTACCACAGCGGTGCTCGCAGTGTTAAAAGGAGGCTCACGCTGGGCTTGTTGAAGAATATCCCTCATGGAGGAGTAAAGGTTAGGATCTTGTAATCTCCGCCAACGACCGTCTGGGAACACTGCCCTCCGCAACTTATTAACGCATAGGATCAACTGCTTATAGTGGTCCGTGACCCACGGCTCAATTGCAGACCGGAAGCGCCACTCATCGCCAATCACACCCGCCTTCGAATCGGCCATTTCCTCGTCGCTATAGTAATTCCACCGCTCCGTTAGTGGCAGCTTAGACTCGACGCGCCGGCCTCGCGACCCGTAATGTGTGCAAATCCAGAGTAGCGCCTAGAAGAAGGGCTCGAGGTCGTGCGTGGCGGTGTGCTCCTTGCCCAGGATTACCCCGATCGACATGAAGTCCCTTGTGCTTACCATCTCCCGCCCCCCGAACGCTCCTTATCGCCCTATGTCAACGGCATGGTCCAGGTCGATCAGGAACGCCTCTTACTGCTTGTCGTGGCCGACGCCGATCATGAGGTTGCCGATGGAGATGTCCCGGGGGCGCTTCGTTTGAGAGAATGATCAGATATTAGAAAGACGATAAAGAAACTTGAGGCCACTAAGGGCACCTCATGGCTCTCTTTCTACCAAGCCGCTATTAGCGAGGAGCGACAATGAGTCGAAGCGCATGAAATTTGGACAGGTAGTGAAGAGCGTTTATTTGAACTCGAAAGGCGAGCTGTTGTCTACAACACGACTTTAAATGCTCCACCTGTCGGTGAGGTGGTCGTGAAATTGCGGACCTGCAGTACAATGAACGGCATGTGCTCATCCAATTGCATGGAATTAGAGTACGAAACAACGGAAGGTGATCCGATCCGCCATGCCAAAAGGGACCGATTTGGGATCGTCGCTGATCAGCATGCGGGGAAGACGGCGCACGAGTGGAGTTTCTCTTTGGCAACGACGACGACAGCAGCGACATGTTTCTCTCATCGTGTTCTGAGAATCGCCCTTGGCCAGACGAGGAGCGCATCGCAGGGCCACGGTCGTTTAGAACGCGATCCATCCGCAAGGAGGAGAGGATTTGTCAACAACACAGTCGTCCGAGCGCTGCGTACTCGGTACTCGTTCACCTCGGCCGGGGTGGAGCGTCGACGCGCGACGGACACGAAATCGAGGGTGGGGGCCTCGCATCGCGCATCGGGGTGGACGCAATGGGCCAGCATTTCTTTTCCTCCCAGCCCCCTCCTTCTTTATCGATGTGACTCGAGGCTGAGGGCGATGATGTGACTGCTCCCTTTACAATGCACAGGTACCAGTACTTTTGGGTGCGTTGTCGCAAACGCTGGCGATGCCGGCGCGGTGCCGAAAGACATCCATATGATATATCTACTCGAGTTGCTGATCAAGAGGGCTTGGCGGCCGTTGTACGGATAGTCACTTCCCGTGCGGGCCGCCACGAGCCACTCGACGACATTTGAGACGTGCGTCCCAGCCCTCGTGTGCTGAGACGTCAGTCAGCATGGCGCCGGCAGGCAGTTGGCGTCGACGACGCCCGCGGCCGCCTTCTGCCCAGCGAGTCCGATGTTGTAATTACTCGATCGTACGAGCCCTTCGCGGCGCCGGGCATCACGGTGCTGGACCGAGGAGGGCCACCCGCGGTCCACCAGGGCCCCAAATAAAGGCCAAGAAAGCCAAGACGGGACTAGGCGACGCGAGCGCATCGCCGATGCAAGTGGGGGGCCCGGCCCCCAGCATCCATGTGGATGGGCGACTTTGAACTGAGCCTTGGCGGCATCGCCGAAGGAGGGAGGGGAGGGTTTTGGTTCGACTTGCGGCTGGCTGGGCGACGGCGAACGCACAGGGCAGTGAGTGAGTAGAGTCTGCTGGCGCGTGGTGCGACCATCGGCGTCGCGTGAAGGAGAAGAAAGAAAAAAAAAAGCCTGCTGGCTGCCACATCCTGTAACCACCACGACGCTCCGCGACGGTGAATTAAGATTAGGCCGCCCGCCTGCTACATCCGCAAGGGCAGTCTAGAACACATGCCCAGCGCCCGAAGCGGCTAGGCGGGCGCCGCGGCGTGGGCACGACCCCTGAAGCAGCAAGCTTCCGGGCCGCCGGCGTTGGACTTACTCAGGGCGTCGGCTCCGCCCGCGCGCAGGCCGGCCACTCAGCGGCGCCCGCTGGTCGCCCTGCGCCTTTGGGGCCCCGCACGCTGACGGGCGGACGTGTTGCTCCTCCCGTCGGCTCGCGACTGCAGCACAGTAGGGCGCTGCTCGTGCTCGTGCTGCTCCTCCCCTACTGTTTAGCAACCTTGCACACTCGCCCCGACGATCACTCATTCACTCACTCACTCACTCAATCAACCAATCCAACAAACACCACCTCCGCGGCACTCCTTGCGGCGCGTCCTCATCGCCGCCAGCGTCATCGGCGTCGTCCCGTCCTCGACTGCCACGCGCCTCTCCCCCCCTTCCGCGTCTGCAGCTCGCGCGTCGCGCAGCCTGGCCGTCGCCGTTGTCCGCCTCGTCCTCGTCCAACATCGCCACCACCGTCACCGCCGTTGCCGGCACAGTATGTTGCGCAAACTCCGATAAAAACCACGCCTCCCGACGTCCCCTCGCTCGCGCGAGCAAGCATGCTGCGTCGCGGCCCTGGCCCCCAGCCCCCGCTACCCCGGCCACGATGAGAGTCGCCATCCGCGAGCAGCTGGCCGCGCTCGTCATCCTCGCCATCCTCGTCGCCCTCGCCATCGTCTCCGTCCCGACATGGATCTACGTCCACAACTTCGTCATCGACGTCGAGTCCGACGGCCTCACCCTGACGGCCTCGCTCAAGGCCTCGCGCATCTCCTCCGAGCTCGACCTCCTCAACACCCTCTGCACCTCCATCTCCACCCGCCTCCTGCTGCAGAAGTCCCTCGTCAACTACTACAACAAGAATGCCACCGACCCCTTTGCCAGCGCCCTCAACGACCTGCAGAGCGCCATGAGCACCAGCGAGGTCACCGGCCTGCTGCAGGCCAGGCTCTACTCCAGGAACAGCACCGGCCCCGCCACCGGCCTCCTCAACGTCACCGGCAGCGGCGTCGGCGAGCAGTTCAACAACATACTGCTGCCGGGCCTCACCCCCAACGGCTCCAGGGTCAACCTCAGCGACACCGAGTTCGGCTACCCGCCCTCCCTCTACCCCAACATCACCTACAAGCCCCTCGGCTACCCGAACCCTTATGAGCCCTCGACCCCCGCCTTCGGCGTCTACCCCTTCGCCGATTCCGATCTTGTCATCGCCACCAACAACGGCCTGGTCCTCGGGCCCCTTGTCATCAACGAAACCTTTGCCCTCATCTCCCTCACCATTCCCATCAAGTCGCTCAACATCTCCAATTTCATCATCGGCTACATGACCGTCGTTGCCTCGGCCTCTAACCTCATCGCAATCCAGAACTCTCGCGAGGGCTTGGGCTCTTCCGGCATCGTCCTCCTCGCCGGGCCCGATCACCCGTCTAACCAGTTCAAGTCACCCCTCGAGCCCAGCAACGGCACCTTTTCCCCTCCAAAGGACGCCTTCGCCGCGTCCCAAGCCCGTTTCGTCTTCCCGCCCCGTGCCGTCGACGGACAGGCCGAACGCCATTCTGACCGCACCTATACCAACGGCGACTACTCGAAGCCCTTTGCCCTCACGCAGTACCCGAGCCTGCTCGATGTCTACTACAAGAATAATTCCCAGCCCAACAACGCTAGCGCCGACTTGTCCACGACCAACGAGCAGGGCGTTCGCGTCGCCGTCGGTGTCGCCCGTCCCACGAACCTCGTCGTCGACTGGGCCGTTGTCGTGGAAAAGGCCGAAGGCGAGGCTTACGCGCCCATTGACACTCTGAGGAAGATTCTTCTCGGCTGTGTTTTCGGCACCGCCGGTCTGATAGTCATCCTGGTGTTTCCCTGCGCCCACCTGAGCGTCATGCCCATCCGCCGGCTCAAGTACGCGACCGAGCAGTCCATTGCCCCGCCCGGCTATGAGGAGTACTACGACTCCGAGACCGAGGACCCGAGCTCGGCCGGCACCAACTCTGCGGGGTCCAAGAAGGGCTTCTTCGCCATCATCCGCCGCAAGATGAAGAAGAGAAAGAGGGCAATGACGCAGGCCGAGGTTGACTCGCATCGCCGCATCTTCAAGATTCCCGGTCGTGTCGAGGATCGCAAGCACTTCGTCACCGACGAACTGACCGAGCTCACCCAGACCTTCAACGCCATGACGGACGAGCTGCTCAAGCAGTACACGTCTCTGGACGAAAAGGTCGCCGAGAGGACCCGCGAGCTGGAGATCAGCAAGCGAGCTGCCGAGGCTGCCAACGAGAGCAAGACGCTCTTCATCGCCAACATCTCCCACGAGCTGAAGACGCCCCTCAACGGCATCATGGGCATGTGCGCCGTTTGCATGGAGGAAGACGACATCGTGCGCATAAAGCAGTCGCTCAAGACCCTCTACCGATCTGGTATGTTTGCCCCCTTCATGCGTCGCATCGGGTGAGCCAAGGCGCGCGTGCTGACCAAGTCCCAGGCGACCTCCTGCTCCACCTCCTCGAGGATCTCCTCAGCTTCTCCAAGAACCAGATCGGACAGCAGGTCAGCCTCGAAGGCAAGGAGTTCCGCTTGGGCGACGTCAGGTCGCAAATGCTGTCCATTTTCGACAAGCAGGTGCGCGAGGGTAAAATTACGTTCAACGTGACCTTCCTCAGCACCGACATGGATTACCCCGAGTTCGGCCAAGCCAGTCCAGTCCGCAGAAGCCTCGACCAGGGGATGCCGGCCATCGGTCCTCCGGGCATGGGCCGCCTCAAGGACGCGTACATCTGGGGAGACCAACACAGAATCCTGCAGGTCATCATCAACCTCGTCAGCAACAGCTTGAAGTTTACTCCCGAGGGGGGCAAGGTGGAGCTGAGAATCCGGTGCCTCGGCGAAATCGAGCACAGCAGCGACGAGAGCAGGAAATCGTCCATGTCCAAGAACGGCTCTTCAAGGGTTGGGCGCCCTCGGCACAGGCACGGCTCCAGTTCCGCCCACTCGGCCAGTTCCAAGGCGACGAATGCGACCGACAACCCTGCTGGAGGCACGGCCCTTTCCATCAATCCCATGGACCCCAAGGCGTCCCGGCACGTGTACGTTAGGGAGAGATCGCCGTCGCCGCCGCCGCCGAACGCGAAGCCGTACATGTTCGAGTTCGAGGTGCAGGACACCGGCAAAGGCATCCCCGAGCACATGCAGGAGAAGATCTTCGAGCCCTTTGTCCAAGGCGACTTGGGCCTCAGCAAAAAGTACGGCGGCACGGGCCTTGGGCTGAGCATCTGCGCGCAGCTCGCCAAGCTCATGGGCGGCTCCATCACCCTCAAGAGCACCCCCGGCGTCGGCTCGACCTTTACCATGCAGATCCCTCTCAAGTTCGTCAAGGACCGCGTGCCGAGCACCGCGTCGAGCAGCACGAAGTCGAGACCCGTCAGCGTGGGGTCTGCCGGCTCGTCTCACCGCAACTCGCTCAGCAGCGTCACGGCGGCCTCTCCCGAGCAGAAGCCAGGTGGAAACAGCGGCAACAACAAGTCGAGCGTGATGGAGGACACTCAGCCTCGCCTCGTTGGCCTCAGCGCGCCCTTTTTCGCGTCGAACCCCAAGCCAACGACCCCGAGCAAGGCGGATCAGACGGCCACCATCGACAAGGCCATGGCGAATAAGACTGGGCCGGGCAAGTTGCGCGTGTTGGTGGCCGATGACAACTCGACCAACATCGAAGTCGTGAGCAGGATGCTCAAGCTCGAGGACGTCTACGACGTCACCATTGCCAAAGACGGCCAAGAGGCCTACGAGCTAGTCAAGGCCAACATGGAGAAGAACCTGCACTTTGACGTCATCTTCATGGACATTCAGATGCCCAACCTCGACGGGCTACAGTCGACTCGTCTCATCCGCAAGATGGGCTACCTGGCCCCCATCGTCGCTCTGACGGCCTTCTCGGAAGAGAGCAACGTCAAGGAGTGCATGGAATCGGGCATGGACGAGTTCCTCAGCAAGCCGATCCGGCGGCCTGCGTTGAAGAAGGTGCTGCACAAGTTCGCGACGATCCCCGAGGAGCCGGAGACGGGCGGCCTCTCGAGGAAGGGCACCATGGAGAAGCTGGCTCCGGCCGTCAACGTGAGCAGCAAGGAGACGACGGCGTAGAGCGCAACCGGCGGCTCCGCCTTCAAGTTGCCAGAGGAGACTCCGCTTCCGATTCGGCTTGATGGCCGGCTAATGATGCGGCGGACAAAATATATTATCGTTTTGTATTGTAGACCCTGCATGGCTTCTGGTGTAATTATTGTAGAAAAAGCACAGGCGTCAAGGGGGCTTAGCAAGGGTACACGGGTACACGTCGAATACCCATTTTTCTTTGCTCTTTGGATAATAATAAGGATATGCATTCTTGTAATGGATTGTCGCTCGTTTGAGTCGATGCCTTGCTTCTTCCCCTTTGAATCCCATGCCGCGGATGACGAAGACGGTCATGGCCGGGTTTGTGCTCGTCGGCGACATTCGAAAATGGAGATGCGCCAAAACAGCCGTATTCGCCTCCTCGACTGCTTACCCCACCGTCATGCACTCAGCCGCGTGGTTTTCCGGCATGTTGGGTTCAATACCACAGCCCAACTCTAGAACCGTTTGTCACCTGTCGCATATGGCTCTCCCGGAGCTGCAATGGATCTACTGTGCGTTCCCGAGGAGCCGTCGGCGCCAACCGAAAGATGTCCGTACCAGGGTGTCGAGGAATGGGACGGCGGCCTGTACCGCACATACGCCCAGAGAAAAGGACGCTCACGACTGGTCCCCCCCAGCCTGCGCCGAGTTTCCGAGGATCCCATCCCAGAGGACCAGCCATTCCTCGAGATGCTCTACCCGACGTCGCGGGAGGAGCTGGAGCCATTCTTGCAAACGTGGCTCTTCTTCGGACTCGCGGCCGAGTTTCTGGGGTTGAACGAGGTGGCTCCTGGCGTACGGCTCATTGACGAAAGTGATGCCGCCGCAGAGATTGCACTGCTGCACAAGGAGTGTGTCCTCGAGGACGGAGGAGTCAAGTATCTCACCGCCGCAGCCGTGCTCGAGAAAACACACCTCGTCATGGAGAGGGTACAGAGAGCCCCGGACAAGATACAGCGGCTGCTCTATCTGCGAGACTGCCTCTACTACTCCGTGGTCATGCTGCACCTGACCCAAACCAACGTGGACTACCGCATCCGCAACTCGATAACCGCCCTGGGCGAGCTCTTCTCCTCGGGCTTGCACATGTTCACGACGCTGTCCAAGCCCCCCATCCAGCTCCCCGTTGCCGGACTGAACTGGTTCCGCGACTACATCAAAACCGGGGGCGAAGTTGAGGCGCAGATGCTGAACGCCGGCTGGTGTCCGAGCGAGATTGAGAAGATACGGTCCGAGTTCCAAGGCGTTTTCACGATGCACTACATGAGCCGCCTGAAGCTGCCGCCGCGGCGGGGGAACCACCGGGAATGTTCGTTGCAAGCTTGCAGGGCGTTTCAGATGGATCTTGATACGTATAAGCCGTTGCACTTCGGCATAGACTGTGCATGCTCCCATGTCGAGGTCGATGTATCATCCATCTTGCATATTCTCCACTCCAGCAGCTCCTACCCCGTGATACGAGTGGAGGGGACTGCGGATGGGTTGGACGCGCTGCGAATAGTTGCAGAACCCTGGGTGCCGGGCATGTCGTATGTGGCCCTTTCGCATGTAAGTGCCCTCGAGATAATTTGAGACAGACAGCGCCTAATCTGCCACAACTTGCCAGGTCTGGGCTGATGGTTTGGGAAACCCTGATCAAAACTCGCTCCCAAGATGCCAGGTGGCGAGGCTCGCACGCTTGATAGCGTCCCTACAAGCCCAAAGGTCAACGGGACAGACGGAGCAAAGCACCCAGTATCGAATATGGGTTGATACGCTGTGCTGCCCTGTGGAGCTGGAGGGCAAATTGGTCGCGCTGCAGAGAATCGCCGACGTGTATCGTCAAGCCACGCACGTGTTGGTGCTGGACTCTTCGTTGACGGCCTTGCAGTCCGACGACGCGCACCCGGCTGAGCTTCTCCTAAGGGCATTCGGCTGCTCCCCGTGGATGAGACGGCTGTGGACACTGCAGGGTACGTCGGTAGCTTTAAGGACTGTCTGTTCTCACCTGTCAAGTGCGATATTCTAACTGTTACGCAGAGGGCGCGCTGGCAAGCAGCTTATACATCCAGTTCGCTGACCGTGCTGTTGAAAGCTCGGGTCTGGTGCAGAAGCTGTTTGAAGCTGGCTTGGAAGATGTGCGCTATATGCGTATCTGGCAGGATGTCATGACAGAGGTGAGCTTATTATTTGCTTTGAAGCCAGTTACACACTCGAGTACTTCATGTTCCCAAGCAGTAGAGTCCGTCTAGGTTTCCGCTGAACCCACATGGCCGCAGTTCAAGCAACTCCAAGCTTTGTGCACAATTCCGGACTCAGAAGACAAGTCCACTCACAATCCACCGCCCCTAGTATTTCTCCAGCGCGCTCTATACTATCGCACCGTTTCAGTTGCCTCGGATGAGCCGTTATGCATCGCCACTCTCATGGCTCTCGATACGGGGTACATTGGCGCCGCGCCTGACGCTGAGAGTCGCATTGCCCGGGTATGGGAGCTGCTCTCTCGCGCCAACGGCGGCCTGCCGGTCCGGATGATATTCTTCGTGGAGGACACCCTCGGCATGCCTGGTTGGCGGTGGGCTCCGCGGAGTCTGCTGAGCTCGTCGGTCAGTGATCCCGTCATGGGGATTGAGGAGCGCATCGTGCGTTTCGACAAGGACGGATACGGCAACAGCAGTCACGGCCTGGCACGAGCGGGCATCCCGACCCCTCTGGGCCTGAAGATGAGGCTCCCCGGCTGCCGACTGGTGCCGACGCCTCGAACCCAAGGGCTGCCGCTACATCCCTGGCCGGACGTGATCCAGCCCGTGGAGGATCAATTGTTGCTGCGGGACGAGGCTGGTCGATGGGTGCGCATTTGTGACTGGTACCTTAGCAGGAAGATACCCGTCTGGACGCGGGAAGAGAGGCTGGCCTACAATAAGCGGATGGACGGCCCTCTATGCCGGTCCGTCCACACGGGCAAGTGTGCGTTGATCTACGACGCGCCATCGCCCCTCGACCAGACACGGACCTGCTGCATGGTGCAAGTCGAGGACAACGACGAACGCGTCATGGAACTAGCTTCGCCGGACATGACGGACGGCGAGAAGCCGCTTGGCACTCGTCGAGAAAGGACCGTCTTGATCTCCCCCTTGGGCGACGTCGAAGCCGGGCTGATGGATATAATGAGCGGCCTCGCGGACGAGATGGCCGCAGACGAGGTCACGCAGCGACTCCTCGCCATTGAGGACCGAAGCAGCGATGCGTGGACAGACGCGTTAGGCCAGGTCCGCGCTCGGATGAAGCAGCTTGTCAAGGAGAGCTGGGACGCGCAACCAGAGGTTGAGAGGGCCGTGAGGGAGACGTTTGGGCCGGACTTGGAAGAGTACATCTGGGTCATGATCCCGAAGCTGCTGTCGCATCACATCACAATGGTGGAACTTCCGAGCGAGCAGATGTGGTTTGTGGATTAGCAGGCTTTGACATCGAGCAAGTTCCCGTAGAGGGTTCACCAAAACAAATCTCACAGTTGCGAGCAAGACTGTCCTTGTATCCCATCGGCCCTGAGCCGCCCAGACGGCGAATCGCCAACAAACAGACACGGAGTCGGCGCAGACAGAGTCCTACTTCTTCTTACTGGCCTCGGTTCCCGTCACCACCCCGACCATGGTCTGTCCCAGGCCGACTCCAACACCGCTGGGGATGCGCCCCTCGGGGGCGGTGCCGACGCCCACGAACGTGCCGCCGACCCGGAACCCGAACCCGTCGACCTCTGGCGCATCCGCGCCCTGCTTTGTGCTCGTTTTGCTCTCTGCGCCCTGCTGAGCGCTACTGTTTTCTTCGACGCCCTGCTGCGGGACGGGTGCGGCGGTGGTTTCCGTACCCGTGGGCGGGGGGACCTGGCTGGCTGCGCTCATGTCGACGTCGAAGCTGATGTGCTCCAACTGGGTGCTATGATGGAGTGCCTGTAGCGTGGGGGTGTTCTGAGTGGTGATCTAGCAAGGCGTGTAATCGGTCAGAAGGGTCGAATGTAGCTTTATGTACTTAGTCCAGCAGACCCTTCTTGCTCGAGCGGAGACGGCCATCACAACGATGTCGGGTCAAGCAAGGCGGGCACCAATTGATGGCGTTTCTAATTATGCACAGTTCTTTTGTCTTGGTACGTGCTTCGCATGCAAGAAGAGCCAACACAAGAGGAAAGGGAAATTGAGCATCGTTAGCGACATTGTAAGGTCGGCGCACCGCCGCTAGTCCTGCATGTTGGTTTTGGCATCCACCACCCCACAGAACCCCGAAGAGGCAGCTCTAGACTTGGCGTCTTGTTTCATGAATCTAGACTTCTTTGAACCGTCACTAATGATTATCGATGAGTGGGGGCATAAACTAAAGTGGCCTTGGGACTAGGATAAGATATGCTTCTTTCGTTCGTGCCCATATTGGTTCCATCTTCGCGCCGTAAGTCACTCCTGCACCCTTTCAAACCAGACTAATGGGTCATTGTCACCCTCCTGCCGCAAGTCCAGACCAATACGCTTGACCAATCCACGGTAATCTACCTCGGTCTCGACCCGAATGCACAACGCGGGTGGACTACGTTGCCCGCTCACACTACTACAGCTATTGCTCTCATTTTTCGCGGGCTGCCGCTCGTGCTCGAGTATATGAACCCACCCTAGCCAGTAGTCTCCCGAGACGTGCTCCAAGTTAATGTAGTATGTTAGCCCGTCGAAGCCCATGGCTGGTACTGTCTGGAGAACTCGTCTGGGCTCTGCACTGGATTGCGGACAGACTTGGAGATTCATTTGTACTAGGCCGTAGCCCGCGTGGTGATATGTTCCCTCGTAAGCCTCAATGGGAGACGCATGAGGTATTGATGGCTTGGGGATAGATGGGTATAGGCGTTGGCGACAGGTTTCCGTCGAAGCATTGTCAAGCTTCTCGCGCGCTTGACTATCCCGCGGCCTGCTTAATGAGCAGTTGACCAAACACGTATCATGAGGTACTCACCTGTGCGTTTCGTCCATCTCGCCCTGAGGTCTCTCACGGCCGAGAAACCACTCAATCGCCCTCATCGCTACCCGGTCCACAGCGTCCGGTCGATTCGCATTCACGAACACCACCAAACCGAACTCCCGTCCGGGAACCATCCACATCTGCCCGACGTGCTCTCTGATCCTCCCATCGTGAAACCAGAATCGTTGGTCCCCGATGATGCCGCCAGACCAGCCAAGACAATAATATAGCTTTTGCTGGAGCGGTGATTGGTGATTGTTGTTGCCAGTGGGAAAGGGCGGTATGAGCATTCGAGGGGTCCTGATTGCAGCGTGTCCGGCTGCTGAGAGAGGCTCCCGCTCGTGAATCATGACAGAGAGATACCGCGCGTAGTCTTCGACATTACTGATGACCATGCCTGCCGCCTCCCTGCCCCGTCCGCTGGGCAGATGTGGAACAAGCAGATACTCTTCTGCCTCTGCATCCCACCAGTACTCATCCGCCAGTCCCCCGTGATCTTCAGCATCCTCTCTGGTCAAGAATGTGCTTTTCATACCCATCGGCTGCCACAGCCGTTGACGGAAAAAGTCGCCCAGCCACGTCCCCGTCAACACCTCGAGCGCATGCCCCACCGCCGTGAACATGTAATTGCTATACTGCCACTTAGCCCTTGGCTCCGCCGACATGGGTAGATGCCGCAGCCTCCTCGTGCATTCTTTCGGGGACGAGTTGTTGATGCCCATGTTGTGCGCCGGCAAGCCCGTTCGGTGCGACAGCGCGTCCTCAAGCGTGACGTGCGCCGTGGCCCACTCGTCGGAGAGGACAAAGTCGTCGCGGATGAGGGACGACAGGGGCGTCGACCACTGCACTTGAGGGTACAATTCGTCATCGTCGACGAGTAGGGATGCGGCGGCCGCGGTAAAAGACTTGGTTGTGCTGCCGCAGTAGAAGAGCGTCGAGGGCGTCATTGCTTCGGGTGGTTCGATTCGAGCGTATCCATAACCCTAACAGGGCGCATAATTATCAGTTACAGGTATCTAGACTCAGGTAGCCTCATTCACCAACCTTGGACCATGTTTCATTCCCGGCAATGATTGCTATTGCTAGGCCGGGTATGTGACATTCCGCAAGTAGCTGTTGGATAAAGTCGTCCATGTGGGCATCAACGCCTTCAAGACCGATGCGGGCACGCGTCAGCGGTGCTTGAGCTTGAGGCCCCAACCGCTGTGCTTCGGACGCCATCTGCAGCAAGGTATGCAATACCAATATCCGCAAGCTGTGCATCTCGGTCTGGTAAACGTTAGAACTGGACCTTGCTCAGCTCCATTCATGAGGCAATGTTCAAAGCAATCCTTTTAAGTGGCTAGGCCCTCATGAACAAGGAGATTTGGCTAGCATGCGTGCTGTGTGGTTGTAAAGAGCAGCGGGTATGCATGCCATAGGTTAATTATGAGGATTTAGGCAACGCGGCAACGGACATCAGCTGCCTAAGGTATCTCGGGTGGTGTTGTTACTGTACCCTGAGCCGCGCGAACGGATAGAAGCTACCCCTACAGAGGTGCTTTTCATCGCAACCAACGGCGCATCCTCCGACCACTTACTTGGCTGCCGTTGCCACGTAAGTGCTCGGCCCGTGGCGTCACCAAATGCCCTGCACGCGCTCTACTTGAGTGCAATTGAACCGAGGCTGACGCAATGAAAGCCACCCCACGTCGTTAGTGTCAAGTTGCTTAAGGCACAGGTAGCTTGGTGCGGAATAATTAAGGCTAGAAGAAACTGGCTCAACTGTCTCACAAATAGAACCGACCATCTACGGGTATGGAGTATGCGAGCTCTATCTAATCTCACTGCAAACCTTTATAGAAGAGGCCCACAAGCAGGCCGAAGACGCGTGAATATTGCTAAAACAAAGGTATAATGACGGCTTTTACAAGTCGGTGAAGCGATACTCTACGGAAAATTGTACAAGTCTCAAGGTGGAATCCTCAAACAAGCAAGCTCGCCGTCGATGCTCACAGAGCAAGCATGCCGGCGCCGACGAGCGCCACAACCGCGTACAGATTGACAGCAACGCCTCCGAGCGTAAAAGCGCTAGCGAACGGAGCTCCTGTGACGGCAAAGTTCTCCGAAGAAGAGTTCTTTCCACCAGGGTTTGAGGAGGAGGAGCTGCAGTTGGACCCCTTGCTCGCCGTCTGGGTCTTGGCCTGGCCGTTAAAGTCGCAGGCGTCCGCGGCCTTCTTCTGGCTCTGGTAATAGGCGTTGAGAACGTATGCGAGCTTATCCTTGTCAGCGCACATGCTGTACTCGCCGTACTCGCCCGTGGTCGTGTTTCCATTGATGCCCTTGCAGAGGGAGGCGTCCTTGCCGCAAATGTAGCCAAAGATGTCGCCGAACTTGGTTGATGCCAGCCCACTCGCCGGGACGCACTCGCTGCTCTTGACCATGCAGCTGCACACGCCTGCGTCCGGGGTCGGGGGCAGCGTTGAGTTGGCTTCCCAGGTCGAGTTGACTTGCGGGCAGCTTGCGGCCTTGTTGGTCGGGTTGTACTCGGACATGCTGACGCCCTTGGGGGAAACTGCCTGGACTGCTTTCTGCAGGGCGGAAAAGTCCTTGAGCTTAGTGGCCGAGTCGCCGTTGACCTTGACCAAGCCTGTTCCATTGCATTAGCATGCTGGACGTTCTCATAAAGATGTTGATGATGGGGCCAAAGGCTCACCGTAATCGTTGTCTTCCTCAAAGAACTCGTATACGATGCCGCCGCTGACAACATCGCTCATGTTCGACGAGTAGAGAGCAGCCGTCTCGTCAAAAGTACGGCCTGCAGCGCCATTGGGAAGGTTGCAACCGTACTCGGCGAAAAACATGGGAACGGAATACGACTTGAAGAAGTCGATGAGGCGGTTATAGCCAGATGCTTGGAAATCGCTCGACCCGCACCACGAGTAAATGTTGTAGCCAAAGAAGTCGACCGACTCATCCGAATCGCCGCAGTTGAAGTAGCTTGCAATCTCGTCGCGGATAGGGGGGTCGTCGTTGGCGGCATAGCCGACGCCCATCCATCGGTAGTTCTTGTCCTTGATGTATTTCTTGGTGTCCCGGACAGCCGCCTTGACGTAGGCAGAGGCCCCGGTGTTGTTGTTTTGGTTGCTGACCTCATTGCCGGCAAAGAAGCCGACCACGTTGGGGTACTTGGCCAACTCATCGACGACTTGTTGGTAATGCGTGAAGAGATCCACATTCCACTCCGGGGTATTGCGATTGATGGACAAGCTCGGCTGGCTGAGGTCGGAGATGACGTAGATGCCAGCATCGTTAAGCAGCTTCATGCAGGCCGAATGGTCTGCCGTCGGATCGATGGCGTAGGTGCGGATGATGTTGGTGCCGAGCTGGGCGAGGAGGGGGACATCTCGCTTGCAGTTGTCCTCGTTGCTGAGAGGGTCGACAAATGTCGCGTTGGTGGGCGTGGCGCCGGCGGCGGACGTGTCCTGCTGGTAAGCGACACCCTTGAGGAAGAATTGAGTCCCGTTTGGGTAGAAAAACTTGGAGCCCTGGAGGAGACACTGGTTAGTTCAGGGTCGCGATGGCGTTGCGACAAGACATGGAACGGCATGCCTTCATCTGGATGGATGGTAGGTCAGCGCCGAAGGCACCGGCCGCCAAGGCGCATAGCGCCAATGAGAGTCTGAGCGTGGCCATTCTTAACGATAGTTCGGATGATATGTAGCGATTGGTGTTGGTGCGGTAGTTGCTTGATCGGGCGTATCGCGATGAGTTGCGATCAAGTTGCGCCTAAGCAATTTGCTTCGCACACGCCCGAGGCCCCGAAGGCTGAAACGACGGAAATAAAGGAATAAAACGAATGCTGAGAATCAAGAGAGAAATGCTCGACGCATTCACAGCGAGTGTACAAAGGCCCGGTGAACGACAGAAGCAGCCCGACGTCAAAGACACGGCAACGGAGGGACTGGAACACGTCAAAATCCCTCTGCACCTGGGACCTGGCGCGACGGCGTCTTCCATTGTGTTTTAAAGCTCGCTGGCCTGTGGTAGTGCCTAGACCAGACAGACATGGCGTTCTGGCCGACTCAGCCGGCGCCCCAGATGCCGCATTGCCGGCGCATCGTGCGCCAAGCCAGCATCCACCAACGGATGCCGGCGGCCGACCTAGACAGCGCCAGCCGCCAAAAGGGGCGGTGCACACGCGGCCCTGAATGGCGCCTCTTTGATCTAGTGGCGGTTGAGTCAAGTCGGCCCAACGGTCCGAGTACGACTAAGTCGACCGAGTCGGCGGATCGCCAAGCGTAGTGGAACGGTGAATGGGCTGAGGCTGTCTGGGGCTGGAATTGAGTTGTTGCCGGCGTGCCGGGTCCAGTCGATACGGGGACGATGGTACTATTTACGGGCTATGACGAGCCTTTGCCTTCATACGAACAAAGCAAGGGCTGCACCGTCCTGAACGAGGCTGACCGCGATCCGACGCTTTGGCATTGACAACGCTCCTCCGTGGATGCGGGTTTCACCCGGACGGACTCGGACGCCATGCTCCCCGCCCCGACGATGACAGTTCCTGTGCGGCCGGCATTTTAGTGGACCGTGACGGCTGACAGGTACGGATCTCACGAAATCTCGCCCGATCCAGACCCCCTGCAACGGTTTGGCGTCATGCGATGGCCCCGGCCGTTATGTGTGCTTTACGGGAGAGCTCGACAGGTATGAAACTCGACAGATGCAAATGCCTCGGCAGAACAGGAAGCGATCCTGCGGTGCGTCGCGTACCAATCACCCCTTGAGTTCGCGTCGGCGGAGTTTACCAACTCTGCGGCGCTGGTGCGGGGCCGCTCCCGCGTTGCGTCATGAATAGGTAGATGATTTAACCACTTGCTGCCTGCGCGCTTCACCAGATGTCTACGAGTACAAAGACACCTGCCGACGGCATAGATTGCTGAATTGTCGCCGCCGCCGCCCAAAACGAGACCTCGTACTTATCACGCATAGTCTGTGCCGAAGACCACGGTACGTTACGCAGCCATGGCCGACCACATGAGAGCATGGCAGGTCGCGTCGCCCGGCAACCTCGACGCCAACCTCAAGCTCAACGACAAGGCAGCCAAGCCTTCCGAAGCGTCGCTCAAGGCCGGCGAAATCCTCATAAAAGTCGTCAGCGCCGGTATCAACCCGGCCGACTACAAGGTCCCCGAGATGGGCTTCGTCGCCCGCGGCATCACGTCGTTCCCCAAGACCATCGGCATGGATCTCAGCGGCCAGGTCGCCGCGATTGGCGAGGGCGTCACGGACGTCAAGGTCGGGGACAACGTGGTGGCTCTCGTCGACCCCCTCAAGGCTCCGGGGTCACTGTCGGAATACGTCGTCGCGGACCGAGACAAGTACGCGCCGCTCTCAAAGGACGCGAATCTTGACTGGGCCGCCGGACTCGGCATAGCGGGCCTGACGGCTTACCAGACCATCCAGCCATATGTGAAGCCCGGTGACAAGATCTTCATCAACGGGGGATCCGGCGGGACCGGAAGCTTTGGAATCCAGATTGGCAAGCTCCTGGGATGCCACGTGACGGTGTCGTGCTCGACGGCCAAGGTGGCTTTCTGCAAGGAGCTCGGCGCGGACGAGGTCATCGACTACAAGTCCACCGATGTCGTGGAGGCACTCAAGCAAGCTGGGCCAGTGTACAGCCTCGCGGTCGACAACGTGGGTACCTCGCCGCCGTACCTTTACTCGTCTTCGCCAGCATTCCTGCTTCCCGAGGCGTCCTTTGTGCTGGTCGCCGGTTCCGCGTCGTGGAGCAATTTTGCGCAAGTCGCGAGCGCTCTGTTCCGGCCGGCCATGCTGGGAGGCGGCAAGAACAAGGTCGTGATTTACCTGACCAAGCCCAAGCGGGAAGACCTATCGCAACTAGCACAATGGTTGAACCAAGGAAAATTGAAGACGGCGGTGGAGTCGACGTTTGGGTTTGAGGATGTGCCGAGTGCCTTTGAGCATCTCAAGAAGGGGTCTACTGCTGGCAAGCTTGTCGTCCACGTCGCACCAGAGACTTGACAAGGCCTTGGAGTGTTGCCGTCTGCTTCGGATGCTGCGGAACACGAATGGCGACGAACTGAATCATTCATGACTGCTATAGTGCGCAGGAACACTCTTACGATACCAACCACAACTTGGCAATTGTCGTTCGTGCTTTCGACTGTCCCATCTATCGCTGGAGAGCATCTGCGTCGAGCAATGTCGAAGGATCAAACGCTCGTATTCCAGCACAATTTCGTGCTTACAGGGTGCCCTTGCAACTCTCACGGATTAAGTAAAGGCTCCATAGCAATGTAACATAACAATCTTCGTCTCGCAGCACGAACCCCGCCTCGAAAGAGAAAAAAACCCAAGCGTACATGACGCGGCCTATTTGCATGCAGAAGAACGGCATAAACGTTTGCTAGATGGACGGCTCAGCTGCCAACCTGGAGCCAGTGAGCTGCCTCGTGTGTCGGAAGCGCAAGGTACGAATGAGCTCCTCCTTCAGTGGACCCCGGTCAGTGGATTGATTATTGATGCCCAGCATTGACGCAGGTCAAATGTGATCGCACTCCCAAATCCTGCCGCAAGTGCATCAACTTTGGCACGGAATGCGTCTATACGGCATCGGACTGGGCAAAGACAAAAGCCGGCTACAGTGATGCTGGCATCACGCAAGCCGGCCTCAGTCGCCGCAGGACGATCCGCTCATGCGTCGCATGCAAGCGCGCCAAAGCGAGGTGCTCGGGCGGCCCGCCGTGCAAGAGATGCAACAGAAAGAGCCTGGATTGTCTCTTCTACAACCAGGGCTCCGATGGTCTGGAGAGGCGCCGGACTTTTCGCACCTTGTCCGATCCCATGATACCGCCTTGGCTGGCGGCGCGGAGCCTGCCGCCCGTCCACCGCGTGCGCGAGCTCGTGGACATTTACTTTGCTCAGATTCACACCGTCCGCTGCCTGGGCTTCTTGCATCCCGCAAGTTTCATGGAACGCTTCCAAGACGCCGACAGCTTCTACGCCGACGCATCGGGGCTCATCTACATGATGTGCGCGCTGGCCGCGCCCTTCCACTACGCCAACGACGTTGACCTTGGCGATCATACGCTGAGCTCGACAAGCGTGCGGCTCTACGACGCAGGCAAAGGCTGGGCTGCGAGCGCCATGCAGTGCATGTTCTCCAACTTTGGCAGCCCGGGAGTTGACTGCCTGATGGCCGAGGTGCTGCTGCACGAGTACCACCTGCGCGTTGGCGACCACGCCAAGGCCTTTCTCGTCTCTGGGATCATCGCCAGACATGTGCAGATACTGCAACTGAACATCGAGCACGACAGTGATGTGCTCTGCACGCGCGGTACAATGTCTAGTGCTGTGAAGGAGAGCAGGAGGAGGCTCCTGTGGGCCTGCTATCTACAGGACGCTTTTGTCGAGTGCGGCATTGATCAACTGCGCTTCATCTCACCCGACGACATACAAATCCAATTGCCCTGTCTCGAGGACTTGTTCATACGAAACAAGCCTTGCGTGACAGAGATGCTGCGGCCAGGCACTGTGCTCCCTTTTGTCAAAGGGCTGGCGGGCGACACTGCAAGTATGAACCTCGATATTAGGGCATTTTACATTCGCGCCATGTCCATTCGCTCAAGCATCCTAAAATACGTCAAAAATTTGGACGGCGACGTTCCGTGGGATCCTAACCACGGGTCGCAATTTCACAGACTCAATGCGGAACTGGCAGCTTTCGAGCTATCCATACCGGATGCTTACAAGATGGTTCCTGAAAACACCTCCTTGTTTAAATCTTCTGGCCGTCTCAATCTCCACTTTGGATTGCATATTTTACTCGCGCAGACGTTCAATGACCTGTACCGTGTGGGCGTGTCGCAGCTCGTGTTCCCCGCCTCTGCGACGAAATGGATCCGGGAAAATGCGCCGCGAGAATTCATAAGGAAGTGTCACCAGATGTGTGCCAGCAAGGCAGTCTACATCGCGTCTCTCTTGGAAGACCTCTGGCAGCTCCAGCGGCCGAGTATGGTGGACGTTCCCTACGCGATGCATGCGCAGGTGTGCAGCGGCGTGCTTGTCACTACCCTCTGGTCGGCGAGGAGAGCGCTTGGACCCGAAGCCCTGCTGCCGAAGGTGTCTCAGGCAGACTACCGGCGGATGTTGGAGAGCAATGTTCGGGTTCTGCACTACCTGCGGAAGTATATCAAGGTGGATCCGTTTTGGGAGTCTGCGACTCAGGCCCTGAAGCGGTTCGACAAGCTGACGTCACAGGATTTGGTGGATGAGACTGAAGAGTCGACGGAATTGAAAGCGGACCGGCAATTCTCTCTCGACTACATCTTGAATCCCTTGGGCGTGTATCCCATTGCGCGCTCCCAGGCACGGGATGGGCATAAGCCAGAGGAAATTTCCACCTGCCAGCCGCAAACCCCCACCAGTTTAGATTCTAGAGGCAGGAAAGTCGAGGATCCCATGGTCGCTGAAGATATCTCCCCGGACAATGGCATGTGGGACTGGGAATTGCAGATGCCACTTCTCGAGAGCATTGGGTATCCAACCTTTCTGGATGGTACATTCATGGAACAAGATGCAGCTAGGAAAAATGGGGGCTAGGATCAATAGATTCGCTTGCCATCACCACAAACTCTTAAGCCTTCTAGAAGTCGAGCATTGATCTAGTCGGTCTGATAATCTCCGACTGGTCTGATTTTCTCCGACCGGTCCGGCGCGTCTTCCAGGAATGGCGAGATTTGTGGGGGGCTTGCCGACAGCGTCGCTATTGTGGCTTGATGGCGTCGCGGTCGCGCGCCCTGCCGCCCTTCCCGATTTGACGTTTCGATGACGATGCCACGCGCAGTTGACAACAATAGAAGCTTACAGGGCTGTTCATATTCGACACGGTCGACGTTCAAATTCCTGACCGAAAAGCCAATTCAACCACTCCTACATCAATTTGAGACGGCTTGCAGAGCATTCAGGCTCATTCACTGATGATAATGATCGACTGGGCTCTGTTCTCTCCAGTCCCCAAGCTCGCTTTCACGTGGAAAAGTGATTGATGTAGAGAGGGCTAAAAGCATAACCTGCGCCACCAACGAAACACACTTCCCCACGATCCGTCTTGAAAATAAATTTCAACAGGAAAGCACGTAGACATGATGACCAGCTGACGTCTTGAACAGGCTTCTTGGCCTTCATGTTCATAAACCCAAGCCCGGCCCTTGCTCTCGGGCACTTTTATCACAGCATCAACATCTATTCTCACGTCAATTCAACGGTACAATTCTAAACGTTCATCAAAATGAAGCTTCTCGCCCTAATAACCAAGTCGCTGGCCAGTGTCACTGCTGCCATGCCTGCCGACACGATCGTCTCGTGCAGGCCTGGGGAGTTTGAGTGTGCGAGGAACCCGCGGAACGGTCAGTCAGGCTGGGCCACCTGCGGCGGTGCAGGACTCTGGATTGTAAGTCCCAGTTCACGAAACGTCTGGCCATTGCCCGAAACGCCCTTGTTTCTGACAAGTGTATTGTAGTACACGGGTGACTGCCCTCCCCAGACCATCTGCCTGTTCAACTACGCGCAGAGAGTGCCGAACTGCGTTCCCCCAGACCATCCGTCGGACGGTCAGCTTTAGTTCAGTCGACGGTTCCGGACCAGGATATATCAGTACTTCCGATTTGTTGACGAATTCTGTATGAAATGGGAGCTCACGTTTGACAAAGTTTCTTGAAGGACTCTGTCAAGGAGAGGGTAGAGTTGCTCCTGCAAATGCCATTTGCAACGGGTGCGCATTTCTTTTTATACATGACTCGTCTACCAATTGGACATCAATGGAATTGTTCAGAGTCCCCTTGTTCCTTCCTATCATAAACTTCCCTCGGGGAGCACAAGCGGCTGGCGGCTCTTCTCAAACATTACGGAGTCCATCCTTTGAAGTGACCGGGTCCATCTCAGAAACTGCCTCTGCCGTCATGTTGCCTTTCTCCTGGGAAGCCACTCTGGTCACTTCAGGCAAATCATCCTCCCGTTTCTCTTTGTCGACTGACAGCACAGTTGGGATGGCCACCAACAAGCTGCCGATGGTCAGCCCCCAATTCATAGCAAATTGCGTCATGGCTGAATAATTCTCGGCGTTCACTCTCCAAGCCATTGAGCCGCCAGCGGGCTTGAGCGCTGAGTAGGCGCCCACGATAACAGCGTTGATGACTGGGTTGTGAGACCGAGCCCCAATGATCCAGTAACAATACGACTGCCAGAACGCATCGTAGGCTCCGTAGAAAAAGTAGAGGAACATCGGCCCGAGATATACACTACCCGCCGTGTAGTCGATGTCCTGCTTATGGCCATGCCGAAGCCGCTCATCGTTCCACACCTGAAATTGGTAGCCACCTCCCCAGATCACCATACCAGTGACGAAAAGAACGGCCCACCCCGTCAGTGCTCGTGCCCGACGGCCCAGCTTCCCATAGTCAAGGACTAGTCCCATGAGGAGCCCGCCAAACATTTGCGCTATCCAGTACAGCGCGCCATTGAGCGAGCGAGTGCGCAGGTTAAATGTCATGCCGTTGACGTTGTTTTGCTGGTACGAGTAGAAGACGTTGGCGTTGAAAAACATTGGGTACAAACACATTGTTTTCCAATTGAGGGCGATCTGGAGCATCTGCAGGACCGAGCCCTTGAGGTTGGTCCAGTTGACGGCCTTGGACTGCTCCGTGATTCGGCTGCCGTTGTACTTGGATGACAGTGATTCCGTCGAGCAAACGAAAATGGACAACGCCCAGCCAAAGAGCATGACGACAACGTAGGCAACGTAGGTCGAGTCGGTGACGGTGCCCGATTTGTTGTCGAAATTGAGCCCAAAGCTAGCGAGCGAGCCTATTGCGCCGCCGAGGTTGAAGATGATCCAAAAGAGGCCAATCGCCCGTCCCCGGGTACCGTCACTGGTGTAAGTCACCATGATAGTTCCCTGAGCGACCCAGAAAAATGCGGCGCCGACGCCAAGAATCGCTCCCGCGGCAATGACAAAATCCCCGTTGCCGGTTCTGTTAAAGTTGAGCAGCGATCCTGCGTACAAGGCGTACGTCCAACCGCCGATGAGAAGAGACGTCCGGGGTCCGAGATACTTGTAGAAAGAGCCGACGAGGAGCAAGGCCGCGCCTGCGGTGCAAGCGTGGGTTGCTACATTGGAGTTCGCAGCGACCGTGCCGTTGACCTGGCCGGAGCCACCCATGCCTGTCAGGGCATTGTACATGCCCGGATTGCAGAATGAGATGAAGGATATGAGGATAATCTGGAGCCATGGATCGCGAAGGACGGATCTAAATCTGTTCCAGGGCCCATCACGGGAGCCTGCAGCATCTTGTGATGGCTGATCTTGAGTCATGGCTGAAGCTAGGACTCGAGAAGCGTCAAATCAGGCTTAGAGAGACAATCAATAAACAAATGCGATTACCATCCCACAAATGAAGATTGGCCCATAAAGTCGAGAAGTTGACGAGCTTGCAGAATTGATGAAAAATCGCACAAGCAATTCGCTCACCCGACGATGAAAATTTTAGATTGGCCGGCCGGCAGACCGTGGTCATTATTTTATCCCCCGGATCGCGGCCGCCGAGATCCGTCAACGTCCGTCAACGTTGCATTGCGGCCCACGGGCGGCTTACCGAGCTCTCTCCGCCACGAGACAGACTTTTTTGCATATAAATAATAATTTTATCAGTGGCTAAGCAAATAGAAAAGTTGCTCATGCGGTAGGTACAAACATGCGGTGTCCGGCTTGCGGTCAGACGGTGAACAAGACATTTGGGTCTTTAGTTCACACTCTGTATCAAGGTGTCATCTTCCAGCTTTGAACACTTCGCAAGCCACAAACTAAGCTTGCCAAAATGTCTTTGATGAAATACCACTGGGCAAGCAAGTTCAGAGGTGGGGTTTGTACATGGCGAACAGATCATGAGCACCACCTCTACCTATGTAGTAGTATCAACCTGAAATTGAACGAGTCCTTAACACATACATCTGTACCAAAGGAAAGAAAGTAGATGAAGAAAATTAACTACAAGAGTCGCTCATCCTTGGATCGATATAACGCCATTGGGTGCAGCAGAGCCTAATACAGCATTGCGTATTAGTTTACGCCAAACACAGCTGCCCCGTCTCTGCGGACCAAATGGATCATCGAGTTCTCACGCCTTGGGTTTCAAAACAAACATTTCGCCAACCCAACCAAATGTCCGGTTCAGCCTCCTCCCGTGCCTCCTAGCCACCACAAAGGGGATCTTGCCTCGAGGATGGGGCTCGTGGAACTGGATGCGGCTCTGGTCGAATCCGTCAACCCTCTGAAACTGCCAGACGGACCCATACAACTTCTCCGCGGTGAAGATGCCCGTCGACGTCATGGCGTAGAGAAAGTCATTCCACGACACCTCGCCCGGCGAAGATGTTACGGTCGGGTCGAAGAAAAGGGTCCTGAACACCTTGAGCGCGCGTGCGTCAACAAGGATCGGCACTGTTTGGTCTGTGGCGATGGCTTCGGTGCTGCAGGCCGTGGACGCGGCGGTCGCCACTTGCGATGGCTGCCCTCTTGTTTTCGTCTTGGCCTTTGGCGGTACATGTTCGCTTGAGCTGGCTTCTGGTTTGATGGCCTCGCTCTGAGATAGTTCGAAATACAATGTAGACAGCGGCTTGTAAACATTTCTTGTGTCGCCCATCGAGACTTGCGGTTGGCCTTGGGTTTTGGCTGGCGTTGTCGGCTCGTCGACCCATGGCGGCGTTCGTTGCAAAGTGCGTTGTTGCAGCAGTCGCCGCACGGCGGTGCCGTTGAGATCTCCGCATAAAGCAAGTGTGACACGATCAATACTGGCCCATAAGTCGTCCAGATTCTGCTCTGCTCGCCGCAGAATTTCTGTGTTTTCCTTGGTGCGGCGCTTCCCCGAAGGATAGAAGAACTTCTTGTCGGATGGCTCACCGAGTTTCGCTGCACGGGTCATGTTCTTTTCCGCAAAGGCTGTCATAAGTTGGGCCCACGGCGCTGCCCGATCCTTAAAATCTTGCCTAATCCCGTCCTCCTTGTCCACCATGTTTTTCTCGAAATTTCGAGCCCACGGTTGGAACAAGTCGAGCTGGCTCATGCATTGCGAAATGATGGAGAGAGTACCAATGACCCCGGCTACGCGTCCCGATATCAGTTCTTTCGCTTGCGATTCGGCTTGTATCAGCCGCTCCAGCTCATCCAAAGCCAGCGGAAGGGACACCAAGAAAAGGCCATGGCCGTCTTCCCACAGAATGCGAAGTAGCCACATCAGCTGGCCCTGGACCTCGCTGAACCTCATGCCGGCCTTGCTTTTGGCGCGCATTATGGTTGAATCCATGTCCACTGGCGCTTCTCGAACAAAAAACTTTCGCATTGGTGGGGAGGCAGAAACGATGTCGCGGAGCGCCCTTAGAGGACCCTTTGCTGCTTCATTAACATAGAAGCGGAATTTCAGGACGGCATCAAGGAGCTCCTCTGGCAGATCCGATGCAGGCGCCAGGACTGCGGCATATTTGGCATGCAACGACTGCAACTCTTGTGCCTGTCTGCGAAGTTCGGAGAAGAGCTCAATTTCGAAGTATGCTTCAAACACCATATCCTTCAGAACGCGAGTCCAGAAAATACCTCTTCGACCGCGTTTGGCAGTGGGGTGCTCGTTGCCGTTGACATCGTTGATCATCTCCATTCGATGTGCCTCAGCATCAAGCATTTGCTCGGCAAAGTATCCTGGATCTTCTCGAAGGGCCCATAGGTGATCTTCTGCCGCCGACAACCTGGCCCGAAGAAGCGATTCGATCCGCCCAAAGTCCAGCCGGGCGGGAACACGATACGGAGCTTCCATAGCCATGACGGCCAAGGACTCGAGCCCCTCAGACTCTCTCTCGGTCTTGAGATGAGGCTCCGGTTGCAGAGCAAAAGCCGCGGTCGTCATCGTGGTAACGGGAATGTCGTGTAGAATCAGCTGGCAGCACTTGACCAAAAATTTCATAACCCTCTCTTGTGCTTCGAGAATGAGGAGTCCTTCGCCTGGGATATACTGTTTCCTAGTGTGCATCCAGTCAAATGCATCAGGATGCTCGTCCCACGACAACAACTTCCCATAGCTCTGAGCATCGGACGCCCCGTTCAGGATCATGACGTGCCCGTTCAGGAAGATCGTATGAAGCCCAACGGTGACCTTGCCGAGATGCATGAACTCGCCGTCAGCGCCAGCGAACTCGGAAGGGCAATGACGCCCTCGTGCATTGAGGAGTAGCAGCATGGCCCTGGGCTTCAGCAGGTCCTCTTGGTTGATGTATGGCCACATGAAGCAATCTCTGCGCCTCGTGCCCAGCTTTCGCTGCTCGCTCGATTCTTTGCGAAAAGCGTCAAAGTCAGGACGGTGCGTCTTCGCCATGCCCGGCCAGGCGCTTTCAAGTACGTCGAGCTTCTGCTGCCTCTTCTTCTTGCTCCATCGATTTTGAATCGTAGCCTCATGGCGCACAAGAATTGCCTGTAGCGTGTTATAGTCAGAGAAGATGCTCCGTGACCGACTCTGAGCCTCGCGTCGGACGTCTGCTGGAGACAGGGACGGAACTGGAAGACCCGTCAACGCAGCTAGTGTCGCCGGATCATTGAAGTCCATGCCATTGACATCGAGGTCACCAGCGTCGTATTTGCCTGCATCAGGCCCAAAGGGATCAAACCGATGATTTGGCCTCAGTTCCATCTTCTGAACACTGGTCAAGTTGATGTTGAAAAATAAGAAATCAAAATGAGCGGCTTGGCGGTCAATGCTGGCCGCTTGACGGTGAGTGGAGGCTCAACAATACGGTGGGGTGGGGCAAAACATCGGCTCAGATCACCACCGCGTAATTCACAAGAGCCAACAGTCCATACCAACGCTCTCTCATAAATTTGCCCGTTTGCTCTCCCCTAAACAAGCCCGCGAGTGGCAGACAAGTAGTTCGGTTGACGGCCAGGAAAGCCGCTGTTGTTTGCTTCTGGTCCCCCGCCCCCCTCCTTTTTTTTTGTTTGCTTGTTGCGTCCAACAATTGTAGACATCGATGCTTGAAGAGTTCAGGTTGGTTGTAAATGCACATGTACGGAGCACATGTATTGTGTTTGAAATGGGCATGTCCGGGGCAGCAAAGTCCAACATTACGACCACCTTATCGCGATGAAGTAGGCAATATTCGAGTGTTTTCTCGCCGGGCTTTAATCCTTTGACTCTGTCGTCTGTTGGCTCATGTATCTACAAACGGATGAATGGCTAAGTCAGGGTGGATGTTGGTCCCCATTTAATAGTGTGGACGAGATTGGGGAAGTGTCAAGGCTCAATCTTTGGTCAGCGGCTAGCATCATTGATAGCACTGTACATGAACTACCTCAACGGTTCTCCCGGGAAGGGCAAATTATCCTCGAGTCCATATTTTTTTTTGATATTGACGAGTGTGAATATATTATTATCGTCTGCACGCCATCGGAAATGTTCAGTGAATCCCTGCATTGCACGCCAGCAGAGGAGACTGGAGTCCCCGACGACTGAGAGTTCTAGATACATCCATTTACCATGGCTTTGGCGGGCCAAATGTCTCACCCTTGCCCAGCACCTTGGCAAAGGCTGCATCCTGTGTATCCAACGTCCCCTTGAATACCGTGTTGCCCCACCAGACTGGCGCTTTGGTGTTGCTCAAACTGAGGGTCAGGACGATTATGATGGTACTAATAGCAAGGCCACTGTCCAAGCCAGCGGAGGTGATATAGTTGAAGCGCATCCACCAACCCCTCCAGCGGCCTCGAATCCATTTGTTGAAGATGAAGCCCACGATACCCCAAGACATGTAGTTCAAGGCCGTAGCAGGCGGAATTTGAGCGGTTCCGGAGAAAATAACCGGGGCATTCAAGTATCGAACAATGCTGTTAGGCCACCTCTTGCGGATCAACCAGAAGGCGAAGGGCACAACGGCACCGAGGATCCAGAAGTACTGCAGGTTTTTGTAGATTCCAGTCCCAGAGAAGATCCGTGCTGGGCCGATCAGACCCCACAGAACGGAAGCGGTGAAGAAAACCGACCCGTTCGGGCACGTGAACTTCGCAACAGCATCTGGGGTGCACACATCCTTGAGAGCGCCACCCAAAGCCCCTTTGACATGTCAGTAAGAGTGCGTGAAGAAAGGTTTTCAAGAACTGATATTCAAAGGAAAGAGGAGAGGGGAGTCGGAACGGCTCGGGATGGCAGAAGGTGAGACTTACAGTAAAACACAGCAACTTGAACTAAAGTGGACCACGCTGTGGCAATCACCTGGCCAAAGAACATGGTCCGAGGAGGCAGCTTGAGGTAATGGCCGAGCTTCATGTCCGCGACGAAGGCCAAGGCCTGTGTCATGGTGATGTAGCCGTAGGTCTTGAACATCATCATGGCGGTTGGCCTGCCCGGCAGCATATAACCGACGATGAACTCAGTGAAGACATTAAGGCCAAGCTGGATGTTGGTGATAGCCTGAACAATGCCAATGGGAACGAGCCACACCACAGCGATGACCAAGGCTAGGATGATGGCCCACCAGGTCAAGCCAGTATCCCATACGTATGAGGTGACAAAACAAAGGGCAAACATTGGCAAAAAGACGGCGAGGAACCACCATTGCGGTACCGGTTTATACTTGCGCATCATCTTTGCGTGCACATCGTCGAGAGCGTGTTCCTTGTCGCGCCAGCGCGCCCAAATGTCCTTAGAATGAAACAAAGCCGTGTGAACAATCAGTCCGATAATGCTGGCAAAAGATAAGCCATAGGCCATGGCGAATGTGGTAGAGAGAAAGATCGGAGAGTAATCCTGATATTTCTGTACGTCCAGAGTATTCTCAGGCGTCAAGATCATGCTGACATTGTAGTTGTTCTGCGTGTTGTCCCAAGATGTGTTGTCACTGAATGGGAGCCAATCAGAGTACCAGACACCGCTCCAGTGAATCCCGGCGCATGCGATCCAGTAGAAGACAACCAGGCCAATCAGAGAGTTGGCAATGGCGTGCCACGGGGGGATCAGTGGCGACTGGGTATATCCCGAAATCTGAGTCCAATCAAAGGTAATAGGGAGCAGGCCCATGCCAGTCCAACCGCCGAAAACCTTGTTGACATTGACGTTGTCGGGAGCAATGAATGTTGGGAACACGAAAACACTGAGTGCCTGGAAAAGAAAGCCAGGAATAAAGTACCAGAAGAAAGCGCCAGCGAAGACGAAGAGGAACCAGCGATATCTGCTGATGGACCATCCGTTGGTCTTGGCTGGATCTGTTTTCGAGTGGTCATGGAGTGTGTACATGAAGGCGACGTTGACAAGATCTTGGGGCCAGATCATAGATGCGGGTTCAACCAGCCAAATGCGCACCAGGCCAGCCAAGCCGAAGCCGATCAACTGGCTGGTCATGCCAAGCAGGATAGCGTAGCCCCAACCCCAGTCGAAGCCATAGTAGGCCTTTTGCGCGGTCAAAATATCGGTGAAGTAACCTGCACCGCCGCCATAGGAGGCATTGGCCATGAGGACAATGAGGCCATGCTCCTTGAAGTTGAATGGACCAGGATTCAGGTTGAATTTGAGGCCAAAGAGTCGAAACTGGCGGTTCGGAAGAATCTTGGCAAGGGCAACCCCGACAGGGTAAGCAACAAGCTGGGCAACATAGGAGGTAATGACAATGGAAGGCTGGCGGAGAGAGAAGAGCATGTTCAACGCGGAGAATATCGTCGTCATGAGCATGCCGATGAACCATGCACGAATTGTGTTCGCGGGGACATCTACGTCGTAGTTGCGGACAGCGGCGCGAACCTAGGTTTAACGGGTCAGTATATTCTAACCCTATTCCCGAGAGCCACATATTCGTACTTCAGGGTAAGGAGAGTTCTCGACGAGCGCGTCGACAAGGTGGTTCTCCTTATTGACATCATGATCCACGACAGCATCGTCGATAGCACCGAGATCGTCGACGTCAATGTTGGGGTCGTTTTGTGCTAACTCACGGAAGAGCCGAAGGCGGCGAGCAGCCTGGTCCTCACTGAGTTCTTCATGATGTTCCGGCAGGATTATGTTCTTTTCTTTGATCTGGTTGGGCTCCGAGGACGTGGTGGTTGCCACGGGCTCAATGCTGGTGTCGACGGGGTGGCCCTCCGCCTTTCGAGACCTGAAACCGAACGGCATTTTGATGGTGAGCCGGCCAGTCTCCTTGGGCACAGGAGATGGGGTGAACTGTCTCAGCGCATGGACGGAAAAACAGAGACCCCAGCGCTTCATATACTGATAGACAGCATGGCCGGAAACAAGGTCGACGAGGGTCGCGTGATAGCTTCCATGCATGCAACTGGGGTGGAAGCCGTTCTCCGCCGAGGGCCCGGCCTGTTGTTGCTGAAGCCTTGTCCTTCGCCCCGGATCGGACAGTGGCGTGCTCCCACATCACCGCAAGGCGCGCTGCAAAGGTTCTTCATATTTGGCAGCTGAACGGTTGGAGATCGGTAGAGGCGGCATCAAGGGGCAAAAGTACGAGCAAAAGTTCTCGAAGGAATCGCCGACTTGGGAAGTATGTGTATGGGTTGCGAGGGAAGTGGTGACCAAAGATATCTTCTATCCATACATATCAGGGAATCGCCGGCGTTGGGCATTGAGATCCTGCAGTTGTCCGAGCCAGGCCTAGGCCCGTGCTCTTCCCAGGTCCTCTCGTGCCGCCCTTCCCGTGCCCTGCAAAGACCCCGCCGGTCGGCCGCGCCGCCGTAATATGATTGGACAGTTGGTCGTGAGCGACGGTTGGATCTCGCTCCAACCCCTGGAGATATGCAGTGGCTATCTATCTTCGGACCACCAAGACGGCGCCACTCGACGCCACTCGGCATGCTGGGCCTGTCAGCTCTCGCCTTTAAGGGGTGGGGGGTCGCTCTCATGCCACTTGACCATGCGGAAGCATGATACCGGCCGGATAAGCACATCAGAACGGGTTGGTGAAACATGATCGCGGACATTCGTGGTCATCAGCAATGTTACGGAGAGATGATGTGCCTAGAGCTGACGGTGCATTGCAACGTCGTCAAGTGTAGGGTCCTCGCCATACGACTGTGCACCGTCCGACAGCGTCACAGCAATTGCCCGGAATTTTTGTGAGCTGGCCTTCTGTGCATACGCTGCTTTCTGGAGAATGACGCATCAACGCGCCGAAAGCTGAGAACAGATTGCTGTCCGCTCATGTTAGCCCTGGTTCTGTTTGGCGGCGCAGCCTCAGTTGAAGAGACCTGCCGCAAGAAGCTTAAGCGCAATCTTACAGGGACCTTTGAATCTGGGGAACCACCCTGGTCTCACAATAGCTGACTAGAGGCAAATCGTACCTCCTCATTGGAGAACTGACCAGCTGTGCCGTCCTCATCGATGGGACGGCTACATCGGCATCTCATGCTTCGAGCCTGCAGCATGGCTCTCAAAGTGCCCATGCACACACATGCGAACTCGTATTGATCCAGGCAGCACCAACCGAATGTGTCACAATTTCTCTGCGCAGAGCCTCACGATTGTGGCAAGACAACCAACCGCCTCAAAAGTGCAAAATTACCGGGCCATTAACAGAAGTTGCGTTGGCCCCGGAACTTCCGGCCGAGTCCATGAGGAGTGAGGCGACTACGTGTTGTTTTTGAAGGCCGACGATAACCCACTTGGCTACTCGCTTAGGGAAGCAGCCCGCTTGCATGACTATGGCCTGATTTCGGGGCTTGCAGGTGTGCCTGATCTTGATTCATTTCAAGTAATCCATTTTCCGGGGCAAGTGCCTTCAAGAGCAGCTCAACAAATTAATGGCCTTGCTGGGAAGAGAGTTGGTGAAGTTGGATATGAGGTAGTTTGTAACGGCCCAGCCTAGATAGCTTTGGCAAACTTAACATGATATTCCTCTGGCCTCAAAAACGAGAAGCCCGTATGTTCACCTAAAAAGAATTTATCCTTTAACATACGCTTATGATGCTTTTCAGAACGTCATACCTTTGATGTGCAGCGGTATTTGCAATGTAATGCAAAACATGCTATTATGCTTGTCTTCGAGTAATATGTCTTCATGCGTCTCATCAAATGGCTGAGGTTCCTCCGTGAGGAGAGCATCCTCAACGTAGAGGCTGAAATTCCCGCTCCATTTGCCGCCGGCAGCCCATGGTCTGCCACCCAGACTCCAACTGCGAATTTTGATCTTGATCATAAGCAAAGCAAACGCGCGTTGAGGCCGACGATGCTGTGGTCGTCGCTAATTGTCCATCCACCGCAATTGGAATGGCTTCTGCATTAGTAATGGCAATTTCTGGTGTGCCATGCACGCAACAGTATAGGTGAGTCTCTTTAATAATTTGGTATTTATCTGTTAAGCTTGCATTACGACTCATAGCCTTGAAATTTGAGGAAGAAAATACAATGGTGACAGGGACCAGGGAAAACCTCAATCCAGCATGTCGCGTTAGCCTTAAGTCAGCCTCGAACAGTCGAGTAACTAATCCATCAAGGCCATGTCGCCGTCCGCGTCCCCAGCCGGAATCACAGGTTACGCTAATTCATCACCAACGCCGTTCCAGTCGAATTCCTAGACCACACAAATGGCTGAGATATGTGGCGGCTTGAAAAACTTGAGGCGCCGGTGAAGTGGCGCCGGTGAAGAGGCGCCCGAGCTGTTTAGGCTGCATGATGAAGTTGAAGGTACACAGAGAGATGTTCATGGCCAGATGTGAGGCCGCCATGCGTTCGTCGTTTGCCTCGCCCCAGTAGCCTTGACCGATTTTGCCGCGAAAAGCACATGGTCATCCATCATGATCTGGGCGAGCTGGAGGGGAATGATGGGTTGTGAAGCACTTGATCACGGTTCCAAACAAACATGCTGATCTTGAGCTCGCAAAAAGTTGCTTATCATGGCCATGCGGGTCATGTTCTGTAGCTAGCGCACTGGAACGCTACTAATGTTAGCTAGGTATTAGTAATTGGCGGACAACCATCGACAAGAATCAATGTCGTCGCTATTGATCCAGCAAGTTGCCCAGCCCCATGACAGAAACTCAGATGGCACGTTGTTGGATGCCAATGCCTTGTGCATGAACGAGGATTTCCTGTCCGGACTATCGGGAGTTCTTGATGGTCGAAAGCATCGGATTTGCGGGCGAATGGTGGGCGTTTCCCAACTCGTGAACACGTAAATCCCGTGGCGCACAAATACCCACACAGCCAAACTACAGTAGTCAGATCTTCCCCAAGAAAATATGGTAAAGACGATCCGGCCGACGTTCTCGTTTTGAATGCATGTGGGACGCTCACAAGTCTAGTAGATGCCAATGTAGTTTTTTGTTAAGCATAAACCTACGACAGGATGAGGCGCCGGTTGAGATAGGCTCAAGCAAGATTGTTATGCTGAATGCTGCCTCATTACACACAAACGGGCATTTGCATGCATAAGGTAGGGAATCTGTGGAGGTTTACGGCGGAGAAGAAGAAGCGCATAATGTAGCCTGGGCTTCTCGTATGGAATGACACGTATCAACCCAATGGGTCCGAGTCCAATTCTTGTTATCATGGCACCGTTATCATGCCCAATGCGAGCTCATATCGGACCCAAATTCGCGGTGCAGTTGGGCGGGGGGAGCGAGCCGATTATCTTCAAGCTACGGAGTACATAGCCGAGGAACCCACACAAGATTGGCACGTGGGAGCCTACTCGGCCATTCACTACATATCAACAACGCACTTCGCTAGCTTCAGCGCGAAGCCTGATGCGCATTAGTCGCGCATCACTTAGATGAAACGGCGCCATGCGAAGGAAGGCGTCTCTACAACTCTAATCTAATCTTTCTTTCTGCTGCGTATTCTCAAATATCTACGGGGTACTGGGACGTTGAGGGTTTCTAATCCACGGCATTCGCTGCGAGCGGCGAGAATGCCGACACCGTCCGTCCCAGTAAATCGCCTCTGGCAGGGATCGACGCCTCCTTGGTACAGCCCGCCGTGCGCATAGCATTAGCCTAAACTCATCCATTTGACCGATTGCTGGACGGGATCGGCAAAATGGAATCCAATGAATCGTGAATTCCTTTCCCCCGGATTTCTGTCTCTCGGAGGGCGCCTAGTGCGGGGTGCAGAACGTCACACTGATTCTGTCTGGCAATGCCCCTCATGGCACGGGTTTCTAGATAAAGGTCGGCATTTGCGAGCTGTCGACACCGATAAGGTTTGCTCTAATCCACTCGGATCGCTAACGCATTTTACTACTGATATTCAATCGTTGCCGCTACATCACCGTCCATGCGTTGCGAGATGGCACCCAACTGGAAAGACCTGGTCGAAGAGAAAAAGCGCCGCCTGGATAAGACGATTCCAGAGGCATGGCGTATCCAAGCGCAGCCGACAGGCCTCTCGGTCATGGATTACCCTCGAGAGAGCGGCATTCTCGATGCCGATGAATTGGCCATTACTGAGTCATCAGCCGAGCATTTGCTAAAGAGAATGGCCCATGGAGAGCTCACTTCGGAAGCTGTCACGTTGGCGTTTTGCAAGCGAGCCGCACTGGCGCACCAGCTGGTAAGGTTAAATCAGGAAGGCCATGTGGCTTTCATCGAGGCAGCTGATACTGAACTTGGTGCAGCTTAATTGCAACCTCGAGTTCTTTCCCGACCAAGCACTTGCAAGGGCAAAAGAGCTCGATCAGTATTATGCCAAACACAGGAAGCCTGTTGGTCCACTTCATGGGCTTCCAATTTCCCTGAAGGACCAGTTTCGAATCAAGGTAGGGGACATTTTCAAGACAAACTCTCGTATCCTCTTAGCCAGCTTGAGCAAGGGAGCTAACTTGCCCAGGGGCTGGAGACTACCATGGGCTATGCGGCTTGGATCGGCAAATACGACACTGAGGATTCTGTCCTTGTGACGTTACTGTATAAAGCTGGGGCCGTATTCTATGTGAAGACGAGCGTCCCTCAAAGCTTGATGGTTTGTGAGACACTGAACAATATCATTGGACGAACGGTCAATCCGCGAAACAAGAATTGGTCCTGTGGAGGCAGCTCCGGTGGTGAGGGAGCCATGGTTGGATTTCGTGGAGGTGTGATCGGAATTGGAACTGATATTGGTAAGATGTCTTCCAATGGGGAAGACAAGCTTGAGTGCTAACAGCAGCAGGTGGCTCGATCCGCGTGCCTTCAGCTTTCAACGGCTTGTATGGTTTGCGACCTAGCCATGGTCGACTACCTTATGCGGACATGGCCAACAGCATGGAAGGACAAGAAACCATTCACAGTGTATGCGGACCGCTGTGCCACTCGATGACGGACATGAGGCTCTTCATGACTTCGGTCCTTGCCGAAAAGCCTTGGTTGTACGACTCGAAGGTTATTCCGATGCCATGGCGACCTAGTGAGGAGGACGCAGTCAAGGCCAAGACTAGGTCCGGAGGACTAACTCTCGGCTTCTATAACTGTGATGGTAATGTATGATCCGCATTCTACCCTTACACGATGACCACCGGCTCACCCATGCAGGTTCTTCCTCATCCGCCGGTTTTACGTGCCGTGCAGACAGTTGTCGATAGGGCGAAGCAGGCAGGGCATACCGTCGTTCCATGGGAGCCATTCAAGCACCCATATGCCGTTGATCTAGCCAATAGAATCTACGCCTCAGATGGAGGAGCGGTACTTTGCGCTCTCTTGCTACATACTTTGAAACCTATATTAATGGTTCTGTAGGACGTCTTTGCAGTTCTCAAGGAGTCTGGAGAGCCCGCCATTCCCAACTTTGCGGACCTCATCAACCCGTCTCTTCCAAAACTGGACATCAATCAGGTTTGGGACGCCAACCTTGAGAAATGGAAGTACCAGCGCGATTACCTTTCCGCCATGCGCACCGTTGAAGAAAACTTGGGCCGAGAAATAGATGCCATTGTGGCACCTATAACTCCAACGGCTGCCATTAGGCACGACCAGTTCAAGTACTATGGATATGCGAGCGCCATCAATATCTTGGACTTTACGAGTGTCGTTATACCGGTTACGGTTGCAGACAAGACAGTCGACGTCAAAGATAGCGCCTTCAAGCCGCTGACCAAGATCGACAGTACAGTCCAAGCCGAATGTAAGTTTCATTCTTTCTCGATTAAAAGACGTTGATGCTGATGTGTTCTCACTTGAAGACGACGCTGAAGCATACCACGGCGCACCAGTGGCGGTTCAGATTATTGGACGGAGACTGACGGAGGAAAAGACAACGGCCATTGCAGAGGAGCTTTCGAGATTGGTTCGAGGTGCTTAAGTGCTTGTCTCAGGCTCAGGCGCACTATGCGCGCGCTATATTTCGAACGAGCAACGGTGGGCCTGTTGCCGTTACGGTGCTATCGGAAGAGACTACTACTATCACAATTTCTCAAATCATCGTCGTCCTATCGTCAAGGTCATGACAACCACTATTGCACACCTAGCCCCGGTGCATAGTGATGTTCGAGACGGTCCGAGAACTTAGGGCAAAAGTCATCACCTCATGAGCTCATGTTGTCCGCTTTCCGTGCGCAATAAGTCATTAATCCAGCATTGCTCTGCTTGGCATGTCCTCGTCTGCCCCTTATATCGACTTGCTGTTTTCTAACAACTGAGGGTCGAGAGAACGACTGACCATGGTAGTAGATAACAGATTGCGTCCCGTTCATTCTGTACTATTAATTATATTGGTCAAACAACAAAATAGTCATCCTTACACTCTTCCAAGTCGGAATATTTTCCCATTTTCACCATCCTGGGACACGAGACGTTATTCCACAAGCATTCCTATCGCGGGCAATCGTCTTTCAAAGCCCGACATTTCTCCGCGTTCACTTCGAGCTGGCAAACTGCTGGTATCTTTAGCTTGTCGACGGCCTCTTTGCTGATGCGAGCCGCAATATCCGTGCCGCCCGGCCCGGGTTCCAACCCAGGCAATCCATTCGCTCTTTTGTGTGCATTTTTCATTCGGTCAATATAAGGCGTAGGGTCCTTGAGAAGCTGAGTTCTGTAGGAATGTGCACGACAAGTCTCATGTTTCGCCACAGCGGTTGTGAAGTAGTTTTTGTCAAATTCGCTGTATGATTCCTCCAAATGGTCATTTATAGCCTTTTCGAGTGCTTGGTGGAGCTGTTTTTTCTTCTCCAAAATGCCCTCGCAGATCTTTGACTCAAGTTCGAGCTGACGGGTGAAGTTTTGGGAGCCTTTGAGCTTGGCTATCTCTGCCTCGCTGGTATGGTTGGTTATTGAAGCCAGTAGCGAAGTTGCATGCATTGCGCCCGCTGTTCCCGCCGCGAGAAACAGAATCCCAATTTTTTCCGCTGCAAACTGAGACTCCGTCATGGCTTGTGCTTGCGGCGACGTGATCCTCTTGATCATCTTGTTGCGATATTCCTTCCATACGCGTTGATAATGCTCCGGCTGTTCGCCAGGGAGCTTGGCCAAGGCCCAAGCCCAAATGCACGCTTCCCGCCATCCATTGCCGAGATTGAAGAGAAATCCAGACATAGGGACAACCATGCGCAGCAAATGAAGGGATCTTCCAATAGGCCATGCTGGTGTAAATGTGAGAACATCAGCAGCAACGCATAATCCGGTATCGAAATAGTTGGCCTTCCCCTTCTCTGCGTCTGCTGCTCCCTGGACAAAGCAGCCCACGAGAGGTATGATAGAAGTGCCGACTGCGGCCTGATCGAGTCCAGTAGATTCTCTAGAGAACACCTCCACCATATTCTTGGTCCAGATGCCGAGGTCTAGCCCTGTAGCCACGGTGCCTATGGTAGGCTTTCCCTTGAGCTTGGTCACGACCATGGGCGGCTTGAAGTTCATTGTCTCAAGCTTTTGGAATCCTTCGCCAAAAGACTTGCTGAATTGATCCTTAAGACTAGCGTAGGTTATCTGCCTTTTGGCATTTTTCGCGACGGGACGAAGTTCATATTTATCTAGCAATTGATCGAAATACTCGGCTGAGAAGTCTTCGGCTGCTATTTTCGCGCCGGCATCGGTAAAGACGTTGGTACTGCCAGGCTTGCTGTCAGTGTCAGTCGCATCAACCCTTTTGCAAAATTCATGCCATGTTTGGTGTCCCTCTTTTGAGTTGGGTGAATTGCCACCGTTTAGTTGCTTGATGCTCTTCCAAGGTTCACGTTGCCAAGCGGGGTGTCCTACGGGCCATCCAGCCAAGATTTCCCATGGTAAGCTTCCCGGTCTGTCAACCGCCGTAAATTGGACGTTGGTCTTGAACTTGATATCCTTCGTATTCATGGTGCCCTCTTCCAGAGCCTCCACATTGGCCACCGTGAGCTCGGCATAGCTGTGCACTTGTGACCAGTGAATCTTGCCGATGGCAGCATGTTCCAGATTCTCCGCGCCATGCCAGACACGTAGCGATCTGTTGACATCCACAAAATTCCTCTGCGAAGCTTGTATCCTATATACGAAGCTTACTGTCTTCCCTTTATGATCTGGATGTTGTAGTGAGGTCCTTGCGTACGAGACTCCCTTATTGAGACTCTCCGTAGTTGAAATATACACACTATTCGGCGGGTCGTTGATAAACACATGGTCGAATAGATTATATCCCGTGGCATTGTCTGATTTCGGGACAAATCCTGTGTCCTTGATGATAACTTCAGGGGGTCTAGCGTCTCCGCGATAAACAAAATTGTTCCATTCCACACCGCATCTTGCCGCTTTACGGATACTCTCAATCTCAGAAACGGATAAAATCGTGTTTTGCGTATGCAAATCGGTGGCAGCCACAATGCCATGCGTGCCTCTATCTATCTCAATTCTGAGAAGTCCACTTTCGCTGGACTGAAAGGGTAGCAATGGTTTAACCAGGGTCGGCCAAAGAGCCCTCATTGCGAGAGGGACAAGAGAATCAGGTTCTGGTAATGTTCTACAAAGCAATCTGTGTTCAGGATTTCTGACGGGCGATATGTAATATGCAATGACTTCTTGGCTGTTTTAGACAGAACACACCCGACAACGATTTATATCCTCAGAGAAGCAGGTGATAGCATCCCTCTGCTGCTGATATACGAAGCTTGCTGCGACTACTAAGCGCATGTGAAACGTTTGACATAACCTTGCATAATCACGCTACTACACGTATAGGAACTACGTCAGCCAGTCGGATTCAGGGGATGCACCTGACGACAGGGACGTGGGTCGCCAGAAGTATGTGAGCCGTTATCTATCAATGTTCCTTTTGCGTTTTTCAATGATGACATTCAGTGCATTGATCGTGGTGTGATATATAATTATTTCAACAATTAGCTCAATTACTCAGTAGTTCAGACGCACGTTCCGGACGATTGATGCAGCCGATTGGTTTCGGGACCCACCGTGAAGTGAAGAGTCCCTCCAGTATCTCATCAGTCATCCCGATGATAGGTTACATTTGACCTTGCAGCGATCTTGAGCCGGCTCTGAGCTTATTCACGTCTCGGGAACGCCGAATAAGAGACAAGGACTATGGCTTGGCAGTTAACATGGCTAAATGAAAAACAGCTGCAAAATATGATAATAATGACACTACACATCATCCTTCCTGACGTGATTGAATTGCACCATGATGTCGGTACAAAAGTTTATATATGCTCCGATCACGAGAAAACGCTACAGCAGAATCGCAGAGAGACCGGACTGATGTACTTTAGGTGAGTTCCATTTACGACAATGAAAATATTTCGAGAAGACGAGTATGGTCGCAACCCGGAACTAGACAATGCAGCGCTCTAGAGTCCTGGGGACGTTGGAGAAGTTAGACGGTGACGTTCCGGACTTCGTTTCAAATCAGTTCGCTCCAAGTTCATGAATTCTCGGCAGAGGCAGTGACATAACAGCCAGGAGAAAACGCCCTATATTCTGGACCATTGCGGCCGTCTCTGCCCAGCAAGTTCATGGATTTCTTGGAAAATGGAAGTACCTACCCGGACTATCAATAGGTGCTCAGCAGGAGAGTTGCAAAGTTTAGAAGTCGTGAGTGATGAGTTTGACGTCGACGTCTGTATATGCTAGCTTTCCTTGCTATGTGCCTAGTCATTTATAGTCCCGACACAACGAAGCGCCCTACCAGTCAAGCAGAAGCTCAGGGAGGAAGTTCGGGAAGAGGGAATGTTGAGGGAGCAAGCTACCATTTACCATAGAAGGGGGGGGAAATACACCATAGCATGAACTGCAAAATGTCTTAAATCTACAAGAATATCGGCTGGCTCTAATTCGAACTCCTCAATGCTGATAGAATCTTGGTAATATCTGCCGAGCCGGTAGAATAATACGATTGGGAAATAATGCGTAGTCTCTGGGAATTCATAATCGTCCCATGCGCTTTTGCGCTTTTTTGCCCATATAGACGGAGGGGCGGTGATCAACTTGCTCCAAGTGCCAAACAGAGCTGTGGGGCGATTGCGAAGTCCCTAAGATTGTGTGAGAATCTAGTTGGAAATCAATATAATCTACCTTGACATATGAAAGCATAAACGTAGGTTACTCTGTTACATTGCGAGCATCGCAGGTACAAGTACATTGGGAGGAAACGGCGCTGTATGAGTGCCCCTTGCAGCGGCTGTTATACATAACAAATCCCGGCTTTCTGCTCCCTGGTCGCATCGCCGCTTTTGTGGATGCCGGCTCAGGCCCTACTCAGGGGCTGCTCACCCATAGCTCTAGGAGCTCTCCCGTTACTCAGTCTCGTCCCACAGCCAGGAGAGGTGTGAGTAGCGGTTCAAGCAAAGTCGGAACTAAGCATAATAGCGGCCAAAACTAACCATCGAGGCAGGATATCGAAGAGCGGGTCCGGCGTTTTGGAAGTACGCTTAAGTGCTAACACGCTCTTTTCTTATTTCAAGATTTCTTCGTCGTACACTTCTTTTATTCCTTATAGCCTAGCTCTCAGTCTATACGCCGGAAGTGACGATAGCGGCTAACCAAACGGCCATTTATGGTCTTCATATTCTACTTTCGAAGAGGCTGGTGGGGTTGGAGCAGGGTTTTGAGTCAGTCGCGGTGGCGGTCGTCCACTTCTTGCCGTTCAGGTTCGTCACCAGAATAACATTGAGCCCCACCACGGCCATAGCTATGTTCTGTTTACACGCCTCCGAATTCTTCACAGGTCATTTGTCTTGAAAAGTCTCCAAATGGACAAGTAGGCATTGGCGCGCAGAGCGAGGCTGCGAAGGAACTTGAGCTGTCCACATTGCCAACTTATCTTGATTTTTGCCACCTACAACTTCTAGACCTGTCTACCGCCGAGATTGAAGCCGCAGGCGGCGTCTCCATTGCAACCTCTCAATGCGATGCACGAGGTAGCACTGCGCCGCAACAGAAAATGCTGTGCTACGCTGGGAGACCTGGATAACGTTATCGACATCGTCCACAGCTTGGGCCCCATGACGGTGAATTCGAAAGGCGTGAATCCCAGCATCTGAGGACTAAGCAGACGGCGGGATGAGCTCGTCCTCATCGCACCGATCGTCCAGTCGCGATTGGGCTGGCAGACAATAGATGTGCTGTTGGAGCTGGCGTTCAGTATCGACGTGTGCCCGCTCCGCGGGGCGAGTGTTTGTTCAGGGAGCTTGTTCGCGGGATTCGGCGCACGACGGCGTTCGTCGGCGCAGCATATGAGTTGCTCCAAATGCGTTCGCAAGAGAGTTCCTCCGCGTGGCTTTACGTATTTTGGCCCGGCTTCGCATGTAAATGATATTTCTGGCACCATTCATGTCTGCCAGTGGAAGGTCCGGCCCACGGCGGGCGGGAGGTTCCTGTGCAGCGAAGCCGAGTACATCTCCGTACGACGGCTGGGCCCGCATCGTGGAGCGCTGGCCTCTGAATGGAATCTATGGCTCACGTAGCACGAAAGCAAACGTCCAGCTACATTGTCAGTGAGCTAGCATGGCGGCTGACGGCACAAACAAGCTGCTGCAGTGACACACTGACGCCTCAGCGTCTGGTAGACCGAGAAAGAATGGTCTACAAATATTAAAGACAGAGATTAAATGTAGATTGAGTAACTGCCTAGACAGCCTTGCTGGTATTCGCCCATTCTGCATCATAAAATGGATTTCTTTCAAGCTCGGACTTAACGTTTAATCTCTCTGTTGCTCTTCCCTGTTGCATGGCTTAAGCATGGGTTGAATGACTGATGCGGGTTGACTTGAGCGACATAATGGTTGGGGAGCCGGGCTACATCCGTAGGGCTGTGTCTGGACTTAGAGCCAACCTTAATGACTTTCAAAGACGACAGAGAGAGGGTGCAGATATTCGTGTCCGATCATATTTTCATGGCCATACAAACGATTGAAAACTACTCCATACTCACAGGAACTACCCCCTTCCTAAGCCTGTTCCCTTTTCTCTACACCGGTCGAGCCATAGTCTTTTATTCGCGCCATCTGATCGGATGAGAACTAGCCACCTCCCGGAGCTTGATGTCTGTAAACGTTCGGCTGATGCTTAATACCCCCGACTTTGGGGGCCCAGACGCGAGAAATGATTCCACTGGGCGCGCATTCTGTGAGTCTCCAAGGTAATTACCCTAAGTAAACGTCTCGCATCCGCTTGAAAGAGATCGATACTCAGTTCATGCCCAGCTCGTCTCCGGTTCTAGCGGCCCCAGCCACACGTGTCGTTTTTGAAGTGAAATTTCAAGCTTATCTCGAAGATGAAGTGTCGTAGCCTCCGTGATACCAAAGTGTCTTTCTGATGCTACAAGGGCTTGTTTCAGGCAGATACTCTCCCTCCCAAGATGGCCGCCGAGCCGATGCAACTCTGCCAACTCTTCTCGAGCATATATCTGCAGCTCTTTTGACATTGCAGACGGATTGCCGCTTATGATCTCATGATAAATAGCTTTTGCTTCCTCATACTGCATTTGGTGCTTGAGAACATGTGCCAGACTCCGCTGGGCTCGTGCGAGGTGCTTGCTGTTGGGTGAGAATTCGGATGTTCTGACGAGTGACCGCGCGCTGTCCAACGCCGAGGAATCACGGCTCCGCCTCTGGCAAGTAATGAGGGCCACATGGCTCTCAAAAGCTGCCTCATTATGTGGTCCTAACCGCGCGACGAGTGAGTCCCGAATCATGCGGAGAACGGGCTCAGATGCGTTGACTGTGTGCTCATCGGCGAGGAGCTGCTGACAAATCCGAGCCAACGGATGAGCATGGCCGAGCTTGAGCTCAAGAAGCTCTGCTAGGAACTGCAAAATTAGTTGACGCAGCTCGCAAAATCTCCTCAGGTGTGTCCAGTCCAACGTTGTGAACAAGTGCTGTAGCAAAGCGTGGGGATGAGAGACTACAATCTCTGCCGCTCTCTGCCAGACCTTGTGAAACGCGTTCCAGCCTGTAGAGTACGACCCAATGTTGAGCAGGTAAAGTGCCGTTTTGAGGTCATGCCAGAACCGGTCCACATCGGGTGAGGCAATGACCTGTGTTGCAGCTGGTGCATGTCCGCTTTCATGCCACGAGCTGGGAGAAGCGGCAACTAGAAGGCATGATCCACTAATGAGTGCATCCAGATAGGCGCTTGTGAGCTGGAGGATCATCTCCCGAGGAGAGATTTCTGCTTTCGCCAATCGGGGGCATGGAACGGGTCTAGTGTCGCCACGCTTTGCTTTCAAGTGTCGCAGGATCCTATCGTACCGAATAGCCCGTCCCCGAAAGGTCATGCGAGATGTGTCTTGACCGTTTGCAAGCGCATTGGCAATCACAACTGCAAGCAGATCCTTCTGCTTAGCCTTGTAATTCTTATGAACACCCCACAGACCTATTCGAGCGGTGTACATGCGTTCCCTATGCATGAGTTTCAGTATGTATGACATTGATCCCACAGTTGGAAATACAGGCGCTGATAGTAGGCCAGATGGTAAGAGAGCACTACTGACGTTGCTTTGAAGCTATATTTACTCTTCATGATGGTTCGGACCTCCTTCAGGGTTTTATTCTCCCCGAGGTAGAGGTTCGTAATGACGTCTCGATATCGTGCCCAATCTGCTGGTTCTGGGGGGTAACTACATGTGCTTGATGACGCCGTCAAAGACATCTTCGGCAGGACTAGTAAGGAACGAGCTCGCTGGCTTAGGTGTTTGGGATCAGTGAATCAAAGTATTCTTGTCTTCCGGAACATACGCCCCACGAGAGTGGCTTCAAAACGACATTGCGAACGACCACTCGTTGGAGCAGAATACCAGCTTTATCTTTCATCCCCGCACTTTAGCGGTATTAAATGACAGAATTACCGCGCAGGAAGCTACATGCACTGCCTGCCGTCCCCAGCTGCCGACCGGAATCACCATGCAGAAAAGATGCATGCACCGCTAGCGGTCATTCAGCCACTGTGCAAAGTTACCATGCAGGGCAGATCCATGTCCCGTCTACCGTCATTCAGCTGCCAACCGCAATCACCATGCGGAAAACATACATGCACCGCCGGCGGTCATTCAGCCACTGAGCAAAGGTACCATGCATGCACTGCCTGCTGTCATCCAGCTTTTAACCGGAGCCACCGCGCAGCACAGATGTATTCAGCCACCGACAAAATTACCATGCATATTGCGTGCAGTCTCTCAAGTCCCATTGAGACCTAAGGCACAAAGTCCACAACTCAGGTGAGCTCCCCAGACGCGCTTGAAAAGTTTTGTCGATCCGTTGATGATATGAACGCATGTTCTCGCATCGAAATAGTCTTTCTTGTAAGAGACTTGAATCAGACTCAAGCACTCTACTTTATCAATTCATCCACCGGCTGCTGCTTTCCATCATGGATTACCAGCTATGCGAGCAATGCCGAAGGCTGGAGCTCAGTGTCGACAAGTTCAAGATCCGCAATGGCAATTTTCCCGTCACCGGCCCGAGCTTGCAATCTTTGCGATTGACGTCTGAAAGATTTCACCTCGGCACACTAGACAACATATCAACCCGAGCGGCGTCTTGTCCCCTCTGCAATATTGTCAAGCTTGCCATCTCGCCTGAAGCTCTTTCAGAAGTCGATGAAGGCCAAGTAAACTGTCATCTTGCGTGGGAACTGGACGGACGTGACTCCCTCGAACCGAGCAGCAGAAAGCAAACCCGGCGGCTGCGGATTCGCTGGGACCACGAGCGACTCAAGACTTTTGAAGCGTACCTTGTGCTCACTGCCTCATCTTGTTATGACGAATCCAATCTCGGTTATCGCTACCTTCTCGATGGAAAAACTCAATTCCTTGGACGCAGAATCGGGCCAGCTGTCAGCAAGAGGAATCTGGTCATGGAATTCCTCAACCTGTGCGAAAACAACCATGACGAGCGCTGCACTAGGAATCTCGTAACCGATGACCCTTTCTCTGAGACGCTCAACCAGCCATATTTTGGGGTCATCGACGTACGGAAACAGAGACTGGTTCATCTGCCATTTGAAAAGAAAGATGGGCGTCTTATCTTCAAAGCCTATGCGACGGTGAGCTACGTGTGGGGGAATAGTCGAGAGCACAGAACCACTCTGTCAAACATTCAAAATCGACGCAAATCTGGTGGTCTAGCTCACACCATCTCGGTCCTGCCCATGGCTCTTCGACAGAGTATCGATTTGGTCAGTAGCTTGGGCATCCGGTATATATGGATCGACTCCATCTGCATCATTCAAGACAGCGGCCATTCGTGGAACTTGAATTCTCGCGCAATGCATCGAAGTACGTCGTTCAGCCCGATCTTGGAGTCATGTTCTGACATGTCACAGTCTATGGAAACTCGACCATTACGATTTGCGCCGCTGATGGAATTAGCGCCGAGACTGGCTTGCGTGCCCTCGACGAGGACCACCGAGTTGACCAGAAGGTGGCTAAATGTACCCCTGATGTTCAGCTGATGTTGCACCAGCCACCTGAGCTCAGTATTGAGCATTCAAGGGTTAGTCTACGACCTAATGCTTAGTTTACCACCATTGCTTACAGCCGTGAACAGTGGAATCGACGCGCGTGGACGTTCCAAGAGCGCCTGCTGTCTAGGCGTTGCCTAATATTCACGAGCAATCAAGTCTACTTCCAATGCCGAAGTACTGGAATGTCAGAGGATATTTTCGCAGATAAGAACGGCAAAGGATGGTCTTTAGACCTTACTGGAGCTCCGTTGCAGACTTTGACACAATTGGAGCGCAGAGGGCTGTGGTTCTTCGCCAATTGCGTTGACTTGTACACTAAAAGGGTTCTCTTCGAGCCCTTTGACATTCTGGCCGCGTTCAGCGGAATGTGCGAACTCATGGAAGGCACCTTGCAAGCACCCTTCATATTTGGCCTACCGACGTCTCATTTCGACTTCGCCCTTCTATGGGAGCCGATCGGCAAGTCTGTCCTGCTCAAGAGTCCTCGCTCGAGCGACGAAAAATACAGGAACATGAAGTTCCCGAGCTGGTCGTGGTGTGGTTGGAGGAGTGACGGCATCAAGTACAAACACGCACTGGTGGAGGGCTGCTTAGTCGACGTCCATGCTTGGTTAAAACATCATACCTGGATCGACTGGCATACTAGAGATGGTTATGGAACGCCACAACGTCTCTGGGATACAAAATGGGCACAGGAAGACGAAAGTACCGATGAACGATGGAAGGGATACGGCGGCATCCGCAAAGACAATAGCGCTGATGATACGGCATCAGAAGCATCGACATACAGTGCCTACACAGTAGATACTCGCAGCGCCGACGAGGACCCAGAAAACACTTGTGTTTCGAGAGGCAAGGCAAACCGATCGGCGGCTTTGGAAAAGGCACGGCAATTCGTTAAAAGCCACAAGGTCACGAGCGTAACGGGACGACGTCGCGCAGATAGTGCTGCCAGCTCTACATCGTACTTCACTCTAGCATCGGAGATAAGCCGTTGCGATCCCTTTGGCAGACCCTTGGATGGAACGAACTTGGCCGGAACTAATCTCTTGCCAAAAAACGACTTCGAACTGACATTACCCGAGTACCCTTTCCAAGTACCTAAAGCAGAGTCGGAGGAACGAACAAGCGGGCACAGAGAATTCCCTGATCTACCAGTGCTGCAATTCTTCACCTGGGCGAACGACTTTTACCTTTTTGACCCTGAATCTGAAGATCATATTGACGTGACAGATGAAACGCTCGCATCAAGCGCGCCCTTGGAGGGCCACGCAGAACACGATGACAGCGGAGGAGAGCTTCGCCGATGTCGCATCATTGATCAACTAGGCGATAAATGCGGTTCTATACAGGTCGATTCGAAGTGGCTCAAGAAACGCCGCCCGATGTCCAAGTGCAAATTCATCGCCATCTCAGAAGCTCGGTCGTTTACCTTGGAAGAGATGCCCGACTGGGCGTACTACATCCAGAAAGAGAGGGTTGAGTCCGACTGGGATCTCTACTTTGTCCTGCTTATCGAACACTTTCCTCAAGAGGGGATTTGGAGAAGGATTGCGCTGGGCAAGGTGTTCAAGGCTGCGTTTAGTCACAATAGGGATGAGTGGAAGGAGATCATTCTCGGTTGAGTAATCCGAAGAATTCAGCCAGTCGTCAATGCCAAACAGAACGTACAGCGAACCCAGAGAACTGCATCCTGGCAACCTCAAAGCTGTGCGGTGTGCTTGTCATCGGAGGGGACCGGCGATATTATTCATAGCTGTGGCCCTCGCGTAGCAACACTTCTCGGCAATAATGCCCGACTCAGTCAGTAGCGCAATGCGCGCGCCGAGAAATTGCGCATCGGCCCAGGCTTCGGCCACATCGATCCGCGGCTCTTGGGGCCAAGCTGCACGAGGATTTGAGGCAGTGTGGTCATCGCAGGAGGAAACAGGAGGAAGCTTTCTCACTGAGAACGCAGCTCAGCCACGGTGCACTTGCAGTTATGCAGATGTCTCAATGGCTTTTTAAGATATATCTACAGGTTATCCAGACAGTGCTGTCTGTGCCAAGTAATAAGCTGGATAGGATGGAAGGGGGGGAGGGGGATCAATGCAATGCACTTGTGGGGTGGCTCGTCGCTCGACTCAGGCGCTACTCAGGTGCTGCTCAGGCGCTACTCAGGTGCTGCTCAGGCGCTACCCAGGTTAAAGCAGCGACGGCGCAGGAACATAGCCGAGGAAGGAAATTCTAGATGTCGAGATTCGTGTTGTATATTCGGCTGTAATAGAAGCGGGCTTCGGCACAGCTTGCTGAAGTACAACGTAAGATTACGTTATATGATTGCTATAAAGTAGCCACTTCTGCTTTCACCCAGATTATCAAGGACATTGGCCACTTAACTGTGGGGCCAGTAGGCAACAGCGAGATCATGGACTTTTTCTTTCCTGGTCTCATAACCTAGCCCGTCCGTATCATCTCGCGGAGCGATTTCAGACTGCTCTTGTCAAACTTCTTCATAGTTTGGCAGGTGTAACGTTACACAAATAAATTGTTTTCACCGTGGCGGTTTCCCATGCTGAACTGTCAGCCCCTTAAAGAGATTCCCGGGCACAAAATATCATTTAAAGCGAACCGGATACTCGCAATGATGTGATGCCGCGAAGGCTGCCTATCTCAAGGATGGAGTCATATTGACCGACAACCTGGCAAGTTGTCCGCAAACTTGACTCACTTCGTTCAACAACACTGCGTACAACATGGGCCGTGCCCAGTTTATAATGCTTGTGTCAAATCCCTCGGTGTCTGGATTTTCAGGTGCCAACAACAGCACCACTGACGCATCACGTTTTACGCCGTTTCCAATGAAACCCTGCGTTGCCGCCGCAGCGCAGTGGGAAATCATGACCCTGCAAATTCCGCTTGGGAAGAATGAATGAACTTCAACGTCATCTAATTGGGCAACATCCATTTTAATGACGCCAAACAGTCGGCTGCTCTTAGTAGACAGCAGTTACATGTATGATAGCCAGCTGCCATCACCATGGGTGGTCAAACGTCATTGCCGTCGAGGGTCGAAAAGGAGACATATGTGTAAATTGAGCGTAGAGCTTTATTGACGAGTTCAGCCCGTCGTCGTAAAGATGATATTCTCAACCAGGCTTCGGGGTGTGTTTCGCAGAATTTCCGGAAGGCTTTGGACGATAGAAATCATGTTTGTGGCGTACACAATCCAAATGAAAGACACTAAGCCGTCTTTACGAAGTGGAGATAAAAATCCATTGTTGGATGTATAGATTGTTTTGTCCTGAAAGAGCGACAAGATCTTGCGTGACTGAAACTAGGCTACAGAGCATTTGATGTATCGCCCTTTCTCAGGATATCCCTGGAGCTGCAGTACAGCCAGCAACAAAACAGTAATAATTGTCCCAGGCGGGTTAGAAAGAAAAGAGCTACATCATGCTTCCCTGTCTACATGGCACACTCGTCGTTGGCAATGCCGGGCTGCGTGACGCAACCAGCGATGCAGAAAGCGTTGGCAGTAAGGCCACCACTTACGTCTGTGCATCGGTACAGGACCTGGAGAAGCTGATTGGGTGCCAGAGGTGGAACAGTGCCAGTCTGGTTCACCGCGGTGGTGAAATCCGTGTTGTTGTAACCTTTGCATCAAACCCCAGATTAGCACTCGTGAGAGGAACACATCCGTGAATGGGTCGATTTACCTTGAACGGTGGCCAGGTTGTAGCCACACTTGTACTGCTGGTAGAGGCAAGCGGTTGTGAAAGCATCGACGCCAGCGGAGAAAGCCAGCAAAGCTGTAGCTACGGCGGTGGTTCCGAACATCATCTTGCTTGTTGCGACGGCAAAAACTTGAGAATAGATATGAGTAGTAAATAAGCTCGCAGGGATGGATCTGGGACTTGAATGATGTTTTAGGCAAATTCTCAAAGTGGGCGATGCGACAGCATTTATAGATCTTGTGCAACCTGCTTATAATAGGTAAAAAGGGAGGCGAATGCGCACGGAAATTGCAAGCAAAGCTCACATGAAACCGCGAAGTTGCATTCCCACGAGTCGTAAATCTCAGCCCAGGTCCTGTCGGTGCGCCTGAACATACAATCCAAGAACGACTGTAAACAGGGTCTCAGTGCACCCTTTGAACAAGCAACGGCTCATCCATTCCTCGGGAAATACTCACGTGTTCGTCCTCGTATATCTGTCTGACTTGTCGTTGAGGGGATAAAACGGTCCAGCGGAATGTGGCTTGTAACACATCAAGTTTGCAGTTACGATTTATCTGAAATCTTGCGAGACTGGTGGCAAGTCTTGTACTACTTTGAGATCAAAGCCATCGGTCATGGCTGCCCCCTGTGCCCTACCGCCAAGCGGAGGGAGTGACGTGGCGTCCTGCGTTGGGCGCGACATTGTCTGCGGCGTACATCCCCCGTTTTGGTGATAGCTCACAACATCCTGCCCAGCCAGCAGTGGCTCGCATACCATAGCTAATAGGCAGAATGAATAATGGGAAATCCTCGCCCAGAACAAGGGGTTATGACATCACATGATTGCTTTTGCTCCAAACAAGACATGTAAGTCATGGAAACATACCTGCATCGGTGCGACCGACCAAGGGAAGGAAATAATGACACCAGGCATAACCTTAGTTCACAATCCATCATACCCGCAAAATATCCGAGAAGCGTAGGCAACCCTTGGTGTCGACTGGTTAGTGGACATGGATGAGACATTTCCGAGCTGCCAAAGGGTGAGAGTTGCAGCGCGGTCGTCTCACCAATAGCAGACTCACAGCAAGTCTACTCCTTAAGTCAATGTCCCCACTGCGTGATATGTGAAAACAGCCGATCTGGCACGCAGCGGGCACTCCCGTGACTCCATTTGGCTCCATTCCGAGTCAAGGCGCTGCGTCAACAAGAGCTTCGGAATTTCGCCACAGTCTCCCGAGAGACTTCGGAGCCCTGAGACAAATCGATCTGAAAAGTCCGTTTCACTAGAAGGACAAAGGGACCAGGCAAGCATGCAAGGTGAGACTTGAACGCTTCGGGCCGTGAGAAAATCGCCGCAAGCGACGGTTCATGACACCCTGGACTGCTTATTGGTTCCAACAGGCCTGGGGAACTTGGAGACAGCATTGTCAGCTTTTCAAGCATTTACATTCCCAGCCATAGACAGGGGGAATGCACTCCATTTGCAGTCCTGCAGCAAGACTGCCAAGGGACGATGACTGCACCAAGTACACGATGCCTACAAAATTATGCATCTACAGGCTTTGGCCAGCAAGTGCATAATCTATTATCCTGACCCCGTCACGGATCTAGCAGAGCAACGTAAATGCTCGGCGCTCGGCATAAACGGAATAGCAGACTTTCATCACTTCTTGGCACGCATTCCCAAAGAACAACACACGGTATGTGTGGTGTGCAATATCACATTTTGTGCAACCTCTTCGCATTCTATTCGTATTCTTCACTGGCAGTCTTCCTACTCTTCATAGAGTTTTAAGAGGCAGCCTCTGTTGACCTTTGTCTCCTGCCTTGCCTTACGTATCCGTGTCTGCTCTTCTTTTTACAGTCGTTACGATCGATGACTGCGAAGCTAATGCAATGCGGACCATTTCTCAGCTGTTGGTGCTCTTTGCCATCCTGAATACTTCCATCTTGGGCGCTTCAAGTTCAACGGACGGCATAGACACCCTTGTTTACTCTACCGACCCCGGAGATTTGACAGCGTATGTTGGCAAAATCTGCTCCAAGAAACTTCGTATTTTGTATGTTAATCGCAGTTATTCAACAGAACGCAAGGCCCCGACACAATCCACTTTCTGCTTCAGCTAGACCCAATAAATGATAAACGACGATCACTTCGCGCCCGGCAGACCAAAACATATATCGCAGCGGGCGGTATACATGCGTCTTGCAAGCTCGCCACTGTCTTTTCACTTGTGAATGCGCAGCTCTACGCAGACAAACAGCTCGTTACGACAACCGAGGGCAAGAAATACGAGCCACTCCTCCAGCGTCCAACCGAGGAGACGTCGTCTAACGACGCTATCAACAATGGATTCTCCGTCGCGAATGGCATTCTGGAGTGGCGGCATTCGAATTTTACTACTGGCAAGTCTATGTTTTGTCTGTCAGCTTCTAATGTTATCCTGGCGATCTTCGATCCGTCAGACATGCCCAGTAGATGCGTCCCAGTAAACCTGATGTACTCACCTTGTAAGTCCAGCAAACTTCAGAGGTCTCCCTTTTTAGCGCATCTAATCTATTTTAGATGCCGAGTGCTTTCCGTCGGCCGCTTTACCCATATCCGAGTCATCAGATACCAGTCCGTCTTCCCAGCAGCCCCCAGTACTGAAACTAGCAGGAGGTCTAGGTCGGCCCATGGCGTCAAAGGGAATTGGAGACGCATCTAGATCATCAAATGAGCACCCGCCAGCAGGGATAAGCTCACTGAATAAGGAAAGAGGCAATTCTAAGGGGCAGAGTTCACCTATCATTTGGGATTATGAAAACGGCGCATATACACTGCTTCAGCCGGGAAACACAGGGTACTCAGGAAGGGTTGTGCAAACATCTCCATTTCGCACAGACTCCGCTCGAAGACCGCAAGGACCTTCCAGCGGAAACAGAACAGACAGTGGCAGCGGCACCCACGGGGCACCTGCGCCTCCCGGACCTTCTGTTCTAGCCGCTCCGGCAGATACGAACGGCACCAACACAACGGGGCCTCCTGGACCCCCGGGACCTGCTGGTCCGCAAGGTCCGCAAGGTCCGCAAGGTCCGCAAGGTCCTCCCGGAGTTAACGGAACCAATGGAGCAACAGGCCCGCAAGGACCCCCGGGGCCTGATGGTGCCACGGGAGATTCTGGTGCGCCCGGCCCAGCAGGTCCTCAAGGAGCTCCAGGGCCGGGAGGGGCGCAAGGGGCACCCGGCGCAACGGGGCCCGCCGGTCCCTCTGGTGCCTCCGGACCGGCAGGTCCTCCAGGCGCTCCAGGCCCGGGAGGGCCGCAAGGGGAGCCTGGAGCAACAGGACCCGCTGGTCCCGCTGGTGCCTCCGGACCGGCTGGACCCCCAGGGGCAACTGGGCCCGCGGGCCCTGCAGGTCCGCAAGGAACAAACGGCACCAATGGCACCAATGGAGCAACGGGACCTGCTGGACCACAAGGTCCTGCCGGTCCGCAAGGCCCCCCTGGTATAAACGGAACCAACGGTATCAACGGCACCGATGGGGCAACGGGACCTACTGGACCACAGGGGCCAGCTGGACCACAAGGACCTCCTGGCGTCAACGGTACTAATGGCACCAATGGAACAACGGGACCTGCTGGTCCTCAAGGTCCTCAAGGTCCTCAAGGTCCTGCTGGCGTAAACGGTACCAACGGTGTCAACGGTACCAATGGAGCAACGGGGCCTGCTGGTCCACAGGGGCCAGCTGGTCCGCAAGGCCCTGCTGGCGTTAACGGAACGAATGGAACAACAGGGCCTGCCGGCCCACAGGGGCCAGCTGGTCCTCAGGGTCCCGCTGGTGTTAATGGAACCAATGGAACAACGGGGCCTGCCGGTCCGCAAGGCCCTCCGGGGGTCAACGGCACCGATGGGGCAACGGGACCTGCTGGACCACAGGGTCCTGCCGGTCCCCAAGGTCCCGCTGGCGTTAACGGAACTAATGGAGCAACGGGACCAGCTGGGCCACAAGGACCTCCCGGCGTCAATGGAACCAACGGAATCAACGGTACCAATGGAGCAACGGGGCCTGCTGGTCCGCAAGGGCCTGCTGGTCCGACGGGTCCGCAAGGACCTCCTGGGCCCAATGGCGGCGGCTATGAAAGGTTCGGCTACTTGGGTTGTTACGTGGCCAACCCGGACAACAATTACGGCATCAGTCCCTATGTGGCACAAAAAGTGTTAACTACTTCTGTGGAAGACTGTGAAAACTTTTGCTCGCAACAGCTGCCTCGGCGGACACGCTACCTCTCGCTCGGGACAAACCCTGCTAATAACCAGTCCATATGCACGTGCGGCAATAAGCTGAACGCTTTCAACTACCGACCGACAGGCTTTGTGTACGAATGCGACACTCCTTGCAACTTCACAACGGATACCGGGGATTATTGCGGCGGACAATTTGGCGAAGATCCTCTGGTATCAGTGTTTGGCGCAGTATAACGATTGTATGGCTGCATTCCAAACGCCTTTGGGCCACGGACGTAGCTTAGATAGCGATAAGGACGACAGAGCAGAATCCTAGCTTGAGTCAGCCTAGCAAGAGATGATCGAGGGTGTAAGGTGAAACTCATTCGTGTTGGTCGACTGCTTGCACAGTAAGAAGTACAGTTATCTTCTTACATGTAAGCTTCGAAGCACTGTTGCATCGCTCCACCAAGTCGAGGCTCTTGGCGTCAAGGACGACTCTCGAATGGCAACCTCATCACTATGAATTGACTTTGTGCTTTTCGTGCCTCTCAATGAAACTTGGGAATTTGAGTCCCTTATTTGCAGTGACTTCAATGTACACCTGCCTAAAATAAGTTGGACAAGGGGTTGCACCAGCCGAAGTTTTCTTCTAGGGTAGGGAAGCTATACCATGAAATTACGCGACACAATAGGCTCTCTTTGCTTACCATTGAGAGTTCATAGAACTGTTAAAGTTCAGTTTCATCTTGACTTATCTGATTAGTTATACCCCATCAGCTAGTCCTCTGCCAAAACAATTCGCATCACCTTCGTGCAAAATATTTTTTGGAGGTGTAAAAAGAGTCGCATATGCAGGCTTGTAGCAGTGGCAGCAGCATCTGGACCTTTTCGCTTAAAATAGAGCTCAAGAGCGGGACTTTTCCTATTCTAGGTGACTTTTCTTTTTTTGGTTTGAACCTCCCAAGTGTGTAACTTTTATGTCAATCGACCAGACCATCTAGCTACCATGGGAAGGAATATCTCCCTATCTAGATATGTTCAAGAGCTGCATAGTAGCAGACAGCTGTACACGAGGCAGTAGTCATCCGTGTACTTACTGACATAGCGAAAGATTTAGAATACGTATGCGTATCATACGAAGCAAGAATTGTAACGCTACTAGGGTGTAGAAGTTCCCATAACTTAGATACCGATATTGCTATGACCAAGCTCAGGACTCATGCCCAAAATCCTTCGTCTCGCAGCATTGCATTACAGCACAACCCTAGACAACGTTTACACTTAATGCCATCAAAGCTGGTTTCTATGCAGCCTTATGAGGAAGGAACCCACTGGGCGTTTCTTATTCCGGGCAGCAGGTAGAGCACAAAATGATTAGCAGAGCTAGAGATGTAACTCCTAATGAATCGTCTTTTGGATAAACAAGGCTCGCTTAGATTCTATTACTAGTGCATACTCCGTAACAACGAAGCCTTTTCGGTGCAGCTCTGTATCTTGGAGCAGCATCACAATGCTGGAGGTATCCGTACATCTCCACCTATCGGTCCCTTGCCGTCTCGAAATATTTCATCCCACCAATGATGTTTGCCATCAGGGCTTTCGTCAGGAAATCGGCAGACTGCGTCGAAATCAATGTCAGCAAGAGGCTCGGCGGTGAACCCATTCGCATTCGTCAAGCGCGGCTTTCTACTCTTCCGTTCGGATTCAGACGGCCAGTAAGTAATTGAATAGCCTTCCGTGGACACTGTCGCCAGCGGGACCAAGTCTGCCGGTGTTAGGTGGAAGGCGAGAAGCTGCCGCAGGTGGGAGAAGAACCACGTCCGATCCCACCACGTAACACGCCGCTGCTTCAGCCCGTCCTTGTGAGCGTTATGGTGGAGGATTACCGGGACAGCCTCGGTGTAGAAGTCGGCGTACAACGGCATCTCGCCCCAGTGAGGAGGCGTTGGAACCACGTCCGCAAGCGGGTTTCGTGCGTCCACGATGTCGTCTGGGACACCACTGAGTCGCACGGGTGCGATTCCGAGACCTGCCGAGTACTCGTCGATTACCGTCTGGTTGCTGAGTTCGATAATTTCCCCGTGCTCTTCCTCAAACACTGTGGGCACGGACAGCTCCTGAGCGTAGTCGAGCCCCAGGTGAAACTCAAGGTTCTGCTGTATAAGAGTCATGGCCTCATCGGCATCATCTGCCAGGTCATGGTCTCTGCGCCACTGTCGAAAGATCTCTTGCTCTCCAAGGGCCTCGGCCCAAATGCCTTGGTCGCTGTACATCTTTTTTCCTTGGCCAATACTCTCTTGGAGCTTGCTCTGGACGTGGTGAAACAATCGCTGCAAGTCGCGTGCAGGTCCCATTATAAATCCAGCGTTCAAAAATCGAGGTCGTACGGCATCGAACTCATCCCTTTCAGGACCCGAGTCTGTATGTGGGCCGTAGAGATCCGCTCTAAGCGGACTCTCAGGCAGCTTGTCGCAGTGCAAGGTTGAACCAGACTTAGGTGGAGGATAGCACTTCTTTTGGGTCGAAGCTATGATGGTTTGTTTCATGGGCGGCAGCCCTCGCCCTCGCCATTGTTCTTGCAGCCGCGCATTGGCCCTTGCATTGCTCTCGTGGTATCGATGCAGTAGAACATCCGGGGGCAGCTGGAACCACATGTCCAAAGCATCCACGACAAGTACAATATCGTCATCCTGGAGCCTGTCATCAGAATGCGCGTCATGGCGCAGGACAGCGTCGAGATAACGCGTGCCACCAGTGATCTTAGTGAGATGTGCCCCCCGTTCCCATTTCGATACTTCGCGAAAGTCCAGCCCCCAGTTCATGATGATGGGAGTAGGGTAGCCAAGAGCGACGGCGCTTGTCAAGAGTTTGCACAATTCTGGATCGGGCGAGTTCATGGGTGTAAGTATTACGAAGCGGCGATCCCTTTTCTCTCTTTGTGAATCTCCATCTGGTAGGTCGATGTGTGAGACTATTTGGTCATTCGAGCCGGCCGAGTGCCTCAGCTGGCTGCCCTGAGCAAAGTGAGCGACCGAGCATCACATTGTTTTCACAACCAGCGACCAACCTTGCTGATAAGCCCAATAGTGACGAGCGAGAGAGTGACGATAATAGCTAGGATGAAGCCTCGCGACAGCTTCCGCAGGCGGCGCGGTAAAGCAATGCAGCCATGAGTGCTGTCACTGATCGTCCCGATTTCCAGAGCCTGATAATTTGAGCCTGACCGATGCAAGACATCGGTCAAGAGACGTCCAAGGGCGTCCATATTTTGTCGTCATCAAGCTCGGGCGCACGTTTTGCGGCGAAGTTGATCTTTTATTGAAAACGTCCTCTCGAAGATAGGGGAAGCCGCTATGGCGAAATTAGTCTCAATGGCTTCGCTTAGCGTCAGCCTGGTATTGACTGCCCACCCTTTTAGTGGCGATGTGGCTTGCGCTCAAGGAGACTGCACACACCCAATAAAAAA